>JAEQBH010007128.1:0-102197 GCA_016808115.1 Tetrastigma voinierianum | reverse complement strand
CGAATAACCTACCAACTAACACTAGGTCTTTTGCTTCTCAGTGTTAGCAATTATGTGCTCTTGGGTCCCACTTAGTATTCTCAAATATATGTATAAATTATAAATTTATAATAAATATAATTTATTATATGAACGGTTTTTTATAATAAATATAATTTATTATATGAGCGGTTATTATAATAAATATAATTTATTATATGAGCGATTATTATGATGTAATGGGTTTTAAGGTTTCTCTTTACAGGTTTTTTTTCATACATTTTTGAGAATCGAGAACAAGAAAAGAAAGAAAGAATTTTTTCTATTCTTTGGTTTTTTCTCTAAGTGTTCTAAGATTCAGTTCTACGTCGATTCATTGTGCCCACACACATCCATACCACCCACGAGGATGAATCTTGGAGTCCCGGACGGTCTGGGATTAACGTCTGTGGAGTGGGCCAGTGTAGATCGTTGGTTTGCGTCTTTACATTCTTTGTAGATCGGCCGGTGTAGATTCTTTGGTTGGTGGGCGATCTAGAAGTCTAGTTGACGGATCTGCAAATCTACATAGGTAATTTTAATATTGAATTTTAGATACAGGTTGCATGTTTAATCATATTGCTAGATCCATGCTTCCATTGTGTTTTCCTTCAATTGGTATGGGCGTATATGAACTAGATATGTGTATCTAGGTATTCAATAATGCATGTAATTTTGATGTTTGATTTGGTATATATGGCACCTAGGTTCTATTTGTTGTTAGATCGCATGATTAGATGCAGTAATTTTATGATTTTTGTTCATGAATGGATGTATTATTTTAATGGTTTGCTAGATCATGGTAGTTTTTGATTGTATTAATTTTTTTGGGTTTATAGCAGGGAGAATTTGGTCATAAGATCAGGTTTCCTTCACAGTTTTATTGTATTTACATTTTTTTAATTAAAAATAGTTGTAAATTTAAATTTCAAATCCTGTAAATCTGTACACCCTTCATTGTTGAAGCCGGGAAGATCACGGACACCATCTCGGGCGTGACCACCGTGAAAGCGTTAGAGGGGAGGAGAGGCGCGTCGGACCGGGATCGGCGGTGCCCGAGGAAGCGTCGTCAAGCGCCTACGGCGCCGGTGGAAGTTCTGGCGCGTGGATCCTCACTCGGCGGTAGTCTTTGGGCGTGGGGCGTGCGGAGTCGTTTTGGCGGCTACTTCCCGGCCGGCTCGTCGTGCGTGGTGGTTCTTCCCTGGGCGGTTTTTATTTGGTGGACGAGCGGGACCTCCATGATAAAGAAACGCAAGAACCTTAGGATATTTTGTAATAGGCCCAATTTTTAATTTTTAGGGAAAACCATGGATTAGGGTTATTTAATTAATGCTTTTGTGAATGGTTTAAATTATATGCTTATAACATGTTTTATGATAACATACCATATAGAATAGGTGGTGCCATATAAATTTGCATCAGCCAGTAATTACATGTGCATAATAATTATTATGATTCTATTATCTAGTTTAATAATTATTATGGAAAAATTATTTTTTGAAATAATTTTAGAAAATCCCTATTATTTAAAATATTGAATGGTGAAGGTTTTAATTAATTTAATTAATTTTTAAACCTAAGGAGCTCCATTGTGGGTCTAATAATAAAATAATCATGTGATGCTAGCAGATAAACATGGTTGGATTTTATTGGATTAGACCTCAATTAAGTTTCAAAATTTTAATAAGATTGATCATTAACGTCGGCAATGTGGATATTAAAGATAATTTTGAAATTAAAGCAATGGTTAAAAACATTCAAACTTAATTTAATTATTACCCTCCCGATGAGGCTATGATATTATTTTATTAGAATTGCCCAAAGTTTTGAAACAATTAGAGTGAAATGATTATGTGCTCTAGGAAGTTACATCCCAGAAGGTGGGGATTTAAGTAGTCAAGCTTGTGACTCCCCATCTTTCACGGGAACCAACTTAGTAGGATACTAATCATTTTCATGATCAAATTTAGTTTGTTATAAATATCTTACCCAACGTAAATGTTTATAATGAAACCAAATAATTGTTTACAATAAGCGAGAAAATAGTTTTAAGGATTAACTAAATTTTAAGATTATGTTTTATTGTAAAGATATTACGTTTTAATACTAGTGTGTATTTTTTTGAGAAAATGGCATCATTTGTAACCCACTTGCAATGATTTTGATTCAAAAGCATGGATGGAAATAATTATAGTGAATGGAAAACCAGCACGTACATTGTTACGGATTTTGAAAAGCTGAAGTTTATCCCCAACCACACCAAAGCCTGATGAGCCCGTAGCAAATGCATCGACCAAGTCGAGAAAGACTATGAAGCCCCAGGACAAGGCAAATATATGGGTTATTGCTATATTCTTGCAGTGTTGCTAGTCTGAAAGGACATATATCTCATCTCGAGTGGGCGAGAAATGATCAGAATACCGATAAGATATTCTGCACAATCAACAAGTTCTTTAAAGAGCGGTACATGATTAGGGCTATAATGAACACTAGAATGACTGGGGGAAGTGTGAGGGATCATTGTCTGAAAATGATGTCACATCTCAATCAAGCTGAAGTGTTGGGGATGAAGATGGAGCAAAGGTCCCAAATTGATTTCATATTTGAATCCCTACCTGATCGTTTTACTCAGTTTAAAGTTAATTATAATATGAACAAGATGGATCTAACTCCTACAGAGTTGATGCATGAACTTGAAAGTGCCGAGAAAGAATTTCGGAAGGAGTCAGAGCGGGGTGTTCATATGGTGAGGTTCTACTTTCAAGCCCCGAGAAACCTAAGGGGTGGGAAAAAGAATAAGAACAAGCGAGGAAAATTCGGTGCACGATTACCAAAACCCACTTGCAGCTATGAAGAAGCCCAGAAGGCAAGTGCTTCTAAGTCTTGACCGAAGGGTCAGGACGAGTGCCCTCAGATTGCCAAAAAGCAAGGTATGGGTAATTTAAATGTGGTTGAAGCTTGTTTAGTGGAGAATTATAATGATAAATGGATCATTGATTCAGGAGCCACTAACCATGTCTGTTACTCTTTGCAGTGGTTCAGACAAACTAGCTTGTTTGGACGAGAACGAGAGGTTTTGAGGCTTGGAAATGGAGAACATGTCTCCGTTAAAGCATTAGGACAAGTAAATTCTTTCAATAATGATAGGACTTTATGTTTAATATTTACATTTATATATACTTAAGTTTTTAAAGGAATTTAATTTACATTGGTTGTTTTATTTGAACAAGGTTTAACGGTGGAATTTAATTTATTCTAATAAGTTCAACTTCAGTTATTTTGTACGGTGATTTGATAGATGGTCTTTATTATTTAAGTCCTATGTCCTATGATGTTTAATTACTTGAAATTGTTGATAAAAGCATGATCACTGTGAGAAAAGGAGAAGTTTCAAATGAAGCGTACCTTTAGCGTTGCGATTAAGGTCCATATTAATCCTAATAGGATTCATGGTTTTGAGTAAAAAGTGGGATCTTAACTTCCCTAGACTTTGAACCTATACCAGTATGTGAATCTTGTTTGGAAGGTAAAATGACCAAAGGCCCTTTAAAGCCCAAAGGATATCGTGACAAGCGAAGTGGAATTGGTGCATGCGTGTGCGGACGATAAATGTCGAAGCCCGAGAGGAGGTATGAGTATTTTGTCACCTTTACAAATGACTACTCAAGATATGGATATATTTACTAAAGTGAAACTTTCACTAAATTCCGAGAGTATAAGGAGGTGAGGCGGGAAAAGCAATTAGGACTCCATATGTCGAGAGCCGGTCTGTAGGAGTGGTGAATACCCTATCACGGAGAGTTTAAGTCTTACTTGACTCAAGAGGGGATAGTTTCACAACTATCAGCACCTGGAACACCCCAGCAAAATGGAGTTGCAGAAAGAAGAAATAGAACTCTTCAGGATATGGTGAGGTCAATGCTTAGTTATTCATCTCTACCTATATCGTTTTGGGGATATACCATAGAAGCGCAATGTATCTTAAATTTAGTTCCTTAAGAAGCGGTTCACACAAGACACCAGCGGGGTGTGGAAGGCGCAAGCCTAGTTTAAACCATATCAGAATATGGGGTGCTCCTGCATGTCTTAAGAAAAGGATCCAAAATAAGTTGGAATCGCGTACGAGAGGTTTGCATGTTTGTTGGCTACCACAAGGGAGCAGAGGTGGACTATTTTATAGTCCTTGGATAAAAGGTTATTGTGAGTACTCACGCAGCTTTTTGGAGGAAGACTATATAACAATTCAAACCCAAAGTAAAATAATTCTTGAGGAGCTTGACTCGAAGCTCAAGAACAAAGCGAACCACCCGAGTGTCTTGGCCTCAGCCTGCGATTCCTATGCATGTTGAAGAGGGAAAATGTACCCCGAAGGTGAACAAGCACGAGGTGGAACCGGTGGAGCAGATCCGATACATGTGGAACCCGGAACGAAAGAGCCGATCTGAGAGGAACTAGTACCTTTACGGGCTGGAGCAATGAACCACAACCCCGAGTGGGCTTCGTCGTAGTGATAGAGTAAAGGCGGGAAGCACTGCGAGATATGTCTTGCTAGGCGAGTCTTGCAAGTTATTGCTATTAATGAGTGAAGATGATCCCATCAATTACAAAGAAGCCTTTGGAAGATGTGGATGTACAGGGTAGCAAAAATGGACACGTGAAATGGAATCTATGTATTCCAATTCGATCGGTCTCTTGTAGAGGCACGGGGGCAAACCAATGAGGTGTAGAGTGGATTTACAAGAGAAAAAGAGGATCAGATGGGAAGGTGGAAACCTTCAAAGCTAGATTGGTTGTGAGCTATACCCAAAAAGAGGGGATAGATTATGAAGAAACCTTTTCGCCAGTAGCCATGCTTAAATCTATCCGGATTCTTTTAGCTGTAGCTGCTAGTCTCGATTACGAGATTTGGCAGATGGATGTCAAAACAGCCTTTTTAAATGGCAATTTAAATGAGGACATCTACATGCAGCAACCAGAAGGGTTCAAAGCTAAAGGCAAAGAACACACATGGTATCTGATTGCAAAGGAGTCCATTTATGGACTTAAGCAAGCATCCGAGATCATGGAACATCGGGGTTTGATCGGGCCGTTACTTCTTTTGGTTTTGAGAAAAGCCACGATGAGACCTTGTATTTACAAGAATCTAAAAGCCACGAGAAGGTAGTTTTTCTAGTCCTTTACGTAGATGACATATTGGTCGAGCTTGTGAGCAAGTGTTGTCGGGTGTAAAAAAGATTGGTTGCATAAACAGTTTGATATGAAAGACTTGGGAGAAGCCAACTATATTCTTGGAATCAAACTTATACGAATAGGAAGAATAGAAGTTGTTGGCACTATCTCAAGAAGCCCTCTTATATTGATAAAATTCTTGTCGGGTTTATGGAAAATTCGAAGGGGATCATACCCTTTAGACATGGAATTCATCTTTCTAAGGGCAATCACAAAAACTCTGGCGGCGGGAAAGAGCGTATGAGTGGGATACATATGCCTCGGTTGTGGGTAGTCTCATGTATGCCATGTTATGCCGAACCGAATATACACATTGTATGCAGTGGGAGTTATGGCCATTATCAATCGTCAGTGAAAAGGGCTCTTGGATTACGATAAAGCTTTCACTCTTAAGTATCTAAGGAGAACAAGAGATTATATGCTAGTATATTCCAGGTGGGAGTTTAGAAACCATTGGTTTCATAGGACACTCGAACTTCAAGGGGATATTGACTCAAGGGAAATCTACCTCTGGTTATATTTTTTACACTATGGTGGAAATTTGTCTGGAGGGTATTAAACGGACGTGTGTGCGATTCCACCACAATTTGAATATGTTCTTTGTACAGTGGAAGCTAAAGAATTTTGTGTGGTGAAGAAGTTCATTATGGATCTTCGGGTGATACCCGGTCTGGTCGGCCCATTACCCTTCTCTTTGTGTGACAACGGTGGGAGGCCGTAACACGAGTCAGAGACCAAGGTATCTGAAACAAAAACACATTGAGAGGAAGTACCACTTGATGAGACATCATTGAGCGAGGAGACACGAGTGGTTACCAAAACTAAGCGTCGAGAGGAAAACTGACGGACCCATTCTTAAGGCTCTACATTCCAAGTTTTGAAAGACATGTAGATTTTATGGGTGTTAGGAGGTGCAGGACTTATTTTAGGACTAGTGGGAGTTTTTTTTTATTTGAGCTTTTTGTAACAAGACAAATAAAATTATTGCTTTACGTGTTAATAAAATTTATTAAGGGTAGTATTAATTTCACCTTGTGCACTAGTATTTTTAAATATTAAGGTCAGTTAATTATGCGGTATATGGTCATATGGATAAATCCGTGGAAGACATGATCATAAAGTTCTCATAATTAATGAATAAAGATCAAGTTATTGAATAAAGTTGGACGCTTTATTAGGCTGCAATATTTTATAAATAATAAATGATTTATTATACAAAATATTGGTGCGATTATGTTGCATTGATAGGATCGAAAGAAAGATTTGATTAAAGATTAAATTTACGTAGAAGGAATTAAATCTCAAGTGATATTTGATTATTATTTTCTCTCAATCCCGAGAGTTTATTTTAAATAGGTAGTGAATAATTATCGGTCTTTGAATTGTCAATATGTGAGGCCTATTTTGTGACCAATACCTAGATGATTTGGGAGGCGTGATTGTTTAATTACCGGTGTTATGAATAAACAAAATGGAAATTGAAAATCCTCTTGATATGTTTCGGTACTTGGATGTAATGAAGTCAGCCGAGTGCATTTTGATCCATTAGAGAAGCTGGTAAATCAAGAGATTAAAATAATTAATTGATGACGGAAAATATAATCAATTAATTATCGATATTTCTGATGGAGGAGAATTAATATATACTATCAATATTATTAATTTTGGAGTTCAACTACGGGCCTTTAATTGGAGTGGCACGCAGGATTAGATAACCTTTCAGTATAAGGGTAGCCAATTAATAGCCGTTGGATCGCGAAATTTGGCTCGGGAAAGTGGCGGAGCTCGTATCGATTAATGGAGCCCATAGAGCACTTAAAGTTGAGTTACATGGTTTGGGCTTATGCTCAGGTTGTACTCGAAGGCAAGTGGGAGATTGTTAACGATTATGTGCTCTTAGGTCCACTTAGTATTCTCAAATATATGTATAAATTATAAATTTATAATAAATATAATTTATTATATGAGCGGTTTTTATAATAAATATAATTTATTATAGGCGGTTATTTATAATAAGCTCTATTATATGACGATTATTCCTTGATGTAATGGGTTTTAAGGTTTTCTCTTTGAGTTTTTTTCGCCATTTTTTTGAGAATGACGAGAAAGAAAGGAATTTTTACATTCTTTGGTTTTTCTGCAAGTGTTCTAAGATTGAGTTCTACGTCGATTCATTGTGCCCGCACATCCATTACACCACCCACGAGGATAGATCTGGAAGATCGGACGGTCTGGTCGTCTGCATGGGCCAGTGTAGGTCGTTGGTTGCGTCTTTATTCTTTGTAGTCGGCCAGTGTAGATTGCTACTGGTTGGTGGGCGATCTAGAAGTCTAGTTGTGGATCTGCAAATCTATAGGTAATTTTATTGTATTGAATTTTAGATACGAGTTTGCATGTTTTAATCATATTGCTAGATCATGCTTATTGTGTGTTTTCCTTCACTCAGCTGACCCAGTAGAGATGCTTTAAGATCCAAAAGTCTCACACGCCTCCCTAATTACCGATAATTTCACCATTACCGGGCTAATTAGGTTGATTCATCATGTCACAGTTCTTTGCTCCCTTCGGATCTTGCAAAGAACCACTCACCCACGGTATTGGATTGGCAAATCAATGTAAATAGAACCAAGTATGAATCAATAGAGTGCATTCACGAAACAATAGAAAAGCGGAACATTAACAAAATAGATTATAAAACTCATGTTCAATACACAACCAAAACCTAGATCTCACAATTTAAAGCATGATAGAGGTTTGATAGATCATAAACAGGATTAAACATGAGAAAAGAGGAAGAAGAAACTATAATGATCAAATGATGGTGAGTCTGGATTTTCTTCCTGAATCTCTCATGATCTTCTCCCAGATCTTCAAAAACGGCTCCCGACCTCCTCCTTGGTCCCAAAGTGTGGGCCGAGTCACTTTAGAGCCACTAGCCGCCCTCCTCTTCGTCTCTTAGGGTTTGAAGAAAAACCCTCCATTATGGGCTCAAAATGGGCTAAAAATCCACTGGCTTGACTTTGTGAACGTCGCGACGTCGTTTGGCAACGTCCGCGACACGTCGTTTACTGCTGACTCTGCCGCATCGACGTTGGTTCTACGTCTGACGTTCTTTGCCGATCCCCCTTTGTTTTCTTTCAAACGTAGGTCATGCTTTGTCCTCCCCGAACTCCGATTTAGGTGTTCTTGGTACGTTAAACTCTTGAAGTGTAAGAATCCATCCATGGCTTGCTGCAATATAAGCTCATATGGTTTCTGAAAAAGTCAAAATACAGTAGCCTCTCCTGCTGAAGGTGCTGCAATGTTTGCTGATTTTCTTCAAGTTTTGGAACTTGCATAACTTCTTTATTCGAACTCCAATTTTGGTGTTCTTGGTATCTGGAAAGATCTTGAGTGTAGAATCCATAAATATGGCTTGATGCAATAGGAGCTCATATGATGTCTGAAAATATCAAAATTCAGTAGCCTCTCTGTTGCTTTTGTAGCAGTTTTCCACCAATTTTACTTGCACAATTCCATGAATGGATGACCCTGATCATAGGAGTGAACTTAAGGACATTGAGGGCACTTATTTAACATAAAAACACTAGAAAAACTAACTAAAGCATAGGGATAAAATGGTATTTAAGATACTCATCTTACCCCAAACACTTAAATTCTTGCTTGTCCCCGAAGCAGAACCAAACTCAAACAAAACAAAAATTAAAAATGACGCAGACGCTAAAATAATGAGATGAGTATGATAACATGATTCCAAATGGAAGAAATCACTATGAACACAATTTAGCAATATTAGCCTTTTCAACCAAGAATTTAGCATCCTTAAGCTTTTAAAACTCTAAGGAGTGTGGCAAAAGCAAAGCATGGTAAGAAAAAGCAAATCAACCCCGAGTCCCTTGTTGATGAGCCTTTCCCAAAAGAAACTAAGTGTAGGTATAGCATGATCTTGAGTGTATAGCAAGGTCTAGCACCCCAAACTTAAAGCTCAACTCACCTATTTGGAAGAAGCTAACTAGAAGAAGGACAAGAACGCACCCTTTTTATTCATATCAAAATACCTAAAAAAATTTCTAAATACCTAAAAGTGAGAAGGAGAACTAGTGCGAAGTTTTAGAAGAGTGTTCTGTGCTTGGGGGATCACAGTGACTCCCCACCGGTTAGTTAAGGGCACCAGGCATTAAATTCCCTTCAAACTTCACCCGAACCTCAGCCAAACTCAAAAGTGACCCTAGGTTGTGGGAAGGATCCATCTTGTCCCATGTAGCGGGGCGGTGGTGATGGCTCCCGGCCGGTTGGCTTAGGGCATTAGCGCTGAAAGGCCCTCGGATTTGTACCGAGTTCGATTGGATGATCATATTCTAATTCACAAACCCTATTTTTTTTGACTTTTTTTTCTTTTTTTTTTTTTCTTCTTTTTCACTTTTCTATTGTTTTCATTTTCTCTTTTTAGTTGGGGCTCGTGGCAATCCTCTTTTGATTGGTGTCCCATCACTTAGATAAGTTAGAATCCCCCAAGGTTAGTTGAATTCAAGCCAAGAGTTCAGGACCAAGGTATACAAGGAGATGAGTGTGTGTGATAGATTCCTTGAAATAAGCTTCTTGAAGCACAAGTGAGGTGACTTCGCTAAGTCACCCATACAAGCATAAGCACACAATTCCAAATCATTTAAAACCTAAGGGTCCAATCCACTACACTTGCCATTTTTCAAATGTTTGTGTCCAAAATGACCTTCTACAAACCAACAAGGCATCAAAACTCACTCATATGAGACATGAAACAAACAAAAGAAAGAAAGAAAAACTCATGCAAACAACCTAAATAAATAAAGGAATAACTAAAATAGGTAAGGAGATACAAAAGTTGGATTTTTGAAAAAAAATAAAAATAAATTGAATTCACCCCAAACTTGAATTAAACATTGTCCTCAATATGAAACAAAAGCAAGAATGGATAATGAGTACTCCCCTGAGGTTGATCAAGTCTCTGGAAGTTGCTCCAATGAATATGGCTCGCTTTGGAGGCAAAGAGGTGTTAAGAGGGGTTAGACTTTAGTCGAATGAAGAGGTGCTTGAATATGGTTTCCTCTTTAGTTCTTTAAGCCACGAGAATTATTGAACTAAGCTTTCAACCTTTTAGCTTCCAAAACGATTTGAATCCCAAAAAAACACAGTAAAAACTAAAACGAGGGAAAAACAAAATCAAGCACACGAAAATTTATTAAAAAAAACTCAAAACTAACCTTCTGAAATAGAAAAAGGAAGAAAACTTTTTAAGCTTGCATTTGCCTCCCAAGGAGAAGTACTCCGTTTTAGTCGGCTAGACTCTACCAACTACGGATGGGTTGGTGTTTCTTACCTCCATCCTTCTCTAAGAGGCGATAGTTATGCTCAATCAACAACTTGAGCACATAGTCTTCCACAATCTTATTATTTTTTTTATTTTCTATTTTTTTAATTTTTGTTTCTGATGGTTCCTCTCGATTCGTGGATTCAAGTGAATGATGTACTCATCCACCTCGAGTATGGGATCGTCTTCTCATTTTCAATTCTTCGCATCTCACCCCATAAAGTCATCTCAGGGAAAGTCTCTACAACTTCCTCTTTTACCTTTTCATATGATTCCAGAGAAGTTGACTCTTTTCCTCATCAACTAAGTATTTGAAGTTTTACGCATCATCATCCTCCACACTTTTAAAGCTTCCAGTTCTTTACCTCTTAGTGATTTCTTCATTATAGCTCAAGTTTTCTTCTTACGTATTCCTCCGAGAATAGATGGGAACTCGTATTGTCCTTCCAAAGGACATTGTAGCCATATTCTCTTGTTCATTCATATATATTTTGCCACTAGTTCTTCTATACTCTATTACTCTCCTCATCTTTAGGTTGTTCTTTCTCAAATGTAAGTTGGAGTACTAGAAATTAGCCATTGGAGCCATCTCTTCTTTCAGAAACTATCGAATGGTGTATCTTTGAATTTGAACGTTATACATCGATTCCATGAATTGAACTTGAGATATCACACATTCGAGCATGAACTCACCATTTCAATATCTTTGCCTCCCCTTTGTCATTCTCATGTGGAGGTTGACTTATCTCATTTGGATTAAAAAAGTAGAGGCAGCAACTTGAGAGTAGTCCATTTCATCCATTGATCTTGAAAATTCAGGTTATTATATGGTAAATGCGGCTTGAGTTCTTCTTATTCATCCATAGCTTCTTCTAGAAGCGATCTTTGGACTTGTGGGTGTATGCGGAATGGTATAGCTTATGTATTCCATGAGGTGTTTGAGTGGTGGCTCCATCTAAAATTATGATTGCTCAGAAGTATGGAGTTACCTCCATATTGAGCACTTAATCCGATGATCCATATGGTTGCCACACACTTGACCGCGCCTGAGTTGTCAATCTTCTTTGATGCTCATCGGCCCGATTGCATTCTTAGTTCTTTATCAAGGTGAGCCAATGCATTTGTCAATATTCGATGATACTGTGATTTGAAAATTTATGCAAAAAAGAAAACAAAAGTATCAAAACTCAAAAACCACACAAATATAAACATAAAAAATGTTTGAAGTATTAAAGAAGCACTTAGTATTGATATTAGCAGCATAAAAACATAGATTTTCCACACGACATGGCGCCAAAAAAACTTGATAGGCGTATTTTGTGTGATGTGTATATAAAATTATGCAAGAAAAATATAAAAGGCGCCTGTCTGCATGAAGTATACGCTTGTCAAGTAATAAAGTGTACCTAAGTACGGATATCGATCCACTGAGGAAAATGGTGATGCTAAGTACCAATATTATAATACTTCTCTAATATTGAGCTAACAATTGTGATAGTAAAACTAGGAATTTAAACAAACTAATGAAATTTCTAAATCTAACTAGCCTGAGTTCACAACTAAGGGATACGAGATGATAAGTGGGGTACTTGGTGCGATCGGACAATCCTCTTAGATCTAAGTTAAAATTCTCTATTGTTTCATGAAAATGTTTTCCAAAATGACTCTTGTCTAAGATAGTATAAAGCTCAAATTCGAATAACCTCTCAGCTAACACTGAGTCTTTGCTTCTATGGCTCAACCCCAAATTAGAGATGCTTTGATCCAAAGTCTCACACGCCTCTAATTCACCCAGATAATTTCTACATTACCGGGCTAATTAGGTTGGTTAAATCTATGTCTAGTTCTTTACTCCCTTCTCGGATCTTGCAGAACCACTCACCACATTGAGATTAGCGAGAAATCAATATACTTAAATAGAACCAAGTATGAATCATTAGAGGTGCATTCCACAAAGAAACAATAAGCAGGTGATAACAAATAGATATAAAACTCATGTTCAATACACAACCAAACCCTAGATCTACGAATTTAAAAGCATGATAGGGTTTGATAGATCATAAACTTAGGATTAAACATGAGAAAAGAGGAAGAAGAAACTATAATGATCAAATGATGGTGAGTCTCGGATTTTCTTCCACAAATCATGATCTTCTCTAGATCTTCAAAAACGGCTCCTGACCTCCTCCTTGGTCCCAAAGTGTGGACAAAGTCCTTTTAGGAGCCTAACCATCCTCTTAGTCTCTTCGGGTTTGAGCTTAAAACCCTCCATTATGAATAAAATGGTACAAATCCACCCAAAACTGACTGAACGTCGCGACGTCGTTTGGCAACGACCAGCGACGTCGTTTACTGGCTCTACGCCCGCGTCGCGACGTTGGTTACGTCGCGACGTTGCGCTCTGATCATTTTTGCTCAAGCCGTGGAGTGCCGTAACTTTGTCATCGAACTCCGATTTAGGTGTTCTTGGTACGTTGGAAAGCTCTTGAAGTGTGAATCCATCCATGTATGGCACTGCAATATAAGCTCATATGGTTTCTGAAAAAGTCAAAATACAGTAGCCTCTCCCTGCTGAAGGTGCTGCAATGTTTGCTGATTTTTCTTCAAGTTTGGAACTTGCATAACTTCTTTGTTCGAACTCCAATTTTGGTGTTCTTGGTATCCCTAGAAAGCTCTTGAAGTGTAGAATCCATAAATATATGGCTTGATGCAATAGGAGCTCATATGATGTCTGAAAATGTCAAAATTCAGTAGCAGCCTCTCCCATTGCTTTGTACTTGATTTTTCCACCAATTTTGCACAATTCCACCAAATGGATGACTTTGATCATAGGAGTGAACTTTTAGAGCATTAGGGCCTTATTTAGCATAAAAACACTAGAAAAACTAACTAAGCATAGGGATAAAATGAGTATTTAAGATACTCATCACCTTTAATCCAATCCGACCATATCATTTAAGAAGGCATCTCCCGATTAAAGTTCTAGTTTTGAAAAATTAGGCGCACGTATTGGATCTGACTTCTTTGCAGTTGACAATATTCCATAAAAGAAGTTTCAAGATTAGACCATCCTATATAGTCGGATCAAACCCTTTTGGCTAAAATACCCTCCTTCAGTGCATCAAGAAGAAAATCACGGGTGGAAGGATGATTTAAACTCTTGTTATATCATAGCCCCATGAAACATAACTTCGCCTTGAGGACTAAGAAAAGAAAAATATACACCGCCCACGGGACACATGCGAAGGAATAACAACTACGACTTGTTGCTCTGAATCAAAGGATGTGTCCATCTTCTCCCATGAGATGCCGAGCAACCTTGTAATCTGCAACGGGAACTTTTCCGTCCATTGTGAACCTCGGTGACTTGAGTACTACATGTTCATATAGACAAATGTGTATTTTCACGGAAAAATGTAAAGTACAATAAAAAGAGGAATGTAAACAAAAATTCAGCTAAGTACATAAATATTGAAAAATTGAATCATCACAAGATGATCACGATGAGAGCATAAGCGTACGATCACCGCAGCCTAGTTGACCTTCAAAAATGGAAATTCGAAGGAACAACGGGACCTCACAAAAGTGACTACAAAAATTCTAGCAAACTTTGGTGTCACAATTCACGCAGGTATGAGGTGTACGTGAGGCATTGAACCTGCATCTTGAAATTTTGGAAGTGTGCGGATCGATTTATAGTTTTGGCTCGTCGCCGATGTGAATGTTGGAGCCAAATGGCCAGTCAAACTTCACCCAAGCGCTCCACCTTATAGTGTTGCCATATCTTGAGAACCACGAGATCCATGGTTCTATAAATTTGATTAAAATATGGCGATTATTTTATAGTAGTAGAGCCTCAATTTCGAATCAACTTGGCTGACCTAAAAGTATTGGAATACCATACACTCGGGAATCAAACCTAAAACTAGTATTTGATAAATTTTTCATGTCATATGGTATGGTGTGCATCAAGTTATTTACGAGACATCTTTTACGCAAAATGCACCACTTCCATTTTATGTTCCCCCTATTTTCTTGTCAAGGTCTATATCGCGAGTTAGACAGCGAGAAAATTTTAACTCATCAACTAGTTCCTATGCAACTTTTCATATATTCTAGGCGTCACACATTAAATAGAAAAGTAATATATATGTCAGGCTGCACCAAATTGTAGATCTTTCTATTTTGCGGTTGCTATTTGGTAGACTAAGATTGTGGAACGAATATTGCCAATCAAGAATAACTTCACATCGAATTCCAATGCATAGCAAATCATTTATCAAATCGACATTGACAAATGACCAAATTCGTCAACAAAAGAAACTTTATTACAAAACCAGCACATCTTTGTTTATTGGATTTCACGAGGATGCGATCCATGGCCAACCTGTTTGTCATAGTTAAAATTTAATGAGCACAAGCATAATGCCTGAGTCGAAGAACAACCAACAATCATTACTAGATTTTATCGATTATCTGGACAACAAATGTCGAGAACCAAAGAATAGTAATAGTGACTCAAATATTCATAATATAACTTTCTAATATGAAATTGTGAGAATAGCACAAATATTCCTAACCAACATTGTATATGCCTATCGAACAAATATTTGCATGTGTGTGCATCGTTACCAAACATGAAACACCTTAGTAGCCACTAACCTCAAATCACCGGTCATCACCAACACCAGCTTTTCCTAAATTGCCAATACTACGTGAGGTGTACAAGATGCGAGGTAAAACTTGGGTTTTACATAAAAATGGAAAAACAAAAGGGTAGCCCTCTATAATATCTCTGTGGGAACAAAACTTCTCAAAAAAAATTATCTACTTGAGAGCGAAATAAGAATACAGCCTTGCTTGAATATTATAAAGAACTCACATTAAAATCTTTTGGGACCAAATCCATATTATAGAATGAGAAGCATACGAGTATACATCACGTGCGAGAATGGCCTACGGCTAAAACTCAGCGCATCATATCTCAACCGACTATTATGCTCCCGATTTTCTCTTGAATCGAAACTTCAACTCCCACAGCGGTGGCATCCTCTGACGGATCATTAACTTTAGTCCCAGGCGATGGTAACCTAAACATGTCAAAACAATAAACAAAATTCAAATATAGGACATGAAAATTAGCTCCTACATGCCATCTATATATGTGACTCACACCCGGGCTTTCCGGATGTTGTCGAAAGTTGGGAGTAATGGAATCGACCTATCGAGGCTTCCCGTCAACGAGATATTTTACAGGGCTCCAAAGTGAACCAAAGTTTTCATAACCTAATACGACAATAAATGAAAATCAAATCCTTGAATAGCAGCTGTCATTAATCAATAATTATAATCGAAAAGGATTAAACTACAAATAATGCATGGTGAAACGGTAATCGATATTTCAAAATGGCTGGAGCATATAAGTCAAATTAGTTTACATATGTACCTAATCTAATGCATCAAGCATTAGACATGTACTTAGCAATGGGTAGATGCGGGGTCATTGGAAGAAGTCGTCAAATTGACTACTAGCAGTTGATGTGGCCGAATGAGACCATGACCATAAGATGTATCCACCGGAATTGGCTACACGATGAGTTGATGTGGCCAGAAAGAGTGCAAGTAGTGCCAGGAAAAAGATCGCGACAAGAAGGTCCGGAAGGTCAGCGGAGATAGTGCATGACCCGGATGGACAAGGGCATTCGTCTCGTAGGAAAAGTGACCTACCGAAGAGGATATGCCTTAGTGTGGGGCATTTCTTGGAAAGAAGAGGGGTGAGTCGGTAAGGGGTTGTGGCGGAAAAGTGGAAGAAAAATAACTCTTTGATTTTCATTTATTAAAAGTGAGGAACATATATTTATATACTAAGTGTTAGAGCAAGAAAGGGGAAACAAAATTAGAGTCTAATTAGGAGACTAAAGAAAAGGAGAAAAGAAAGGATTTGTAAATGGATTGGAAACTAATCTTAACAAGTACGATCTGAATCGTAGGTAAGTAATTTTTATATCGATAACATTTTTTGTCGAACTCATGGTATTTTTACAGGAAACCGCAATCTGAGTATAATTTAATACCATCAAAGAGAAAGTACAATTTATGGTAATTTTTAAATTTGAGATATTGTTTAATAAATTTTTGAATGGTTTAACATGATTTTTATCAAGGAATACCATGGTCTATTTAGAAGAAAATCCCATTCATGGACTTGCATTTCCTAAAAAAGAAATCCAATTCCATAAATTTTTTTCTTAATTTTCAAAACTCTTGCCTTCTAAAATAAATTCAGCAAAAATATTGAATGGAGATAGTCTAAAAGATGTACATAGCAAGAAGACATAGAACAGATTCTATAGGGCATACTAACCAGTATTTTTCTAATTTTCCTAAGACATACAACAGCATTGGACTGTGCCATGGTTTCTTTACCAAATAAATATTTTATATATTTTTCAGAAACTGTCTCCAATAACAACTTGAAAAACAAATTGAAACTATTCCTTCCAATTCTAGTTACTAATTTTCCATCCTCCAGGTACCTGCACCACCCCTGCCACACATAAGTCCTTAATAATGACTCAAAGAAGTTTGATAGAAGGATAAAAGTCAGTACAAACAAAAGGAAACATTTTTAATATATTAAGATGACTGGTGATAAGTAACTAAGCAAAGACCTCATTTAAACAAACAACACTGATGTATTTCAGCAACATTATTAGACATACATATGCATATATGCAAAAGCTGCAACTTAAAACAAAAGTAAATGGAAGTTTTCTATATGCATATCAAACTATTAATAATGTCAACACACTAGCAGTCTGCAATTGTTTTAATTTGAAAAGTTATTTAAGCAAAAGTGCAAAAACTGCAATGATGCGTCGGCAAGTACCAAAAGTTTTCACCAGCTGCTGGTATGCAGAGATTGAATTACTAAAAGAGTAAAAACAGGTAACATATTAAAATGGAATTCGGGAAGAAGACAGTAAAAAAAACTGCTACTGTTGGAACTGCAGAATATTTTCACGATCAACATTAAACAGCTTATTTGTCTTATAAAAAAAAAAGTTTGAAAGGCTTATCTTACAGGTAACAAAAAGCTATAATTACGGCCTCTAATATACATCATTTCAACAAATTATCTGATAAATATCAGATAAACAACAGAAACTCTAAAACTCCAATACACATGCTAAAGAACATACACAGCATAAGAAAAGATAAGCTAAATATTTGCTCACTTCATCATCTAAGTTATAATTCATCTAATAACTATGCAGGCAGGAGACTTGCGTTGCTGGATATTAAACAATCCTGGTTCTTTGTTGGGTTTGGGAACCATTACTAATGTGAATTAAAAGCGCGACATTGTGACACTTATCTCACTTATTTAAGTGGAGGGGTCAGATTGGGGGCACAAGAGGGTGTCTTCGTTTGTGAAATATAGCGATGAGAAGAGGAAAGAAAGAAGCTTTGTGATTTTCGCATCCACCGAGGACTGTTTTTCAGTTACAACTGCAGATTCGTTCACCCGTTGGATCGGGCTGATTTTTTGGACAGCAGGTTCAGGAAAACGTGATACTTCATTCTGTCACGGTTGGATCGTCCAATACGATATCTGGCGGGAGATAAGTGCTTCGCAATTTATATTCTGCTTTTGGGGTCTTTCTTTTTCCTTCTTATTTGCATTCGAAGCATTGGTGTTTGATTCCTAGATTGTTAGCTATAGCACATTTTTGGTGCACTGTGGAAATACTTGTCTTTCCATTGATCGTAGTGGAGCTATTTCTTTGATGCGAATGACCCGTGGTTTTGCTTACTTTAAGGGGTTTTCCACGTTAAACAAATTGTGTCTTTTTGTATTGCTATTGATTTTACGTTTTGCGCTATATTTTTATTGGTCCTCTCCCTCATAAGTTCTTGCAAGTAAAGGGAATTTAATTCTGTATTTACCTTTTCCTCATTATTCGAGTTTGTTATTGTGTTGGCGGTTTCCCACATCGGAGGTGGTATCGGAGCCAAGTTGTTAGTGGTTGTTTTCTACTTGCTTGAAAGATGGGCACATGAAAATGGTATCTTTGAATGGGTATTATCACTATTGGAAGGGTGCAAGATGGACATATTTGTGAAGAATGCTTCATATTCACATCTTTAGCGCCTGGCCGGGTCCGTATCGATGAAGAGTGGGGTTTGAGCATGAGCGCGTATGCGGTTTTATCAGGCACTTTGTAGATGAACCTATTTATAATCTTATTGCTCATGAGACACATGCAAGAACTATGTGTAAACGCGGAATCCTTGTATGCTTCATCGGGAGGCTGACAAATTGTACTGTTGAAGATTGTCTGAGATGGAACTCCGATGCGAGCACTTGAGTGAATTTCAAGGGCGTTGTGATAAGTTGTCAGCTGCAGGTATCAAGTTTGATGATGATGTGTTCAGGACTATTTCTATTAATAACTCTACGATTAGTGGGAGACATTTCGGAGGTTTCCATGATTGATGCGACCCCAGGCATTGTTCCCTTGCAAATGGCGAGACCGGTGCTCTTAATGAGAATGAGGAAAGGAAGGCGAGGTATTTCTGCTCATTCGAGTGCTTATTCTGCGAAAGATGGGGAGAAGCCAAAGGAGTTGAAGGTGGTAGGAGCGAGAGCAGGAGCAAGTCCAGATCTCGGTACAAGAATATTGAGTGCCATTATTGTCACAAAATAGGGCACATCAAAGGAAGCTTGTTTTACATGGAAGAAAGAGAGTAAAGACAAAGGGAATTAGCGAAGAGAAGGATCATGATGATCATTGATTTATTGTGACCTATTTGCTACCGGTGATGATCTTGTTATTCTCCATGACCACTAATTCACTTAATTTTGTACATCGAGTGAGGCATGTGGTTAATTGATAGTGGTGCTTCTGCGCATGTTACACCCGGGAAGGAGTTATTCATCTTACACTCCGAGGTGATTTTGGAGTTTGAAGATGGAGTAATGATAGGCGTGTCAAGGTTATTGGGGTTGGTGATGTCTTGTTTGCAAACCCGACATGGGAATCTGATTGCTACTAAGAGGAGTCAAACATGCTCCGGATGTCCGCTTTAATTTGATCTAAATGCGGTACTTGATGATCTTGGTTATGATAACCACTTTGGATTACAGAAGGAGTGGAAACTCACAAAAGGTAACTTAGTTATGGCAAAGGCGGAAGAGTTCAAAGTTGTATTGAATGAAAGCTTTGGTTGCTAGTGGCTGATGTGAATGCTATGGATATAGAGGCTTCTTTGCCTTAGAAGACTTAGTCGCATATCAGTGAAGGGGGCTAGATTGTTTAGCAAGAAGGACATGCTTCGGGTTTGAAGAATGTAGATTTGGAGAAATGTTCTCATTGCATGATTGGTAAACAAACGGGTATCCTTGAGAAGCATCCTCCCTCGAAAATCGACTTGCTTGAATTGGTGCATTCAGATGTTGTGGCCTTTGAAGGTGAAATCCTTTAGTGGTGCACTTTATTTTGTTACATTTATTGATGATTCGAGAGAAAACTTTGGGTCTATGCTTTGGAAGTCGAGGTGAAGGTGTTGGAAAAGTTCAAAGAGTTTCAACCTCGATTGAAGCGGTCGAACTTAGAAAGTATTTGAAATGCATCAATCTTGACAATGGTGGTGAGTATTGTGGACCTTTTGATATCTTGTGCGACATGGCATTGCACATGAAGACTCCTCTAAAACAATTTGAATGGTTTGGCGGAGAGGATGAGCGGGCGTTGATTGAGAGAGAGTGGGGTGTATCTTTCTGCAGAAATTTAGGATGCCGGCATACAGGGTGAGGCCTTCTGATTACGTGATCAATCTTAGTCCTAACATTTGCTTTGAATAGTGAGTGCGAACAAAATTTGGTTTGGCGAATGTAATATATGATCCCTTAAGGGTTTTTTAGGTACCAAGAGTTTTGTGCATGTTCGAGGATGAAAGATCCAAGTTGGATGCAAAGTCAAGACCTTGCATATTCGGTGGCTATGGTGAGGATGGGTAGTTCTGTAGTTCTATGATCCTATTGAAGAAGCTTGTTAGAAGCCGTGATGTGGAAATTCATGGAAGATCAAACCATTAAGAAGACATTGATAAGGCGAAGAAGTCTACACCCGAGGAAGGCGATGGCGTGGCTGATTTTGAACACATTCGTTGCCTGTCGAGTCCCGAGATGCGATGCTCGAGGAATGATGTTGGTGATCGACAGCTTTGCATATGAAGTAGATGTTCTGTTGATGATGATGAAGGGAGCATATGACATGAAGATGAAAATTTGAGTGATCTTTGCCGAACCACCTCGAGTTCGACTCGGGAGGTGGATAGGGAGAACTGACCTTCTAGGAGGTATTCTCCACGATGAGTATGTGATTACAACGGATGATGAAGAACACGAGTGCTCTGAGAGGCCATGGACGGTGAGAAGAAAGAAAGAAAAGTGGTTGGATGCAATGAAGGATGAGATGAAATCCTTACACATGATAATCACACTTTTGATTTAGTGAAGTTGCCTAAAGGTAAGAAGAGGGGCCTTGGATAGCAGGTGGATACATAGGGTGAAGCATGAAAGTAACACTATGTCTCAGGAATTATAAAGCTGATTAGTGGTGAAGGGCTTTAGTCAAAGGAGGTGTTGATTTTAATGAGATTTTCTCTCTGTGGTAAAAATGTCATCCATTAGAAGCGTGTTGAGATTTGGTTTGCTACTCTTGATTTGGAGGTAAGAGCAAATGGATGTAGCTTTTCTCCATGGTGATTTGGAAGAAGAGATCTATATGAAACAGCACAATGGGTTTCATGTTGAAGGAAAGACTATGTGTAGGCTTAGAAAGAGCCTATATAGTTTGAAGCGGAGCTCAGAGCGTGAATGCAAAAGTTTAGTCTATTATGTGTGAAGCCCGAGGCTATATGAGACTACTTAGACCATTGTGTCTTTAATGGAAAGTTTTCTAATGATGACTTCATTATCTGTTATTATATGTTGATGACATGCTTATTGTTGGGAAAAATGTTTCCATGATTGGCCAGGTTAAAGAGGTGGTGGGAAAGTCATTTTGCCATGAAGGACATGGGAGAGTTGCTAAGCCTTGATTCTTGGTATAAGAATCATCAGAAGTAATGAGAGAAAAGGAGAAAAAGTTGTGGCATCACGAGAACACTACATTAAAAGAGTGTTGCGAGATTCCACATGGAAAGGCGAGGTGGTAAGCACTCCTCTTGCTACTCATTTAGGCGAGTTCTAAACAAAGTCCATCAAATGAAGATGAAATTATATATGCAACGGGTTCCTTATGCATCATAGTGGGAAGTTTGATGTATGCAATGGTGTGCACAAGACCGAGATACCTGTAGCACATCTTTGTTAGTACGATTGATGAATTTTTGTCAAACCAGGTAGAAACATTGGAATCTTTGTAAAATGGATTTTGAGGTATCTTGAGGAGTGCTTGTTAATGTGATGCTTTGTTTTGGTGACAGTAAGCCCTCTTGTGGTGGGATACTCGGATTTCGAGATATGGCTGGAGACATTGATTCCAGGAAGTCCACTTCGGGTTATATGATTAAATTTGCAGGGGGAGCTGTGACTTGGCAGTCCAGGTTGCAGAGGTGTGTAGCTTTGTCTACTACAGAGGCAGAATTTATTGCCATTACCGAAGCATGCAAGGAGTTGCTATGGGTGAAGAAATTCTTGCAGGAGCTTGGTGTTGTTCAAGATAAATATCTACTATTTGTGGATAGTCAGAGTGCTATTTATCTTGGTAAGAACTCAACCTTTCATTGAGTCTAAAACACACGTTGACATGAGGTATCATTGTTGGATCACGGGATCTTTGGATGCTAAGTTGTTGAAGTGGCTAAAATTCATACGATGATAATGGTCTTGATATGATGACTAAGGCATTACCAAGAGGGAAGTTTGAAGTTTGTTGTGAGATCGCCTGGGTTTGGCGGTCATCTGCATGGATTGTGAGGAGATTTGTTGGGTTTTGGGCTCAGCCGCATGTGGAGTGAAGCCAGCGTGTGGTAAACATCTACCCGTATTTAAGTGGAGGGGGTCGAGATGGGGCACAAGAGGGAGTGTGCTCATTTTGTGAGAAATATAGCGACAAAGAGAGAAAGAGAGGAAAGAAAGGCTTTGTGATTTTCGCATCCACGAGGGTATTTTTTGGATTAGCTATGATTCGTTCACCGTTGGATCGGGCTGATTTTGGACAGCAGGTTCGGAAAACGTGATACTTCATTCTGTGGTTGGATCGTCAATACGATATCTGACGAGGAGATAAGTGCCCGCCAATTTATATTACGCTTTTGGGGTCTTTCTTTTTAAATAACATTTTGCATTGGAAGCATTTAGTGCACGATTCTAGATTGTTGGCTATAGCATTTTTGGTGCACTTATTGGAAACTCTCTTGTACTCTATTGATCATAATTGGAGCTATTTCTTTAGTGCAGACTGACCGTGGTTTACCCTTACTTTAAGGGGTTTTGGCGTTAAACAAATTGTGTCTCTTGTGTCTTTATTGATTTGTTTTGCTTGTATATTTTGTGGTCCTCCCTCATAAGTTCTTGCAAGTAAAGGGGAATTTAATTGCGCTACCTTTTTGCTCTGTTATTCAGTTTGTTATTGTGTTGGCCGGCTTTCCCCTATCAGTTGCGTGTTTCTACATGTCCTTCTACATGTCCCAATAAACCATGAGTAGAATTTTTTTAATGAGCATAAGCAAATAGCATTTCTGTGGCCATGCTTGCACTAAGTATAAATCTTGCATCAATTAGTTTGTGGTGACTGATTTTCCAATCTTTTGTACAATTTTCATATTGTATCTACAAGGCATCAGAATCATGTTGCTGGACAGTTAGTAACCATAAAATTCCCATAGACCAGACTCTCACCATTACTTCTTATTTGAATATCAACAGTGGAACTGACAGGCTGGCACAAGTTTGGTAAGAAGCTGGAGAGCTTCAGTTGAACCTATTAAGTATTCCACTAATAAAAATATCCATTCAATAGCACCCTTCTAAAAATAAAAATAAAATATATGGATACATCATGATTATCTTTGTTTTAATGAGCTTAGCAAATAGATTTCTGTGTATGCTTGCACAAAGTATAAATCTTGCATCAGTGGTTGTAGACAACTGATTTTCCCGTCTTTTGTACAATTTTTCATATTGTATCTACAAAGGCATCAAGTCCTTATTGCTGGACAGTTAGTAACAGATAAAATTCCCATAGACCAGACTCTCACCTGGCTATTTACTTCATTTGAATATCAACAGTGGAACTGATGAGCCAGCACAAGTTTGGTAAGAAGCTGGAGAGGCGGATTGAACCTATTAAATTATTCTACTAATAAAATATCCATTCCAATAGCACCCTTCTAAAAAAAAAAAAAATTGGGTATACTTTGTGGCAGAAAAAGTTCAAGTGCCTAATGCCTTGTCTAGAATTAAAAACAATAAGCGTGTTCCTCTTCAGCTTGAGGTCAAGTTCATTCTTGGAATCATGTTCCAACTTTAAATGCCTAGTTTTTGCAATGAAACCTTATCAATTTTCAAAAATATTTACAAAATCTAATAGCAGAAAAGGTAATTAATAACAGAATTCCAAAGGTCATGTGAAAGCACTAGCCAAAAGCAATACCCTTTATATATGGATAAGAATAAAATTCAGGTTGGAATTCTTGTTTTGTAATATCTCTTTTATATGGATTACTTATTGTGGAACTACCATAAATCTCTATTTGTCTAAGTTGTGTAGGAAATATCCTATTAAGAAGTGTTGTTGGTTGGTATAAGATGAGTTTATGGTTTTATTTTGAGTTGGTTTTGGGTTTGAAGAAGGAAATTTTAGATGAAAAATGCGGCCCGGATTTAATTTGCTGTTTGTTCCAACACTACTATGCAAACTTGAGCCCAAAGTTTATGCACTTTCGTCAGCTGGCGATACTCCGCCTTTGGCGTGCCCCTTGCCAAGTCTATTTTGGTTATTTATTCCGTTAATTCGATTGATGAGAATCTTGTAAAGTGAATGAAATAGTCAAAATCTGAAGCATAATAGTTATATGAAAAATGTTATGTATCTCACCGCTTCAGCAAAGTGATCCTATCGTTGGACAATAATGGTTTATTGCCCTTATTTGTTAATGTGTTTAAAAACATAACAAGCTAAGTAAGATATATAATTACATATTAATGGATAATTTATTATTATTAAGTTTAAATTTATTAAAAACTTAGTAATCAAGTTGAACTTATTCGATTTCAGAGTCGAATTATAATTATATTAAGTTTTTAATTGATTAAAGCTATGTTGAGTCAAGTTCAAGTAGCTCGATTATTTTTCGAGTCGAGTTTCGAACATATGAAAGAAAAAAAAAAAACAATCGAATTTGAGTCTAACTTTTTTAATTGAGTCAAGTTTGAGTTTGGTTTTGCATCAACTCGACTCCACTCTATTACACCCTAAACGTTTACTATAGATTTATGCTAATGGGATTAGAGTTGTCAATTTGGGTGGATAGCTCGGGCTCACACACATATTTAAATTTGATATGTTTTTAGGCCCAAAAAATAGCATTTTAGTATGACCTAATTTGAGTCTGAATATCTTATAAGCTAATCCCAGGTTGGTAGAATTAGGCCCCACTACAATCAGGTATGCGGTCGGTAGGAGTGGGTGTTAAAATTGCTAACTCTATCATGTTAGACAGCCATGTATATAAAAAAATAAAAATAAAAATATTTTTCATATAAATTTGTATAAAGAAATATTTAATAGAAAATAGTGAAGAGAACGAGTTAGCATAATTTAATGAATGAAAATATAATTCTAAAAAGTTATTAGAAGTTTGATAAAGGTACCTGAAATGCTTCTCTATAAAATTCAAAAATCCTATCCCCGTTGTCGACAGTTCCCACCATGTTCATTCCCTCCAAGGTTCTTCCTCTCCACTGCTGTCCTCCGAACCTTAACCCTAACCCAAAATTAAGATTCCTAAACCCTAAAGGATCCTTAAATCGTCATCCCAAAACCCTTGAAATCCAGTGTGCTAAGAGAACTTGAAAGCAGAGGTATCCATCTGAGAAGAAGAAGCTCAAGCTAAAACGCAAAGCTCTTACTCATGTCAATGACAATTTCAAGTACATTTGGAGGCTTTCCAAACGGTGTTCCAGTTCGGTTGGACCCTGGAAAAAATTTATCGGCGTTTCGAGGGCTTGCTCAAGAAATTGCCAAATTGTATCAAATTCCCGGTAAAGAGTTGTTTGGATTCTAAAATCGAGGAAATGAAAAGAGATGAGGGCTTCCATTTTCGATTGTGCATTTCAGTTTTTTGTTTGGTGTGTTTGCTGGAATACCGAGGAACAACCAAGAACATTTGTGGAATTTTATGGGGTTGTTATAGACACCATAAAAGAAAAGTTGGAGGTGTATTTGGTTTTTTTTTTTTTCGCTTGGATTATATTGGTTGGTGTTTGGATTAACTTAAACTTATAGTTACAGTGGGCTTTTGAATGGGGTTTTTGTTTACCACTTTAGTGGCAGAAACTAGAAAGACAATGCTTGAAATTCAGCTTCTTTGTTTCCCCTCCATTTTCTTTGCTGTGAAGCCAATTCTTTCATCATTTTAGGAGTTTGTAAAACTGTATATTGTTCTTGGATGCTTGTCATGGGGCTTACTTCATTTCTTGGTTTAGTTGAATTCACGTTCTTATATCTTTGATTTGATTTTATTGATGGGTAGGATATTGAGATACCATTTATGTTGTTGTGCTAGGTTGCTTCTATGCTTCCACCAGAGGCGTTCTTGGTTGTTAGGAAGTCTTTTGATGCAAGGAAGGTTTGTTTCTGAAATTAACATATTGCTTCCTTTTATGTGCCATATGTATTGTGTTATACATTGCAAGTGAGTCTTAGAGTCCAACTGGTAGTGATCCTAAAGTGGTTTTGAAGAAAACGTGGGTATTTGACAAAATTTAAAGAGCACTTAAAAATCTGAAAAAATCACTTGCTTAAGTGTGGGAAAATCACTTGGGAGTGTTTTCTTATGGAAAAATACTTGATGTATGATTCTCTAAAAATACTCATAGAAAACACTTCCAACTAAAAACACTTCAAGTGAGATATTGCCAAATACACCTCTATTCGTTTCTAATTGACTTTTAGATTTATTGGACTTTGCAGATGCAGTTTGCAAAATATACCACCCATGATCCATCACTTGATTTTCTGTGTAAATGTTGTAGCATTCAAATTAGTTATTAATATATTTTGAATTATGTTGGAGGAATTTAATGAAAGGTGTTGTTGATATGTCCTATGGGAACTCAAAGTATAAGGGCTGGTCCATTGGTGTGTGTAGAAAAATAGGTTTAATAGGGTGGTATTACCAAACTAGGAAGATTCTACAACAGAAAATACACCACAAAAAAGTGTTCAAGTACACTAACAGATCATCAGAAACCAAAAATCAGAGTCTATAGATGTTGACTGTTAGTTAAGTTCAATATAAAAACACATCATTAGTTGAATTTGTTAACTTGCAATGCTAGTGGAAACTAAGAACTGCGTCCATATTAGTTCAAAGTTTATATTGCTTTTCCTTATCAATATAAAAGAAAGTTAGTATTGCTTCTCATTTAAGCAAGAACTTGGACAAACTAACAATTACACATGACAGAGCTGCTGATTAATTTGAGATGCGAATCCACTATTTATCAACTAGCGGGAAAGAAGCCCTTGAACACAATGGGTTAAAAATTTGGTTACAAACTCCATGCAGTTAAGAGAAATATATGCTCTCTCTCTCTCCCTCTCCCTCTCTATCTCCTCATCCAAATATAACGGACTCCTATCTCGAGTTCCATCCGAATCTCCCAAGATCCCTGTTCGATTTCTTATTTTTCTCATTCTCTTCCATTCTCATTCTTCTAGTGTTGGACAATTGGTCTCTCTAAAACCAAAACTCAATCTATTTAGTAAACTGTGCCATCTCTTTCACTATTTTCTTTCCTTATCCTATGGGCTTGATTCCATTCATCTTGTGTTTTGTTTTGTCTATTGAAAGAAGAAAATCCTGAACACATCTCTCTGTGGTCATTTGGGTGCTCTCCTGTAACTCACAGTTTGCTGGAAGGAGCCCAAATTTATTTACATGGTTGACATGGATGTCCATAAGCTTCTGACTCTAGAGCCTCGTGCATGGGACTTCATTTCGTTTAGGAACCTAAAGATTAGGCTTGTAGAGCACATAGAATATGTAGTTCTTCTAAGTGATTTGATCAGTATAACACATGATTACAAGATCCATAAAGGTGCAGAGTCAAGAAAAGGTGGAGAGAGCATTGCCAAGGAGGGATCAGACAATTTCTCAAACATCTAAAAGGCCAAAAGTTGCTGTTGTGGGTAGTGGACCATCGGGCTTGTTTGCTTCTCTTGTTCTTGCAGAACTTGGTGAAGTTGCATTCTTTTTCTTCTCTCATTTCACACTTCTCACACTTCTCAAGCAGCTGAAAGTAAAGAGCTATAGTTTATGCTTTTGGGCAATGTTTGGACAATAGACCACTTCAATTCTTTACCAGCTTAGGGTTCCTGGCCTGGTACAAATGATTTTAAACCCTTAAAATCATATTTAGTTGACTTGTTCTTTATCTAATTTGGCAGCAGCTTCATATTTTTCTCCTCGAATGAAGTGGTTTGATAAATTGATGAAAATAGCTGCTGTGTTGAAAGTGGAAATAGTAAGGATGTTAGCTGGACCCCTAGTCTATGGAGAGAAATAAATCCAGAACTTGAAGTTTATTGTGCTTCTGATTCAAAATGAACACCT
Source organism: Tetrastigma voinierianum (assembly GCA_016808115.1). NCBI lineage: Eukaryota > Viridiplantae > Streptophyta > Magnoliopsida > Vitales > Vitaceae > Tetrastigma > Tetrastigma voinierianum. The sequence goes on along the minus strand of JAEQBH010007128.1, from coordinate 73,750 downwards.
AGTTTATACTTTCATAGCAATGGACCCAAACACCAACTTTATTGTGCTTCCTAGTCAAAATACAAGGGTGTGCTTTCACTAGTGCTTCTCCCTACATGATCTCTTTAGATTCTGTTAGTTAATTACCTTTTCTGCTATTAGATTTGTAAATATTTTGAAAATTGATAGTTTCATTGCAAAAAACTAGGCATTTAAAGTTGGAACATGATTCCAAAGAATGAACTTGACCAAGCTGAAGAGGAACACACTTATTGTTTTTAAATTCTAGAGCAAGGCATTAGGCATGAACTTTTTCTGCCATTAATGTATACCCAATTTTTTTTTTTTTATTAGAAGGAGATTGCTATTGGAATGGATATTTTTATTAGTAGAATAATTTCTAATAGTTCAACTTCAAACTCTCCAGCTTCTTTACCAAACTTGTGCTGGCTCATCAGTTCCACTGTTATTCAAATGTAGAAGTAACAGCTAGGTGAGAGTCTGGTCTACCAGGAATTTTATCTTGTTATAACTGTCCAGCAATATGATTCTGATGCCTTTTTGTAGATACAATATGACAATACAAAAGGCGGGAAAAATCAGTTGTTCCACAACCACTGATGCAAGATTTATACTTTGTGCAAAGCATGGCTGCACAGAAATGCTATTTGTAAGCTCATTAAAACAAAGATAATCATGATGTATCCATATTTTATTTTTATTTTAGAAGGGTGCTATTGGAATGGATATTTTTATTAGTGGAATAATTTCTAATAGGTTCAACTGAAGCTCTCCAGCTTCTTTACCAAACTTGTGCCAGCTCATATCAGTTCCACTGTTATTCAAATGTAGAAGTAACAGCTAGGTGAAATCTGGTCTATGGGAATTTTATCTTGTTACTAGCATCCAGCAATATGATTCTGATGCCTTTGTAGATACAATATGAAAAATTGTACAAAGATTGGAAAAATCAGTCGTTCACAACCACTGATGCAAGATTTATGCCAGGTAAGCATGGCCACAGAAATGCTATTTGCTTATGCTCATTAAAGAATTCTACTCATATGGTTTATTGGGACATGTAGAAACAAGCAGCAGGATTGTTTAATAGCCAACTTAGCAAGTCTCTCTGCCTGCATAGTTATTAGATGACTATAACTTAGATGATAGTAGAGCACAATATTTGGCTTGTCTTCTTTCTTATGCTCGTATGTTCTTTAGCATATGTATTGGAAGTTTTAGGAGTTTGTTGTTTTATCTGATATTTATCAGATAATTTGTTGAAATGATGTATATTAGAGGCGTAATTATAGCTTTTGTTACCTGTAAAGTCGCCTTTCAAACTTTTTATAAGATTGTAAATAAGCGTTTAATGTAGTCGTGAAATATTCTGCAGTTCCAACAGTAGCAGTTTTTTACTCGTCTTCTTCCCTGAATTTCCATTTAATATATTTACCTGTTTTTTACTCTTTAGTAATTCAATCTCTGCATACCAGCAGCTGGTGAGAAGTTTTGGTGCAATTGCAGCATCATTGCAGTTTTGCACTTTTAAGCTTAAATAACTTTTCAAATTAAAACAATTGCAGACTGCTAGTGTGTTGACATATTAATAGTTTGATATGCATATAGAAAACTTCCATTACTTTGTTTTGGTGCAGCTTTTGCATATATGCATATGTATGTCTAATAATGTTGCAAATATCAGTGTTGTTTGTTTTAAATGAGGTCTTTAGCCAGTTACTTATCACCAGTCATCTTAATATATTAAAAATGTTTCCTTTTGTTTGTACTGAAGTTCTTATCCTTCTATCAAACTTTTGAGTCATTATATGGGACTTATGTGTGTGGCAGGAGTGGTGGAGTACCTGGAGTGATGGAAATTAGTAACTAGAATTGGAAGGAATAGTTTCAATTTGTTTTTCAAGTTGTTATTGGAGACAAGCTTCTGAAAAATATAAAATATTTATTTATTAAAGAACCATGGCAATAATAAGTCAATGCTGTTGTATGTGAAAATTAGGAAAAATAACATTGGTTAGTGTATGCCCTATAGAATCTGTTCTATGTCTTCTTGCTATATGCACATCTTAGACTATCTCCATTCAATATTTTTGCTGAATTTATTTTAGAAGGCAGAGTTTGAAAATTAAGAAAAAATTTATGGAATTGGATTTCTTTTGAAATACAGAATCTGTGAATCAGTCCTCTTCTAAATAGACCATGGTATTCCTTGATAAAAATCATGTTAAACCATTCAAAAATTTATTAAACAATATCTCAAATTTAAAAAATTACCATAAATTGTACTTTCTTGATGGTATTAAATTATACTTTCATTGTGCTCTCGGAAAAAAAAATACCATGAGTTCTATTGGGACAAAAAAATGTTGCTCGATAAAAAATTACTACCCTCTGATTTACGCATCGTGCTTGTTAAGGGGATTAGTTTCTAATCCATTTACAAATCCTTTCTTTCTCCTTTTCTCTTTAGTCTCTAATTCAGACTCTAATTTGTTTCCTTTCTTGCTCTAACACTTGGTATATAAATATATGTTCCCCTCACTTTTTAATAAATGAAAATCAAAGAGTTATTTTTCTATATCTATACTAGGCCCTGACCACTAACCCTCTTCTCCGACCTGATTTTGGCGACATCCCTCTTTCATTGGGTCACTTTTCGTACAATAATTACCCTTGTCCACATCGACGGACCATCTCCCGGCGGACCTTCTCGATGTGGACATGCAGCCGGACCTTTTTCCGGCAGTCTACTTGCAGACTCTCTTTCGGTCACATCAACTCATCTTGCAGTCAATTCTAGCGACACATCTTATACTGAGCATGTCTCATTCAGGATCATGTTCAGTGCTGTAGTCAGTGCTGACTTTTCCAATGACCCCAGTCTACCATTGGGTTAAGTATGTCTCTAACAAACTTGATGCATTAGGATTAGGTACATATGTAACCAATTTGACCTGTATGCTCGGAAGCAGGGGTGTTAAGTTAGTTTCTAATCCATTAAGAATCCCTTTCTTTCTTTCCTTTTCTCTTTAGTCTCCCTAATTAGACTCTAATTTTGTTTCCTTTCTTTGCTCTAACACTTCGAGTATTATAAATATATATATTTTTAATCAATGAAAATCAAAGAGTTATTTTTCTCTTCATAATACTAAATTATACTCTGCATTGTGCTCTCCAGCATGCCACATTATGTGCTCTTGATGTACTTTGCCTTTCCTAGTGATGGTGTTAATTAGATTTGTGAACTAATGAGCGATTCACGGAGTTCACACCCAAACATTAAAAAATACAAGGCTATTTTGAAATATCGTATTTTGCCCTGTTTCACCATGCATTATTTGTAGTTACTTTTCGATTAATAGCAATTATTGATTTACTGATTAGCCATTCAATGATTTGATTTTTCATTTATTGTTGTATTAGGTTATGAAAAGCTTTGGTTCCTTTGGAGAGTGCAGAAAATATCTTGGTTGATGGGAAGCCTCATTTGCAGGAGCAGGATGGGTTGATTCCATTACTCCATGACTTTCGACAACATCTGGAAAAGCCTGGGTGTGAGTCACATATATAGATGGCATGTAGGGCTAATTTTCATGTCTGCATATTTGAATTTTGTTTATTGTTTTGACATGTTTAGGTTATCAGGTTTGGGACTAAGTTAATGATCTGGTTGTAGAGGGATGCCACTGTTGTGGGGTTGAGTTTCTGATTCAGAGAAAAATCAGAGCATAATGAGTCAAGTTGAGGATATGATGCAGTTGTTTTAGCTGTAGGCCATTCTGCACGTGATGTATACCAGATACTTCTGTCTCATATTATGGATTTGGTCCCAAAGATTTTGCTGTGAGTTCTTTATAATATTCAGTGGCAGTTCAGATTCTTTATTTCGTTCCTGCAGAATAATTTTTGAAGTTTTGTTCCTGCAGAGATATTATAAGAGGCTACCCTTTGTTTTCCATTTTTGTAAACTGCAAGTTTTACCTGGCATCAACTAATACACCTCACAGTAGTATTGGCAGCTTAGGAAAAGTTGGTGTTGGTGATGACTGGTGATTTGAGTGGGTTAGGGCTACTAAGGTGTTTGATGTTTGGTACTGATGCACACACATGCAAATATTTGTTCGATGAGCATATAATGTTGGTTAGGAATATTTGTACTTCTATTCTGTCAATTTCATATTAGAAAGTTATATTATGAATATTTGAGTCATAATACGGTCTTTGGTTTTGACATTTATTTATCTGTATAATTGGATAAAATCTAGTAATGATTGTTGGTTGTTCTTTGGACCTAGGCATTATGCTTGTGCTCATTAAATTTTAACTATGGACAAACAGGTTGGCTTGCCAGTTGAGCATCCTCAGGAACTAATAAACAGCATACAGGTTGGTTTTGTAATAAGTTTCTTTTGTTGACGAATTTGGTCATTTGCTGAATGCTGATTTGATAAATGATTTGCTATGCATTGGAATTTGGATGTGTGATTATTCTTGATTGGCAATATTCTGTTCCACAATCTTTCGTCTACCAAATAGCAGCAGCTCTAGAAAAGATCTACAATTTGGTGCAGCCCCTGATTACATATTGGCGTTTCTATTGCAGAATGTGTGACGCCTAGAATATAGGAAAAGTTGCATAGAATTGATTGAGTGAGTTAAAATTTTCTGCTGTCTAACAGCAGGCGACATAGACCTTGACAAGAAAATAGGGGAACATAAAAAATGGAAGTGGTGCATTTTGCAGAAAAAGATGTCTGCAAATAACTTGATGCACACCATTCCATATGACATGAAAAATTTATCAAATACTAGTTTTAGGTTTGATTCCCGAGTGTATGGTATTCCAATATTTTTAGGCTGCCAAGTTGATTCGAAATTTGAGGCTCTACTACTCATGTGGGCCTACTGCCATATTTTAATCAAATTTATGAACCATGGATCGTGTTCTCAAGATATGCTTAACTATAAGGTGACAGTTAGGTGAGTTGATCAATATTTGGCTCCAACATTCATTGCTCGAAGGAGCAGGCAAAAACTATAGAACTGCGCCCTCCCGAAATTTCAGCACAGTAGGTTCAATGCCTCAACAGACACCATACCTTTGCAGAATTGTGCCACCAAAGTTTAAGCTAAATTCTTTGTAGTCACACTTGTGAGGTCCTGTTGTTCCTTGAATTTCCATTTTTGAAGGTCCAGCGCTAGGCTCTGTGTCGTCACCTATGCTCATCGCATCATCTTGTGATGATTCAATTTTCAATATTTGGTGTACTTAGCTGAATTTTTTTGTTTACATTCCTCTTTTTATTGCAATTTCACATTTTTTCCGTAAGAAAAAAAATACACATTTGTCTATATGAACATGTACTAAGCTTGGCCTAACTGAGTTCACAATGGACGTGGAAAAGTTCCTGTTGCAGAATTACAAAGGTTGTCAAGTATCATGGGAGAAAGATGGAGACACATCCTTTGATTCAGGAGCAACAAGTCGTAGTTGTTATTCCTTCTGCATGTGTCCTGGTGGGCAGGTATATTTTTCTTTTCTTAGTCCTGTTACGAGAAGTTATGTTTTGCGGGCTGTGATATAACAGTAGTTTTAAATCATCCTTCCACCTGTGATTTTTCTTCTTGATGCACTGGAAGGAGGGTATTTTAATAAAGGGTTTGATCTGACTATATAGATGGTCACAATCTTGAAACTTCTTTTATGGAATATTGTCAATCAAGCGGTAAGTTGTATCCAATACGGTGCAGTTCAATTCTTCAAAACTAGAACTTTTACTGGAGATGCCTTCTTAAATGATATGGCTGGATTGATTAGGCTTGATGAGATCGGAGTAATGGGAGTCAAAATCCCATGATTACTACTGAGTTTGTGCTCATATTATATTCTACCAGATGGAGTTACTTTATAAGGTGCTTGCAGGTTGTTCTCACTAGTACAAATCCATCAGAAATTTGTATCAATGGCATGTCATTTTCTCGGCGCTCCTCCAGGTGGGCAAATGCAGCGCATCACTGTATCATCTAAAGATTTCAGGCATTGAATTGTGATGGACCCCTTGCAGGGTTGAATTTCAGGTGTCTCGGGCTCCTACTTTAGTGTAGCATTTATTGCACTATATTTCTTGTAAAATTCTTTCCTCACTTCTGCAAATCTTAATTAACTTGCTATAGAGCTGAATGTTAAAACCATCTAGGCTTCCCTGTTCGCCACAAGTTTCCTGTTTGACCGACTTACCGCTAGGGTAAATCAGTCATGTTTCTACCATATATAGGACTTAAAATAGCTATATATTCATTCTAATAATGTTTTGGCCTGGTTGGAACCTTCATAATTTCCATCTTAGCTGTAGCAGTATTTCTTGCTTATGTAATTTCTACTGTCATTGTTTGCTGGCAGGAATTTGAGCGAAAAGCAGCCATGATGGGAGGAAATTTTGTGGTGCCTGTTCAGACAGTCACTATTTATGGAAAACAAATTGTCTGGTGAGAATTTGTTCTGTTCCTTGGGTTGCCTTGCTCCTAAAGATTTCACCTGAGTATGACTTGTTCTTTTTATTTGCAGTGACATCTCCACCACCATCAAGTTATCGGTTAGGAGTCAGACAGCCAATCTCATGAGTTGTTCCCCTTACATATAACAGAGGCTTTGCAGGCGCTCCAATCTCAATGTTTGATGAGAGGTACTCCATTTCCCTTTCGGTTTTTTTGGGTGAAAAGAAGACTACAAATAAGGGAAATATACAGAGCCGGTTAAACAAGAACACAATAATCTTCAAAGACAAATTTTGTAACATCTCTTGGAAAATCTGACCACAAATATTTGAATCAATATTGCAGAGACCTTTCTTAGCTAAACAATCAGTTGTTCTATTCTATTCCCCATAAACATGACAACAATCCTCTTATTTTCCTAGTTAAAGACAACAAGTATTACGGGTGTTCCTTATTCATATTCCTTTCATACTCCAAGAGTTGTCGTAATTTTTTGAATTCTAACTTCTCAAGTTGTCATAAATGTATGGAATTCCAATAACTAATTGTGTTCTTTGCTGAATTTTGGAACTCAGTTACGGATTTATCTCAAAGACGCTGCTTCATGGAGTCGGGTATCATGTTTTCTCATTTCCCACATATTGTAATTCTACTTGTTTAACTTCTTATGAATGGGATTGCAACATCTTCTTAAGATCTATAACATCTCTATTAGATCTTAGGTCCTGTTTCGATCATGTTCTTATTATTCGAGACAAGTTGTCTCAGAAATTAATAGCGAATCATTCTTAATGTCTTTCTAATAGACAGAACCGGTTCCCCATGAAATTCCTCGTAGCGACACATATGAAAGCACATCTTGGGAGGACTCTACCCCATCGGAGAAGGAGGTAGCTATCTTGGTGGAATTGTGAGTGCCGCACGATAGGATCACTTCTTTGAAGCGATTGAGATATACATAACATTTTTCATATAACTGGCTATCTTTATGCAGACCCATTTCATTCACTTGTAAGATTCTCATCAATCAGTTAACGGAATAGATAAACTAGAATAGGACTTGCGAGGCACGCCTAGGCGAAACAATGCTACCTTACTGAGGCACGGAGGGTTCGCTAAGTAGTGAGAAGTGCATAAACTTTGCAGCAGTTATGCCTAGGCATAGGGTGTTGGCTTGAAACATAAATGGACCACTTTCGGCATTTTTCTTCGGAAATTTCCTTCAAACCCAGAATAACTCAATCAAAACTCAAAATGAACCATAAAACTCATCTTATACCCGACCCGGCTTAACACTTCTAATAGGATATTTCCTACCACGAAGCTTAGACAAATAGAGATTTATAGTAGTTCCAGCCTAAGTAATCCATATAAAAGAGATATTACAAACATGAATTCCAAACTGAATTTTTCTTCTTCTCTTCTTCCTTCTTCCTTATTCTTCCTGCTTTCCTCTTATCACGGAATGAAATTGATTTTTTCTTTTACTTATGTGTTAAACTTATTTCGAGAAAAATAATCGAGCTACTTGAACTTGACTCAACATAACTTGAATCAATAAAAAAATTAATATGTAATTATACTCGACTTGAAATCGAGTCAACTTGATTAAGTTTTAATCAATCTAAACTTAATAATAATAAATTATACATTAAATCCATATATTTTTATTTATATCATTAATTTTCATATTAGTGAAACAACTAGTATATAATGTTTATATTTTCTACAAAATTAGCAAAAAGAAAAAGAAAAATGATTTTGTGTAATTTTTGGGAGCGTTAAGCCATAAAGTTACAAAACCCTAATATTCCGCTAAGCGGCGCCATGATTTTCTCACGGACCGCTGAATTTCGATCAGTAGCGATTAAAAGCCCTAACCATAAATATCAGTCGTCCGCCTTGAGCTCTTCATTCATAGTTCTGCAGGGTTTTGCAATAGTCGCTTTCTCCATCCGGCGGAGGGTTAGGGTAAGGGTTTCAGATTCTTTCTGATTTGTGGCTCTTCATGCGACGGGGGAATTGATAACTCCTTCCGCGGAAGCGGAGCAAACCCGGTGGCGGTGTTTGCAGTTCCAATGAGCGTAGCGAGAGAAGGTTCGTTGGCGTTGAGGTTCGAGATTTCCCTCCGCGGTGAAAGTGTCTCATATTCCATTGCCTTGTGGAGCGTTCTTTGCCATTACCTCTTGGGATTGGCCATGAGACAAACATTTTATTTGCTTCTTCTTTTTATTTAATCTAGTTTTTTTTTTTTTATTGGCGCTGTATTGAAATCGATTTATCAAAAAACACCATCTTTCAAGGACCGTAAACATAAAGCGCGATCTTACGCAATTGTAGGGCTAATCCGCTTTTGATATGATTTTTATTTGTCATTTTTCGATTTGAGTTTTCTAAATCACGTTTTAGTCGATTAAAAGAGATTTGTTTTAAAATATTCTCCAGTTATATTGTCCTAAGACCTTCTCATTACGATTATCATATCTTTCATTCACGAGTTTGTTCTTAAAATATATTTTAACTCCTTGTTTGAAAATTTTATTTTCTTAAAATTATTATAAAAGTTCTTATAAAATTATTAAGCTATTGAATATGTAAATTTTGTTTTTATTCTAGGAGATTAGATCTTTTCTAAATAGGGAGTTTATCATTTTAACATGTAGATATTCAATTGAAGAAGATGTAGATGGTTTTATGTTCTAGGAGCAAATAAATGGGAAGGAAAATAGTAAGAATAGTATTACTATATAATTGATAAAAAAATCAAATTAGAGTCAACTGAAAATATAATTATGTGCTGAAAATATAATGGTTAAAATCATAAATTTCAAAACATTTTTTAAAAAACCCCTTATTTAGGAGTTTTGGTTGTAAAGTTACGGTATTAGTTTGATTACTATCATAATATAGGGAATTATTTTGGGTTATTTTTTTAAATTTGACTCTTTCATTGAATAATTATTATTTTTTTAGCATGACCTTCGTAAACTTATATTTTGATTTTGATCAAATGACTTTATAATAACTATTTTTCGAATACTTTTCTAAATGCTTAAATTTTTTTGAATTGCTGAATCATCCTACAACCATTAAATTCTCTATGGGCTTTTGTCTAACCCAAACCGATTCCACCATCGATGTTACAGCGTTTTAAAAATGAGCAGTGATTAAATCGAAAAATTATCAGTTTACGATTCATTGGTAGGACTTACAGTTGAATCGATTATGTCATAAATATATAATTTATATTTTTTAAAATATAAAATTATTTTAATTATATATATTTAATATTTATAATACTATTTATTTATTTTTATATGATCGTATCAATATTTTAATTTTCATTGAAAAAAGAAATTTCAAATACTATGAAAGGAGAATTTATTGAAAATTTAAATCTTTATTGAAATTAAAATTTTAAAATTTCTTATTAAAACATAATTTAGTATTTTAAATTTTAGGAAAACACAAAGTTATTGAAAATGACAAAATAATATTTACATTTATATTTTAATGTATCTTACGCGGTGTAAATGGCCTCGTCCAATCCGATATGCATTTTTCTCACTGTGATTGTCCATGCCATTTCGATCGACAATGTCATCCGATGCGAACCTTGATACCGAAATCCCAATTTTTTTCTACAATTTTTTTATTCATGCAATAATATCATTTGTTGAATTTGTTTGTGGCAAAATCTTTGGATTGTTTGTGGAATGTTTGTGTTTGCGGAATATTTTTATATTGATTTTCGTGTTTGGTTGCTTGAGAAAGTCTTGAGAAATGCATAGAAACAACTATAACTATCATATTCTTTGAGGAAAATGAAATTTTCCATATTGATCAAGATTGTTGAGGTGGTGATTTCCAACAATATTTGCCCAAATATTATAGTAGCGTTCTGACTAATCATTTATGAAGTTACTCTATTGTTAGAAGAGTATTTTCAAGTAGCATCTATAATTTTGTTTTTGTTCCAAGAGTGGAGATCTGCAACTAGTTATGTATTTATTTTTTTATTAAATATTTATTTATACAAAAATTATCTGAAAAAATAGTTTTATTTTATTTTTATTTTTAGTTTTTATATACATACATGGGTGTCTAACATGTAGAGTTGGCAATTTGCTTTGACCTGCTGGATTAAGGGGTTGTTATTAATTAGTGCGTAAAAACACATGATTTTGGGGCATGGCTTTGTCGGCTCATTTGGATTTTGCTTTATAAGATATTTTGGGGCTTCGGGGAGAGAGGTCGGACTAAATGCTATTTTATTGGCCTAAAAAAAAACATGTCAAATTTGGGCCCAGCTAGGTGTGAGCCCGAGCCATCCGCCCAAATTGCCAACTCTAATCTCATGACACCTGAGATAAGGGTCATGTAAATCTTTAGTAAGCCTTTGGGGTGTAATAGAGTGGAGCCGAGTTGATGCATATCTAAACTTAAACTTGACTCAATTAAAAAAGTTAGACTCAAATTCGATTTATTTATTTTTTCTTTCATATATTTGAAACTTGACTCGAAAAATAATTGAGCTACTTGAACTTGACTCAACAGAACTTTAATCAATTAAAAAATTAATATGGGAATTATACTTGACTTGAAATCGAGTCAAGTTGAACTTTATTAAGTTTTAATAAATTTAAACTTAATAATAATAAATTTTCCATTAAATTAAATTAAGTTCGTGAGTAACTCGAGTCGAGTATTATAATACACGAACTCGATAACTTACTAGAGCTCGAGGTCAACTCGATTAACTCCAAGTAAAGTTCGAACATTCTACGAGTCAAGCTCGAGTAGCGTGATTCGTTTAACCTCTAGTAAGTCTAAGGAACTCGAAATAATGACTATTAGAAAACAAATTCAAACATAACAACCTAGCTACCGCTGAGGTTAAAGAATTTTATGATAATATTTAAAAATATAATCTTATTTATGATTATTAATATCTTCAATTTATTTTAAAATGAAATTTGCATTCTAGGACTTATAGTGAGCACCAATTCAAAATATCTTTCAAACAAATATATAATATTTTATTTAAAAAAACAATATATAATATTTTATTTAAAATATAACTAATGGATAAATCCATATATTTTTATTTATATCATTAATTTCATATTAGTGAAACAACTAGTATATAATGTTTATATTTTACTACAAAATTAGCAAAAAAGAAAAAAGAAAAAAATGATTTTGTGTGTAATTTTTTGAGGCGTTAAGCCATAAAGTTACAAAACCCTAATATGCCACTAGCGGCGCACAGAATTTTCTACGGACCACTAGATTTGATCTGCGGTAGCGATTAAAAGCCCTAACCATAAATATCGGTCGTCCTTGCCAGGCTCTTCATTCATGGATTACTGCGGGGTTTGCAATAGTACGCCTTCTCCATCCGGCGGTTAGGAGTTAGGGTTTGAGATTCTTTACGCGGCTCTTCATGCGGCGGGGGTGATAACTCCCTTCACGAGCGGGAGCAAACCCGGTGACGGTGTTTGCGGATTCCAATGTGAGCGTCGCGAGAGAAAGGTTACGTCGGCGTTGAGGTTCGAGATTTCGCCGGTGAGGTATCTCTCATATTCCATTGCCTTGTGGAGCGACGTTAACGCCACTTACCTCTTGGGACTGGCCATGAGACAAACATTTTATTTGCTTCTTCTTTTTTATTTAATCTAGTTTTTTTTTTTGATTGACGCCTGTGATGAAATCAGTTACCAAAAACACCATCTTTCGGGACTAAATGGCTTTTATAAAGCCTTCTTGATCTTACGCAGTGCAGGGAGACTACTCCCTTTTGATCTGATTTTTTATTTATCATTTTTTCGATTTGAGTTTTCTAAATCCGTTTCTGGTCGATTAAAAGGAATTTGTTTTTAAAATGTTCTCCCGATTAGATTTGTCCTAAGACCTTCTCATTACGATTATCATATCTTTCATTACGAGTTTGTTCTTAAAATATATTTAACTTCTTGTTTGAAAATTTTATTTTCTGAAAATTATTTATAAAGTTCTTATAAAATTATTAAGCTATTGAATATGTAAATTTTTGTTTTTTATTCTAGGAGATTAGATCTTTTCTAAATAGGGGTTTATCATTTTAACATGTAGATATTCAATTGAAGATGTAGATGGTTTATGTTCTAGGGCAAATAAATGGGAAACTATTTTGGTAATTTATTATTATTATTTTACTATTTAAACTTCCATTAATTATACTTTCGCCCCCTCCACTTTCCTTAATTGCAAAAGTTCCACAATTCTTTGAAAATTTTACAATTTTATCCTTTACAATGGCACTTGGTGCACATATGCGCCCTTACAGTTACATGTACTGTGTACTCATCGGGACGGGGTGTTACAAATTTTCTAAGGAGAAACAACCATAAGGTATCTCATGCCCAGATTGATCCAATGCGAGCCTTCTTAGAGAATCGACTCAATGTCATCGGAATTATAGACGAAACTTTTGCCACAGCAAGCCCGGCGCATGCCATCAAGCTGCAGCACTCACAATTTCACTTAGAGCATAGCCAGCTCCTTCTCCGATGGGGTAGAGTCCTCTCGGTGATGTTTCATGTGTGTCGCAACTACGAGGAATTTGGATGGGAGGCTGGTTCTTGTGCGTAGAAAGACATTAAGAATGATTCGTTTTACACTTCTTGAGACAACTTATCTGAACAATATGAACATGATCGAGGAAACGGGACCTAGATCTAATAGAGATGTTATGATCTTAAGAAGATGTTGCAAAATCCCATTCATGAAGTTCAAACAAGTAGAATTACAATATGTGGGAAATGAGAGAAAACATGATACGTCGACTCCAGACGGCGCGTCTTGGAATAAATCCAGTGCTTGGGAGTTCAAAATTCAGCAAGAACACAATTAGTTATTGGAATTCCATACATTTTATGACAACTTGAAGTTGTGGGGAATTCAAAAAATTAAGACAACTTGAAATTGAAAGAGACATGGATAAGGAACACGAATACTTGTTGTCCCAACTAGGAAAATAAGAGAATTTGTCATGTTTATGGGGAATAGAATAGAGCAATGATTGTTTAGCTAAGAAGGTCTACGCAATATTGATTCAAATATTTTGTGAGGTCGGATTTTCAAAGTGTTACAAAATTTGTCTTTGAAGGTGTGTGGTTCTTTGTTTATAGTCTTTGTATATTTCCTTATTTGTAGTCTTCTTTCACCCAAAAAAAAAAAAAAAACGAAAGGGAAATGGAGTACCTCTTCATCAAACATTGAGATTGAGCGCTCTGAAGCCTACGGTATATGTAAGGGAACAACTCATGGAGATTGGTACATCTTGACTCCTAGCAGATAACTTGATGGTGGTGGAGATGTCACTTTGCAAATAAAAGAACAAGTCATACTAGGTGAAATCTTGCAGGAGTAAAGGCAACCCGAGGAAACGAGAACAAAATTCTCACCGGAGACAATTTGTTTTCCATAAAATCGTGTTATACGAGCAGGCACCACAAAAATTCCCCCCTCCATCATAGATTTTTTAGCTCAAATTCATTCATGATGACGATTAGAAATTACATAAGCAAGAAATACTACTAAACTAAGATGGAGTATGAAGGTTCCAACCAGGCCAAAACATTATTAGAATGAATATATAGCTATTTTAAAGTCCTATATATGGTAGAAACAAGATTTGATTACCACACATGGTAGAGTCGGTCAAGCCTTGAGGAAACTTGTGTGACAGGAAGCGGATGGTTTTAACATTCGGCTCTATAGTTAATTAAGATTTGCGAAGTGAGGAAAGAATTTTACAAAATATAGTAATAAATGCTACACTAAAGTAGAGCCCGAAAGACACACGAAATTCCAGCCCACACGGGGGTCCATCACAGTGTGCCTTGAAATCTTTAGATGATACGAGTGATGACAAGTCTTTGCATTTACCCACCGGAGGAGCGCGAAAATGACATGCCATTGATACAAATTTACGATGGATTTGTACTAGTGAACAACTGCAAGCACCATAAAGTAACACATCTGGTAGAATATAATATGAGCACAAACTGTTAGCCAATCATGGGATTTTGACTCCCATTATAGATCTCATCAAGCCTAATTGATAGTATTTACTTTGTGATGTGTATATAAGAATATACGAGAAAAATATAAGAGCGCCCTATTCTGCATAAGTATACGCTGTCAAGTAATAAAGTGTACCCTAGAAATCTGAGATATCGATTACAAGGGGAAAATGGGGATGCTAAGTACCAATATTATAATACTTCTCTAATATTCAAACTAACAATTGTGATAGTAAACGAATTTAAACTAAACTATTGAAATTTAAATCAACATGAAGTTCACAACTAAGGAGTGCAAGAGATGATATTAAATTCGAGGGTACTTGGTGCAATCAGACAATCCTCTTAGATCTAAGTTAAAATTCTACTCTATTGTTTCATGAAAATGTTTTCCAAGGCGACTCTTGTCTAAGATAATTATAAGCCTCTCTCGAGGTCGAATAACCTACCAACTAACACTATGTCTTTTGCTTCTCAGCTCAACCCCAAGCATTAGAGATGCTTTAAGATCCAAAAGTCTCACACGCCTCCTAATTACCGATAATTTCTACATTACCAGGCTAATTAGGTTGATTAAATCTAATAATACAGTTAACTGCTCAAACTCTCGGATCTTGCAAGAACCACTCACCACATTGAGATTAGCGAAATCAATATGTAAATAGAACCAAGTATGAATCAATGGGAGTTGCATTCCACGAGAAACAATAGAAAACGGAACATTAACAAATAGATATAAAACTCATATTTCAATACACAACCAAAACCCTAGATCTCTGAATTTAAAGCATGATAGAGGTTTTGATGAATATAAACTTAGGATTAAACATGAGAAAAGAGGGAAGAAGAAACTATAATGATCAAGTGATGGTAGGTCTCGGATTTTCTTCCACAAATCTCATGATCTTCTCCCAAATCTTCAAAACGGCTCCCAACCTCCTTGGTCCCAAAGTGTGGAATGAGGGTCCTTTAGAGCCTAACCGCCTCCTCTTACATCTCTTAGGGTTTGAGCTTAAAACCCTCCATTATAGAGTAAATGGGCTAAAATCCACCAAAACTGACCCCGAACGTGCGACGTCGTTTGCTCCGCGACGTCGTTGCAGGCGACTCTACGCGCGCGTCGCGACGTTGGCCTCACGTCACGACGTTCTTTGCGATTTGTTTTTGCTCAAACTTCGTAAGGTCATAACTTTGTCATACGAACTCCGATTTAGGTGTTCTTGGTACCGTTGGAAAGCTCTTGAAGTGTAGAATCCATCCATGTATGGCTTGCTGCAATATAAGCTCATATGGTTTCTGAAAAAGTCAAAATACAGTAGCCTCTCCTGCTGAAGGTGCTGCAATGTTGCTGATTTTCTTCCAAGTTTGGAACTTGCATAACTTCTTTGTTCGAACTCAATTTTGGTGTTCTTGGTATCCCTAGAAAGATCTTGAGTGTAGAATCCATAAATATATGGCTTGATGCAATAGGAGCTCATATGATGTCTGAAAATGTCAAAATTCAGTAGCCTCTCCTGTATTTGCTTTTGTATGGTTTTCCACCAATTTTGCACAATTCCACAAATGGATGACCTGATCATAGGAGTGAACTTTTAGAGCATTAGGGCACTTATTTAACATAAAAACACTAGAAAAACTAACTAAAGCATAGGGATAAAATGAGTATTTAAGATACTCATCCACTAACAAATTCTTGCTTGTCCCAAGCAAGAGACCAATCAAAACAAAACAAAATTAAAAATGACATGAACTAAAAATAATGAGATGAGTATGACATGATTCCAAATGGAAGAATCACTATGAACACAATTTAGCAATATTAAGCCTTTTCAACCCAAAATTTAGCATCCTTAAACTTTTAAACTTTCCCTAAGGAACATGGCAAAGCAAAGCATGGTAAGAAAGCAAATCAACCCCCAGTCCTTGATGACCTTTCCCGAGAAACTAAGTGTAGGTGATAGCATGATCTTGAGTGTATAGCAAGGTCTAGCACCCCAAACTTAGCTCAACTCACTATTTGGAAAAGCTAACTAAGAAAGGATAAGAACGCACCCTTTTATTCATATCAAAATACCTAAAAAAATTTCTAAATACCTAAAAAGTGAAGGAGAGCTTGAGTGCAAAGAAGTTTTAGAAAGAGAGTGTTCTGTAAGCGAGGATCCATTGGTGACTCCCACCGGTTAGTTGGGAGCACCCGGGCATTAAATTCCCTTCAAACTTCACCCCAGAACACTCAACCAAACTGGCCTAGGTTGTGGGAAGGATCATCTTACGTCCCATGTAGCGAGCGGTGAAGCCAATGACTCCGGCCGAGTTGGCTTAGGGCATTAACTGAAAGGCCCTGGATTGTACCGGGATTCCGATTGGGATGATCACCTTCTAATTCACAAACCTATTTTTTGACTTTTTTTTTCTTTTTTTTTTCTTCTTTTCACTTTCTATTGTTTTTCATTTTCTCTTTTTAGTTGGGGCTCGATGGCAATCCTCTTTTGATTAGGTGTGTCCCATCCACTTAGATGGTTAGAATCCCCAGGAGTTAGTTGAATTGGTAAAGAGTTCGGGACCAAGGTATACAAGGGAGACCAAAAGTGTGTGTGATAGATTCCTTGAGAAATAGCTTCTTGAAGCCTGTGAGGTGACTAAGCGCTAAGTCACCCATACCCGAGCAAACACCGCAATTCCAAATCATTTAAAAACCTAAGGGTCCAATCCACTTTGCACTTGCCATTTTCAAATGTTTGTATTTCAAAATGACCTTCTACAAGCCAACAAGGCATCAAACTCACTCATATGAGACATAAACAAACAAAGAAAAGAAAAGAAAAACTCATGCAAACAACCTAAATAAATAAAGGAATAACTAAAATAGGTAAGGAGATACAAAAGTTGGATTTTTGAAAAAAAATAAAAATAAATTGAATTCACCAAACTTAGATTAAACATTGTCCTCAATATGAAACAAAGCAAGAATGGATAATGAGTACTCCCACGAGGTTGATCAGTCTGGAAGTTGCTCAGTAAGATATGGCTCGCTTTGGGGCAAGAGGTAGAGGGGTTAGACTTTAAGTCGAATGAAGAGGGTGCTTGAATATGGTTTCCTCTTTGGTTCGCCACGAGAATTATTGAACTTCAAGCTTTCAACCTTTTAGCTTCCCAAGAGCCAGATTTGAATCCCAAACACGAAATTAAAACTAAACACAGAAAAACAAAATCAAGCACGAAAATTTATTAAAAAAACTCAAAACTAACTACGAAATAGAAAAAAGGAAAGAAAACTTTTTAAGCTTGGGCCTCAGGGGCTGCTCAGTTTTCGAGTCCCATTGGAACTCTACCAGCTACGGATGGGTTGGTGTTTCTGCCTCCGTCCTTACTCTAAGGCGATAGTTGTGCTCAATCGACCCAACTTGAGCACATAGTCTTCCGCAATCTTATTATTTTTGATTTTCTATTTTTTTTTAAATTTTTTTGTTTACAATGGTTCCTCTCAATTCGAGTCGTTCAGTGAATGATGTACTCATCCACCTCGAATGGGATCGTCTTCTCATTTTTCAATTCTTCTGCATCTCACCCCATAAAGTCATCTCGGGAAAAGTCCTCTCTGACTTCTCTTTTACACCTTTTCATATGATTCCGGAGAAGTTGGCTCTTTTCCTCCCTTTTCGATAAGTATTTGAGTTTTACGCATCATCATCCTCCACCTTTTTTAAACTTCTCAGTTCTTCATTACCTCTTGAAGTGATTTCTTCATTATAGCTCAGTTTTCTTCTTACGTATTCCTCCAGAGAATAGATGGCGAACTCTCATGTTGTCCTTCAAAGGACATTGTAGCCTATTCTCTTGTTCATTCATATATTTTGCCCACTAGTTCTTCTATACTCATACTCTCCCCTCATCTTTGGGTTGTTCTTTCTCAAATGTAAGTTGAGTACTAGAAGTGGCCATTAAATCTCTTCTTTGGCTTCTCCGAATGGTGTATGCTGAATTTGAACATTAGCCCTTGTCAATTCCATAGATTGAACTTGAGATGTCACACATTCGGCATGAACTCTTTCATTTCAATTAATCGCCTCCTAACTGTCATTCTCTCATGTGGAGGTTGACTTATCTCATTTGGATTAAAAAATGGGGCAACCCAACGAGAGTAGTCCATTCATCCATTGATCTTGAAAATTCGGGTTGTGCCATGGTAATGCGGCTTGAGTTCTTCTTAATTCATCATAGCTTCTTCTAGGCTTGATCTTTGGACTTGTGGGTGTGCGGAATGGTATAGCTTGTATTCCATGAGGTGTTTGGGTGAGTGGCTCCATCCCTAAAATTATGATTGCTCAAGTATGGGTTACCTCATATTGAGCATAATCGTCGATCCATATGGTTGCCACACTTGACCGCGCACTTGAGTTTGTCAATCTTCTTTGATGCTCATCGATATTGCCGCATTCTTAGTTCTTTGCTCAAGGTGAGCCAATGCATTTAATCAACTCGATGATAGGATCCATTATGTGATTTTAACTGAGGGTATGCAAAAAGAAAACAAAGTATCAAAAACTCAAAAACCACACAAATATAAACATAAAATGTTTGAAGTAAGAAGCACTTGAAGTATTGATATTAGCATAAAACACCGATTTTCCCCACGGCGCCAAAAACTTGATAGGCGTATTTTGTGATGTGTATATATAAAATTATGCGAGAAAAATATAAAAAAGCGCCTATTACTGCATGAGAGTATAACTTGTCAGTAATAAAGTGTACCCTAAGTACGGATATCGATCCACGGGAAAATGGGGATGCTAAGTACCAATATTATAATACTTCTCTAATATTCAAGCTAACAATTGTGATAGTAAGCGAATTTAAACTAAACTAATGGAAATTTCTAAATCTAACCTAATGGGTTCACAACTAAGGGATACGAGATGATAAATTGAAGTGCCAGTGCGATCGGACAATCCTCTTAGATCTAAGTTAAAATTCTACTCTTATTGTTTCCTTGAAAATGTTTTCCAAGCGTCTTGTCTAAGATAATTTATAAGCCTCTCTAAATTCGAATAACCTACCAACTAACACTAGGTCTTTTGCTTCTCGGTGTTAGCAATTGTAATCAACTCTTAGGTCCACTTAGTATTCTCAAATATATGTATAAATTATAAATTTATAATAAATATAATAATTTATTATATAGACGGTTTTTATAATAAATATAATTTATTATATGAGCAGTTATTTATAATAAATATAATTTATTATATGAACGATTATTCCTTGATGTAATGGGTTTTAAGGTTTTTTATAATTTGGGTTTTTTTTTCATACATTATGCAACAGAAAAGAAAGAACTTTTCGGTCTTTGTTTTTCTCAAGTGTTCTAAGATCTTGCCCACTGGTCTATTATTGTGCTCATTATTATCCATACCAATTTCTGGAGGACATCCCAAGATTTTCATCGATTACCGACCAGATCGATCGTGTAGATCGTTGTCATGTCGTCACGTGATCCACGTGTAGGATTGTTACAGTGGGCTGATCTAGAAGTCTAGCCTGATCGATTCGCAAATCTACATAGGTAATTTATTTAATAAATTTTTAGATACAACAGATGCTGTAATCATATTTGGCTAGATCCATGCTTCCCTAAGGTTTTCTTCAATTGCACGTGAGTATATGATTAGATATGTGTATCTAGGTATTCCATTAATGCATGTAATTTTGATGTTGATTTAGCATATGGCACCTAGGTTCTATTTGTTGTTAGATCGCATGATTAGATTCAAGACTTATGATTTTTGTTCATGAATGATTATTATTTTAATGGTTTTCATTTTATCCACGGTAGTTTGATTGTATTAATTTTTCAATTTGTAAATAAAAGGAGGTTTGCATTATAAAGACGTTTCCTTCGTTATTTATTATTTACATTTTTTTAATTAAAAATAGTTGTAATTTTAAATTTCAAACTCAGAATCAGACACCTTCATTATTTGAAAGTCGGGAGAAGATCTGATAACATCCCGTAACGGACCACCGTGAAACGTGTTAGGAGGGAGGAGACGCTGCCTGACGGGATCGGCGTGGCCCGAAACGCCGCCAAGCGCCCACACGCCGCCGGTGGAAGTTTCGCCAGGTCCACCGAGGCCTGGGCTGAGGCACAGGTTTGCTTTCTGGCGAATACCTCCGACTACCGCTCGCCGCAGTGCTGGGTGGTTCTTCCCGGGTCTTAGATTTACGACTGAATCCCCACAAAAAAGGCGCAAGAACTTAGGATATTTTGCAATAGCCCAATTTTTAATTTTTTTAGAAACCATGGATTATAGCTGTTTGAATTTAGAAGTTTTGTGAATGTTTGAATTAGAATGCAAAGATGTTTTATGGGATAACATGCCATAGAATAGGTGGTGCCATAAATTTGCATCAATGATATCACATGTGCATAATAATTATTATGATTCTATTATCTAGTTTAATAATATTATGGAAAAATTATTTTTTTGAAATAATTTTTTAGAAAATCCTATTATTTAAAAATATTGAATGGTAGTTGCTGAATGAATAATACTAGAAACTATATTCTCCATTAGTCTAATAATAAAATGATCATGTGATGCCCCAACGGATAAACATGGTTGGATTTTATTGATTAGACCCCTCACTAAGTTTGTATTCTTTAATATGATTGATCGGCCCAAACGTCTGCACCTGAGGTTTAAAGATAATTTGAAATTAAAAACAATGGTTAAAAACATTCAAACTTATTTATCATACCTCCAATGAGGCTGGTGATATTTTTATTATGCCCAAAGTTTTGAAACAATGCCAGGGAAGTGGAAACGATTGTATTATCTAGGAGTTCGCTAAAGACAATATCGGCATCCGCCGCGACTCCCTCATCTTTCCGGGAACCAACTTAAGAGGATAATTAATCATTTCATGATCAAATTAGTTTGTTATAAATATCTTGCCCAATGGTGTTATATTGAAACCAATAGATGTTTACAATAAAATGTAAAATAGTTTTGGATTAACTAAATTTTGCATTTTGTGTTGGTTGTAAGATATTACGCTTTAATACTAGTGCGGGTATTTTTTTTAAAATGGCATCATTTAACCCACTTTGCAATGATTTTTTGATTCAAAGCCTATGGATGGAAATAATTATAGTGAATGGAAAAACTAACCCAGACATTGTTCCTGATTTGAAACTAAGTTTGTCCTAACCACCAAAAGCCCAATGAGCCCGTGAGCAAATGCATCCTCCGACCAAGTCGAAAAGACTATGAGAATCGACAAGGCAAATATACCGGGCCACGCTATATTCTTGCCAGTGTTGCTAGTCATTTGAAAGGACAGATATCTCATCTCGAGAGTGGAGCAGAAATGATCCGCACTCGATAAGATGTCGTACCAATCAACAAGTTCTTTAAGGCAGTCAGTTGAAGAGAATGAACGACTTCAGAATGACTGTAGCGTGTGAGGACCGCTTGTCGAAAATGATGTCACATCTCAATCAAGCTGAAGTGTTGGGGATGAAGATAAGTAGCGTCCAAATTACTCTATATTTGAACCCACTGATCGTTACCATGCAAAGTTAATTATAATATGAACAAGATGGATCTAACCCTGTTCAGAGTTTGATACGACCTGAGGCGTCAAAGGGCTTTCGGAAAGTCAGTTGTCTATGTTGACCGAGGGTTCATCTTTCAAGCCTCCCGAAGTGGAAAAGTCCTATGGTAAGAAGAACAAGGTATGGTCGTACCGCCACCAAACCACCGCTTAGTGAAGAAGCCGGAAGGTGCTTTCGCGCGCACAAGGGTCGCCTGAGCGCACTGCTCCCGATTGCCAAAAAGCAAGGTATGGGTAATTTAAATGTGGTTGAAGCTTGTTTAGTGGAGAATTATAATGATAAATGGATCATTGATTCAGGAGCCACTAACCATGTCCTGCTACTTTTTGGCAAGTGTTCCGATAAAACTAGCTTGTTCTGACAGAACGTAGGTTTTTTGAGGGTTTGGAAATGGAGAACATGTCTCCATAAAGCATTAGGACAAGTAGAATTATTTTTCAATAATGATAGGACTTATGTTTAATAGACTGCTTATATGTACTCGATTTTAAAAAGGAATTTAATTTCGTGGTTGTTTATTTGAACAAGGGGTTTGAATTAGCGAACTTAATTCTTTATTACAATAAGAAGTTCAATCCTCGCCATTATAACTGGGTGATTTGACAGATGGTCTTTATTATTTAAGTCCTGCGTCCTATGATGTTTTTAATTATCAAAATTTGTTGATGGGCAGGATCACCTAGCTAAGAAAGGAAAGTTTCAATGAAACGCATCTTTGGCATTTGCGATTAGGGTCATATTAATCCTAATAGGATTCATGGTTTGTAAAGTGGATCTAACTCCCGGATTTTGAAACCTATACGATGTGAATCTTGTCAGAATGTAAACACCAAAGGCTCCTTCTTTAAAGCCAAAGGATATCGCGCAACTAAACCACTAGAATTGGTGCATACCGATGTGCGGACCAATAAACAGTCTCAAGCCAGAGGAGGGTATGAGTATTTTGTCACCTTTACAAATGACTACTCAAGATATGATATTACCAATGGCGCCAAAACTTAAACTTTTCACTAAATTTCGAGAGTATAAGGTCAGGCGTAGTGCTAATTAGACCTATATCAAAAGAGTCTTCAGCCTGAACCGAGGTGGTGGAATACCTATCTCTGAGAGTTTGTGTCTTACTTGACTCAGGATAGTTTGGTTAAATTACCACACTGGAACACCCTGAAGAAATGGAGTTAAGTGTGAAAGAAGAAATAGAACCTTGTAGGATATGGTGAGGTCAATGCTTTAGTTATTCCATCTCTACCTATATCGCTTTGGGGATATGCCATAGAAACCGCAATGTATCTTCGAATTTATTCCTTCTAAAACGGTTCCAGTGACACCTATTAATTCGTGGAAAGTACAAGCTCAGTTTAAGCCATAATCCGAATATGGGGTGCCTCGCACATGTCTTAAGAAAGGATCCAAATAAGTTGGAATTCACATACGAGGTTTGCATGTTTGTCAATACCCTAAAGGAACGAGGTGGACTCATCAGCAGAGATCCTTCTGATGCAAGTTACTGTGGAGTACCACTAACTTTTCAGTGGAAGACCATATAAGCAATTCTCAAACCCAAGAGTGGTCATCTGAGGAGCTTTGACTCGGGCCAAGAACAAACTGAACACCTGGCAAACTGGTTTTTAATACCACCTTCCGATTCCTATGGCACCTAAGAGGAAAATAAAATCTTATGTGGCTACTGTGTGGAAACCAAGGGAACACAAGATCCAATACATGTGGAACCAGAACTAAGAGCCGCGACAAGAGGAACCAGTACCTTACGTGCTCGTAACAATGAACCACAACCATGAGCCTCGTCGTAGTGATAGAGTAAGGCTGGCCCGCGAGATATGTCTTGCTAGGCGAGTTCTACTGTTATCAAGGTCAGACAAAGGGAAGATGATCCCATCAATTACAAAAGAAGCACTGAAGATAAAGATGCATTATGGTAAAAAGCTATGGATCGTGAAATGGAACTATGGTATTCCAACTAAGCTGGTCTCTTGTAGAGGCAACTGGTATATAAACCAATAGTAATGGAGTTTACAAGAGAAAAAGAGGGATCGATGGAAGGTGGAAACCTTCAAAGCTATCAGGCAAAAGGCTATACCCAAAAAGAGGATAGATTTGGTTAAGAACCTTTTCACAAAGAGCCATGCTTAATTCATCCCGTGATTCTTTGAATGTAGTCGCTAGTCTCGACACGAGATTTGGCGTGATGGATGTCAAAACAAATTCTTTTTAAATGGCAATTAATAGAGGACATCTACATGCAGCAAACCGTATGGGTTCAAAGTTAAAGGCAAAGAAACATGGTATGTAGTCAAAGAACCATTTATGGACTTAAGCAAGCATCCAGATCATGGAACATCGTGTTTGATCGTGCCATTACTTTCTTTGGTTTTGATAAAAGCTCCCGATGAACCTCAGGTTTACAAAAAGAATCTCCAAGCAATGGGGCGGCCTCTTACGTGAGATGACATAAAGTTCAAAGACCGAAACGACAGCTCGTTGCCGAGTCAGATTGGTTGTATAAACAAGATATGAAAGACTTCGGGAGAAGCCAACTATATTCTTGGAATCGAAACCGGCGAAGCGCGCGCAGGCGGCGCGCGGCGTAGAACGCGGAAAGCAAGCGGCGGTGACCCAAGAATAAGTTTGCACTATTCGCTTCAGGAGCTGATAAAATTCTTGTCGTCAATATGGAAAATTCCTAAAAGAAACTTACCCTTTAGGACATGGAATTCATCTTCAACAGCAAACCACCAAAACTCCCGAGCAAGTAAAGAACGTATGTGAGTAGTGATGCACCCAGAGGCTCACTGAAACCACGCATGTTATGTACCGTGCCGATATCCTGTTACAGAGTGAGTTGTTTATCAACTGATCCCGCAGATGAATGATCAGATTCAGCAAGAAAGCATACACTTAAGCATCTAAGGAGAACAAGAGATTATATGCTAGTATATTCCACGCTGGATTAGAAACCATTGGCTCTACAGACTCACTTCCCAAGGGGATATATCACTCAAGGAACCCGTCCTCCTCGCTATGTTTACACCATATGGTGGAGTCATTTGGAGGAGTATTAAAATGTATTTGTAAAGTGCATTCCAGTTCACGTAAGCCGGGAATATGTTAAATATCTGAGGCAATAATAGAAGCCGTGGTCACAGTTCACAGGACCCTTGTGATACCCAGTTGCACGCCCACATTCATCAGACAACAATAATAGTGAGCACATTCAAAGAACCATATTCACAAAGAAACAAAACATATTGAGAGGAAGTTCACTTGATCCGAGACATCATTGAGCGAGGAGACACGTTGGTTACTAAAATAAATGGGCTGAGGAAACCTAGCTGGTTCATTCACAAAGGCTCTACCTCGTTCAAGTTTTCAGACACAAGATTTTATGGGTGGGCAGGAGATTACTTTAATTTATTTTAGACTTAGGAGTTTTTGTCTGAGTTTCTTTGTAGCAAGACAAATAAAATTATTGTATTTTCCTGTGTTGGTCAGTAAATTCTTCAACAGAGGTATTAATTTCACCTTTAAAACTATATTTTTCACAGATAAGGTCCGTATTAATTATAAGATATGGTCATATGATTTTCGTCCATGGAAGACACATGATCATAAGTTCTCAATTAATGAATAAGATCATAATATCGAATAAAGGGACGCTTATTTAGACTCCAGAATATTTTTATGAACAACTGTCTTGGTTATTATAAAATATTGGTGCAGATTATGTGGTATTGGATAGATCAGTGAAAGATTTACTGTTTTCAAATTTCTTGAAATGAATTAAATCTCAAAGTGATATTGATTATTATTTTTCTCTCAATCCTGAGTTTATTTAAATACAAAATTGAATAATTATCGGTCTTGAATTGTACTGGAGCTCATTTTGAATGTCAATACCTAGATGATTCAGAACGCACCATTAATTACCTTATTTATGAAAGTTAAAACAAAATGGAAATCAGAAGGAAAATCCCCTGATGTTTGTCTGATAATGGGGTCACCGCCAAAGCAGTGATTATCCATTAGGAGAACCGGGCATAAATCAAGAGATTAAATAATTATCTGGTCACGAAAATATAATCAATTAATTATCGAGCAGCTCTGGAAGAACGGAGGAAATTATTATATATCAATATTATTAATTTTGGGAGTTCAACTCGTCTTTTAGTGGAGGGCACCGGATTAGATAATTGCTTCTTCAATTAGTAAGGAGCCTTAATTAATAATAGCCGATCCTATGCTACTGTGTGGAAAGTGGCAGCTCATATCAAGAATGAACATAGAAACACAAAAGTCATCATGGTTTTGGGCTTATGCTCAAGTTTGTACTCAAGAGTAAGTGTGAGAGTCACAGCAACTATGTGCTCTTGGGTCCCAATTTCTAGTATTCTCAAATATATGGCAAATGATAAACTATACAAAATATGAATTGTTTAACGTTTTATGGCTTAAATATAATCTGTTTGTATGAACGGTTATTTATAATAAATATAATTTATTATAAGGAACATTCCTTCATGTAGCGGGTTTTTAAGGTTCTTTGATGCTTTTCATACATTTTTGAAAAATACGCACGAAGAGAAAAAGAAAGAATTTTTCTATTCTTCGCCAAGCCGTTTAAGATCCACCCTTCTACGCCCATCATCAGGCTCCACACATCCATACCACCTCGGGAGATAGATTCGAAGATCGGACGGTGCGGGCTGGCATCTGTAGATCGACGGTGTAGACTGTTGTCATGCGTCAAGGTTTGTAGAGATCCTAATTTTGCAGGATTGCTGGTTATGGCTGGACCAGAAGTCCAGCTGACTTGCATCCGCAAATCTACAGGTAATTTTATTTGTTAGTCTTACTGGCCATGTTTAATCATATTACAGATCCATGCTTCCGCCAAGGTGTTTTTTCCACTACCAACCCCCAAGCACAGAGATGCTTAAGATCCGTGTTCACACGCTCCTAATTACCGATAATTTACATTACTGTGCTACTCAGGGTTGATTCATCTATGTCTAGTTCTTTACTTCCCTTCATTCAGAAGAACCACTCACCACATTGAGATTAGCTGAATCTGTAATATTATAAAGAAACTAAGTATGAATCAATAGAGGTGCATTCATGAGAAAATAAGAAATTGAACATTAACAATAGATATAAACCTGCGTTCAATACACAACCAAAAAACCCTAGATCTACGAATTTAAAGCATGATAGAGGTTTGATAGTATCATAAACTAGATTAAACATGAGAAAAGAGGAAGAAGAAACCAGGCCCATGATTCAACAGATGGTGAGTCTGATTCTTCCACAAATCTCATGATCTTCTCCAAATCTTCAAAACAGCTCCAACCCTCCTCGTCCAAGGCGCTAGAAAAGTCCCCTTTTTCCGGAGCCCTAGCTGCCTCCTCTTTCTCTGCCTTTCCGGGTTTGCTTAAAACCCTCCATTATGGGCTCAAATGGCTAAAAATCCAACGCAAAAATCCGACCCCTTAAACGTCGTCGACTGCCGTCAGCAACGCCGAGACGCCGCTTCGAGTCGCCACGCCGCGACAAGTGTTGTTCATTTGTCACGACGTTGCAGTCCCCTGTTTTGCCTGTCTTCGTAAGGTCATAACTCATTGTCGAACCCGATTTAGGTAGCTCGCGCCCGCGGAAAGCTCTTTGAAGTGTGAATCCATCCATGTATGGTTTTGCTGCAATATAAGCTCACATGGTTTCCGAAAGCCAAATAGTAGCCTCTCCCTTGCCGTTGAAGGTGCGTAATGTTTGCTGATTTCCTTCAAGTTTTGGAACTTCATAACTTGTTCGAACTCCACTTTGGTGTTCGTATCCCTAGAAAGATCTTCAGCGGGGAATCCATAAATATATGGCTTACTTATGGGAGCTCATGATGTCTGAAACACAAATTCAGTAGCCTCTCCTGTTGCTTTCTTAGAAGTTTTTCTCCACCATTTTATAACAATCCACCAAATGGATTAGACCCGATCAGAGTGAACTTTGTATAATAGGCATCCATTTAACATAAACACTGAAAAATTATACCAAAGATAGATTAAAATTGAGTATTTAAGATACCTATCACACCCCCAAATCTCACTCTTGCTTGTCCTCAAGCAAAGAGACCAACTCAAAACAAAACAAAAAATTAAAAGACATGAACTAAAAATAATAGAGATGAGTATGATAATATAGATTCCAAAGCTAAAGAATCAACAAAGGAACAATAACATATAAAGACATTTTTCTAACCAAAATTACATCCTTAATCCTTAAACTTAAGGAACATAACACTAAAGCATATAAGAAAGCAAACTCAACCTCCAAGTCCGCAAAGTGACCTTTCCCAAGGAAACTAAGTGGGTAAGAGCACACATCTTTCAAGTATGTTGTCCTAGCACCCCAAAACTTAAGCTCAACCTGTCCATCTGGGAAGAAGCTAACTAAGAAAGGAGATAAGATCGCCATCCTTTTTATTCATAGTTTCAACATCCAAAAAAATTTCTAAATACCTAAAAGTGAAGGGAGAATTAGTGCTAAGAATGTTTAGAAGAAGAGGTGAACCCTGAACTAATCCGCCCAGACTCACACCGCTGGTTATGTTGTCCGCATTTAAATCCAAAAGCCCTCATGTTCGAACACCAAATCCAAACCCAAAGGCCCCGCCTAATGGGAAGGATCCATCTTCCGTCCCATGAAGGCAAGAAGCCACGACTTCGCCGGGCTAGGGCATTAGCCTGAAAGGCCCCTCTGACCGTAATTCCGGATTCGATCGATGATCCACTTATTCTAATTCACAAGCCTATTTTTTGACTTTTTTTTCTTTTTTTTTTTCTTCTTTTCACTTTTTCTATTGTTTTTTCATTTTTCTATTTTTTGTTGGGGCTCAATGGCAATCCTCTTTTGATTGGGTGTCTCATCACTTAGGTGGCTAGAATCCCCCAAGGTTAGTTGAATTCAAGGCAAAGAGTTCTGACCTCAAGGTATACAAGGGAGACCAAAAGTGTGTGTGTGATAGGATTCCTCGAGAAATAGCTTCTTGAAGACAAAGTGAGGTGACTGCTTGGAGTCACCCATACCAAGCAAGCACACAATTCCAATCATTTAAAAACCTAAGGGTCTAATCCACTTTGCACTCATTATTTTTCAAAGGTTCGCTCTCAAATGACCTTCATGCCCAACAAGGCATCAAACCCACCATATGAGACATGAAACAAACAAAAGAAAGAAAGAAAACTCATGCAAACAACCTAAATAAAGGAATAACTAAAATAGGTAAGGAGATACAAAAGTCGATCTTTGAAAAAAATAAAAATAAATCGACCACTCCCCCAAACTTGAATTAAAACATTGTCCTCACGTATGAAACAAAAGCAAGAATGGATAATGAGTACTCCCCCGAGGTTGATCAAGTCTCCGAAGTTCCAATGAATATGGCTCGCTTTGGAGGCAAAGCAGAGGGGTTAGACTTTAAGTCCAAATGAAGAGGGTGCTTGAATATGGTTTCCTCTTTGGTTCTTTAAGCCACCCAGAATTATTGAACTTCAAGCTTTCAACCTTTTAGCTTCCAAAACCAGATTTGAATCCCAAAAACCCAAATTAAAAACTAAACACGTAAAAAACAAAATCAAGCACCTAAATTTATTAAAAACTCAAAACTAACTACGAAATAGAAAAGGAAAGAAAATTTTTAAGCTCGGGCTGCCTCCCAAGGAGTCATTCCGCTTTTTTCGAGTCCAGCCTAGACTCTACCAACTACGGATGGGCTGGGTGTTTGCCTCCATCCTTCTAAGAGGCGATAGTTGTGCTCAATCAAAGAACTTGAGCACATAGTCTTCCACAATCTTATTATTTTTGATTTTCTATTTTAAATCTTTGTTTACACGGTTCCTCTCATAATTGCCGCTCAAGTGAATGATGTACTCATCCACCTCGTATCATGGGATCGCCTTTCATTTTTCAATTCCTTCATGCATCTCACCCTACAAAGTCATCTCCTAAAGTCTCTACAACTTCCTCTTTTACCTTTCATATGATTCCTATAGTTGACTCTCTTTTTCCTCCTTTCAACTAAGTATTTCGGCTTCATCATCATCCTCCACCTTTAAGCTTCTCAAGTTCTTCATTACCTCTGAAGTGATTTCTTCATTATAGCTCCAGCTTTTTTCTTCTCGTATTCACCCAAGAATAGATGGCTAACTCTCATGTTGTCCTCTCAAAGGACATCAGAGCCATATTCTTGCTCATTCATATATTTTGCCACTAGTTCTATACCTATACTCTCCTCATCTTAGGTTGTTCTTCTCAAATGTAAGTTAAGTACTAGAAGTGGCCATTGGAGCCATCTCTTCTTTCAAGCTATCGAGGTGTATCGAATTTGGAACATTAGCCCTGTCAATTCCATGAATCGAACTTCTGAGATGTCACACATTCAGCATGAACTCTTTCATTTCAATTAATGTCTAACTTTGTCATTCTCATGTGGAGGTTGACTTATCTCATTTGATTAAAAACTGAGGCAACCCAACTTCTGAGAGTAGTCCATTTCCCATCCATTGATCTTGGAAATTCAGGTCAGGCCATGGTAAATGCAGCTGAGTTCTTCTTAATTCATCCATAGCTTCTTCTAGGCTTGATCTGACTCAGGGAGTGCTGAATGGTATAGCTTGTATTCCATGAGGTGTTCGTGGTGGCTCCATCTAAATTATGATTGCTCACATGGGTTACTCCATATTGAGCATAATCCATTGATCCATATGGTTGCCACACTTGACTTCGCACTCTGGAGTTGTCAATCTCTTTGATGCTCATCACATCACGTATTCTTAGTTGTCGTCAAGGTGAGCCAATGCATTTGTCAACCTCGATGATAGGATCCATTGTGATTTTTAACCCCGAAAAATTTGCGCAAAAAGAAAACAAAAAGTATCAAAACTCAAACCACACAAAGAAAACACAAAAAATGTTTGAAGTATTAAAGAAGCACTTTAGTATTGATATTAAGCATAAAACACCGATTTTCCCCAACAACGGCGCCAACAACTTGATAGGCGTATTTTGTGATGTGTATAAAATTATGCGTAAAAATATAAAAAGAGGCTACTATTCGCGCAAGTATACGTCATTAAGTAATAAAGTGTACTCTAAGTAACGGAGCATCGATCCACGTGGAAAATGGGATGCTAAGTACCACATTATAATACTTCCTCTAATATTCAAATTAACAATTGTGATAGTAAAACAGACTTAAACTAAACTAATGAAATTTCTAAATCTAACTAATGAAGTTCACAACTAAGGGATACCAAGAGATGATAATCTCGAGGGTACTTGGTGCACCTGACAATCCTCTTGCAGATCTAAGTTAAAATTCTACTCTATTGTTTCATGAAAATGTTTTCCAAGGCCACTCTTGTCTAAGGAGCAATATAGCCTCTCTCGAGTTCGACAACCTACCAACTAACACTAGGTCTTTTGCTTCTCAAGTATAGCAATTATGCGGCTCGGGGTCCTACTTAGTATTCTCAAATATATGTATAAATTATAAATTTATAATAAATATAATTTATTATATGAACGGTTTTTATAATAAATATAATTTATTATATGAACGGTTATTTATAATAAATATAATTTATTATATAATGTTATTCCTTGATGTAATGGGGTTTAAGCAGGTTTTCTCAGTTTTTTTTTTTTCATACATTTTTTTAATACACAAGAGAAAAGAAAGAATTTTTCTATTCTTTGGTTTTTTTCTCTAAGTGTTCTAAGATCTGGCTTCTATGCCCATTCATTAGCCCACACACATCCATACCACCCCCGAGGATAGATCTCGAAGATCTGACTGCATTGGGCCGACCGTAGATCGGACGGTGTATCGCTGGTCGCGTGGCTGCCGTGAGATCACTCGCGTAGATCGCTGGTTGGTATTGATCTAGAAGTCTAGTTGGACGGATCTGCAAACTCTACATAGGTAATTTTATTTAATATTGAATTTTAGACGCTTGCATGTTTAATCATATTGCTAGATCCATGCTTCCGCCAGGTGTTTTTCCCTTCAATCGTATCGAGCATGCTATGATTAGATATGTGTATCTAGGTATTCAATAATGCATGTAATTTTGATGTCGATTTAGTATATACACTCTAAGTTCTATTTGTTGTTAGACGCATGATTGTGATCCGTTAATTTTATGATTTTTGCCCAAGTGAATGGATGTATGGCCTAATGGTTTCTACCTGTGATCCATGGTAGTTTTTTGATCAGACAATTTTGGGTTTGTAACAGGATGGTCATAAGATCAAGTTTCTTCGGTTTTATTTATTATTTACATTTTTTTAATTAAAAATAGTTGTAATTTTAAATTTCAAACTCAGAATCAGACACCCTTCATTATTTGGAAAGCCGAGAAGATCCGACACCATCTCGTAACGTGACCACCGTGAAACGCTGGGGAGGAGGAGGAGACGCTGGCCGGACGGATCGGCGGCGGCCCGAGAACGCCGCTAAGCGCCTACACGCGCTGTGAAGTCAGCACAGGGTCCTCACTCGATAGTCTTGCCGCAGGGGCTGCATGAGTCGTTGCAGATTTACTCGACTCTACCGGCCTGCTGCGCTGGTGGTTCTTCCCCGGGCCGGTTTTTGATTCGTGACTTTATGGACCTCACAATAAAAAGGCGCAAGAACCTTAGGATATTTTGTAATAGGCCCAATTTTAATTTTTTTAGGAAAACCATGGATTAGGTTATTTTAATTCATGCTTGTGAATGGTTTAAATTATATGCTTATAATATGTTTATGTGATAACATGCCACAGAATAAAGCTATATAATTGCATCAATGATAATCATGTGCATAATAATTATTATGATTCTATTATCTAGTTTAATACTATTATGGAAAAATTATTTTTTTTTGAAATAATTTTAGAAAATCCCTATTATTTAAAATATTGAATGGTGAAGGTTTTAATTAATTTAATTAATTTTAAACCTAAGGGCTCCATTGGTGGGTCTGACAATAAAATGATCATGTGATGCCCCAACTGATAAAACACGGTTGGATTTTATCGATTAGACCTCAATTAAGTTTCAAAATTTTAATAAGATTGATCGCCCAACGTCTAATTCGATATTAAAAGATAATTTCAAATTAAAACAATGGTTAAAAAACATTCAAACTTAATTTAATTATTACCTCCCAATGAGGCTATGATATTTTATTAAGTGCCCAAAGTTTTGAAACAATTAGAGTGAAATGATTATGTATTATCTAGGAAAGTTCTCATTTAAGAAGGCGGGATTTAAGAAGTCCGCTAGACTCCTCATCTTTCGGGAACCAACTTAGTAGGATACTAATCATTTCATGATCAAAACTTAGGTTTGTTATAAATATCTTGCCCAACGTAGTGTTTATAATGGAAACCAATAATTGCTACAATAAATGGTGGCTTCGATTAACTAAATTTAAGATTATGTTTATCGTAAGATATTACGTTTTAATACTAGTGTATTTTTCTAAATGGCATCATTTAACCCACTCAGTAATGATTTTGATTCAAAAGCCTATGGATGGAAATAATTATAGTGAATGGAAAACTAACTCCGTACATTGTTCTCGATTTTGAAAAACTCAAGTTTGTCCTAATCCACACAAAGCCCAATGATCAGAGGCAAATGACCATCAAGTCGAAAAGACTACGATCTGACAAGGCAAATATATCAGTCACGCTATATTCTTGCCGCAAGGTTAGTCATTTGAAAGGACATATATCTCATCTCCCAGAGTGGAGTGTAAAATGATCCGCACTCGACAAGATGTTTGCACAATCAACAAGTTCTTTAAGGCAGCCTACAGCTAGGCTATAATGAACACTAGAATGACTTGTAAAGTGTGAGGGACTGGTCATTCAAAATGATGTCACATCTCAATCAAGTCAAGTGTCGATGAAGATGGAGCAAAGGTCCCAAATTGATTTCATATTTGAATCCCTACCTGATCGCTTTAATTACCAGTTAATTATAATATGAACAAGATGGATCTAACTCCTACGCAGTCGATGCATGAACTCAAGTGCCGAAAGGGCTTTCGGAAAGTCAAAGGTGTTCATATAGATCGAGGGTTCTACTTTCGCCCAAAGGAAACCTAAGGGTGGGAAAAAGAATAAGAACAAGCATAAGGGTCAGGTACCATTTACCAAAACCACCGCTATGAAGAAGCCGAAAGGCAAGCGCCTAAGCATGAAGGTGGCGGCCACTCAAGTTAGACCATTTCTGATTGCCAAAAGCAAGGTACGGGTAATTTAAATGTGGTTGGAAGCTTGTTTAGTGGAGTAAATCAGCACACAGTTTTGATCATTGATTCGTGAGGCCACTAACTATGTCTCATTTCTTGCAAAGGGGTTCGTATAAACTAGCTTTGTTTCCGACAGTATCAGAGGGCTTTGAGGTTTTCGAATGGAGAACATAAGTCTCCAAGTAAAGCATTAGGACAAGTAGAATTATTTTTCAATAATGATAGACTTTTTTGCGTTTAATAGGATCAAGCTATATGTACTGATTTTAAAAGGAATTTAATTTCGTTAGTTGTTTGTTTGAACAAGGTTACTTCGTGGAATTTAATTCCTTTATTACAATAAGAAGTTCAACTTCGCCATTTGTACCTGATTTGATAGATGCATATTATTTAAGTCCTATGTCCTATGATGTTTTAATTATCAAATTGTTGATAAGCATGATCACTCTGTTAAGAAAAGGAAAGTTTCAAATGAAACGTACCTTTGCATTTGCGATTAAATATATTAATCCTAATAGGATTCATGGTTTGCAAAAAGTGGATCTTAACTTCCTAGACTTTGAACCTATACCAAGATGTGAATCTTGTTCGGGGCGTAAATGACCAAAAGGCCCTTTAGCCAAAGGATATCACAACTTCAAACCATTCGGAATTGGTGCATATCGATGTGCTGACCAATAAATGTCCAAGCCGTAGGAGGTATGTTATTTGTCACCTTTTACAAATGACTACTTCGATATGGATATATTTACCTAATGCGCCAAAAGTCTGAAACTTTCATCAAATTTCGAGAGTATAAGGCTGGTGCGTAGTGCCAATTAGGACTCCATATCAAAGAGCTTTGGCCCGACCGAGGCGGTGAATACCTATCCGAGAGTTTAAGTCTTACTCGACTAAGAGGGGATAGTTTCACAACCATCGCAGACTCCGGAACACCCCAAAGAAATGGAGCTGCGTAAAGAAGAAATAACTCTTCGTGATATGGTGTGAGGTCAATGCTTAGTTATTCATCTCTACCTATATCGCTTGGGATAGCGCCATAGAAACCGGTAAATGTATCTTCTGAATTTAGTTCCTTCTAAAACGGTTCCTAAGACACCCACAGAATTGTGGAAAGGGCGCAAGCCTAGTTTAAGCCATATCCGAATATGGGGTGCTCCTGCACATGTCTTAAGAAAGGATCCAAATAAGCTAACCCATGCATGAGGTTTCCAGAAGGTTTGTTGGCTACCCTAAAGGAACGAGGTGGACTATTTTATAGTCCTGATAAAAAGGTTATTGTGAGTACCACGCAACTTTTCGAGGAAGACTATATAAGCAATTTCAACTCAAGAGTAAAATAATTTCGAGGAGCTTGACTCACCAAGAACAACCGACCACCAAGCAGTCTGCTCTACACCACCGATTCCTATGCATGTTCAAAGAGGGGAAATGCACCAGGTGTGAATACACAAAGGAACCAAAGGAACAAGATCCACACATGTGGAACCAGAACTAAGAGCCAGTGACAAGAGGAACTAAGACTTTACAGCTCAGAATAAATGAACTACAACCAAGTGGAGCTTCGTCAGAGTGATAGAGTAAGGCTGGTTCATGAGATATGTCTTGCTAGGCGAGTCTTACCAAGTTATTATATCGACAAAGGGAAGACATCCCACACTATAAAGAAGCACTGGAAGATGTGGATGGGCTGTGAGTGGCAAAAGCCATGACCGTGAAATGGAATCTATGTATTCCAATTCGGGCCTGTCTCTTGTAGAGGCACCCAAAGGGTAAAACCAATAGGGTGTAAGTGGATTTTACAAGAGAAAAAGAGGATCGATGGGGAAGGTGGAAACCTTCAAAGCTGGGGATTGGTGGCAAAAGGCTATACTCCAAAAAGAGGGATAGACTGGCATGTTCACTGAGCTATGCTTAAATCTATCCTGATTCTTTAGTCAGAGTCAAAGTAGTCTCGACATTTAGATTTGGCGTGATGGATGTCAAAACAGCCTTTTTAAATGGCAATTTAAATGAGGACATCTACATGCAAAGAACTTTCTCTCGTGGCGGGTTCAAAGTTAAAGGCAAAGAACACATGGTATGCAAGTTGTAAAGGTCCATTTATGGACTTAAGCAAACATCCGCGCATCATGGAACATCGGGTTTGATCAGCCATTACTTTTGGTTTCGGAAAGCCTGATGAACCTTGTGTTTACAAAAGAATCTAAGAATGTATGTAGTTTTTCTACCCTTACGTAGATGACATATTGAAAGACCTGGAACGACAAACAAGTGTTGTCAGTGTAAAAGATCGGGTTGCGATAAACAGCTTTGATACGAAAAGACTTTATAAGCTCAACTATATTCTTAATCAAACTTATACGAGACCTAAGAATAAGTTGTCGCACTATCCAAGCCTCTTATATTGATAAAATTCTCACAGTTTAACATGGAAAATCTGGAAAAGGGGATCCTTACCCTTTAGACATGGAATTCATCTTTCTAAGGAGCAATCACCAAAAACTCCTGAGCAGAAAGAACGTATGAGTAGGATACCTTATGCCTCGGCTGTAGGTAGTCTCATGTATGCCATGTTATGTACCAGCCAGAGACCATATGCAAGGATTGTAAGCCGGTATCAATCCGATCCCTGAAGAACACCGGATTGCAAGAGCTATACTTAAGTATCTAAGGAGAACAAGAGATTATATGCTAGTATATTCCAGTTGGGAGTTTAGGAAACCATCGCTCTACGTACCCGTACTCAAGGATATTGACTCAAGGAAATCTACCGGGTTACGTGGTTTACACTATATGGGGCGGAGCCGGGGGGCTCTGTCAGAGGAAAGATAAAATGTGACGTGAAGGTAGCAGATTCCACCACGTGTCGAATATGTTAGCCGCTTTCCGAGGCAACAAGGAAGCCGGTGGTATCAAGAAGTTCATTATGGATCTTCAGTGATACCCAAGCAAGTGTCGGCCCATTACCCTTTACTGCGGATAACAGTGGGGCCAGAGTACGCTCCAAAGAACCAAGGTATCACAAGAAACAAAAACACATCGAGAGGGAAGCACCACTGATCCGAGACATCATCGAACGAGGAGGACACAAGACACAAAATAGCCGAGGAAAACCTAATGACCCATTCACAAAGGCCCCAATTGCTCAAGCTTTTGAAAGACATGTAGATTTTGGCGGGTGTTGGGGAGATTCACTGCACTTATTTTAGGGACTAGTGGGAGTTTTTTTATTCGAGCTAGAAAGGGAAGACAAATAAAATTATTGTATTTTTCTCGTGTTAATAAAATTTCAATGAGGTATTAATTTCACCTTGCGGCACACTAGTATTTTTCGTGATATATCCGTGATTAATTATGCAAGATATGGTCATATGGATACGTCCATGGAAGACATGATCATAAGTTCATAATTAATGAATAAGATCACGCTTATTGAATAAAGTTGGACGCTTTATTTAGACCGCACATTTTATGAAATAATCATTTCGGGTTATTATAAATATCGTGCAGATTATGTTTGCATTGATAGGATCAAAGAAAGATTTGATTAAAGCAAATTTCGTGGAAAGGAATTAAACTTTGGTGATATTTGATTATTATTTTCTTCAACTCGAGTTTATTTTAAATAGGTAATTGAATACCATCGGCCTTTGAATTGTCATATGTGAGGCCTATTTTGACGGCCAATACCTAGATGATTTGGAACGGATTGTTTAATTACCAGATGGTGAAATAAACAACAAAAATGGAAATTGTATGAAATCCTCTCGATATGTTTCTGCATTGGATGTAATGAAGTCACCGCCGCTGCATTTGATCCATTAGAGAGAGAAACTCTGCAAATTAAGAGATTAAAATAATTAATCGATGACAGAAAATATAATCAATTAATTATCGACATTTACAATGGAGGAAATTAATATATATATCAATATTATTAATTTGGAGTTGACTCTGGGCCTTTAGTGGGTGTAGGATTAGATAATTGCTTTTCAATTATAAGGAGCCTTAATTAATAATAGTGGGTTGGATCCCAGGCTAGCTGAAAATGGCGGAGGCTCATGCTCGATAATGGAATATAGAGAGGCAAAAGTTGGAGTTACGTAGTTTGAGGCTTTATGCTCAAGTTTGTACTCAAAACGAAGTGGAGATTGTTAACAATTATGTGCTCTTAGGTCCCACTTAGTATTCTCAAATATATGTATAAATTATAAATTTATAATAAATATAATTTATTATATGAGCAGTTTTTATAATAAATATAAGGAATTTATTATATGAACGAGTTATTTATGTAATCATTTATTATATGAGCAGTTATTCCTTGATGTAATGGGTTTAGGTTTTCTCTTTGAGTTTTTTAAGCCATTTTTTGAGAATACGAGCGAGAAAAGAAAGAATTTTTCTATTCTTTGGTTTCTCCTAAGTGTTCTAAGATTCGATTCACGTCGATTCATTTAATCTTGCATGTAGCATCATATATGA
This sequence comes from Tetrastigma voinierianum, assembly GCA_016808115.1. NCBI lineage: Eukaryota > Viridiplantae > Streptophyta > Magnoliopsida > Vitales > Vitaceae > Tetrastigma > Tetrastigma voinierianum. The sequence goes on along the minus strand of JAEQBH010007128.1, from coordinate 34,770 downwards.
AATAAGATGCGGAAGATGGATGAGATCTGAATTCGTGAATCTGTAGTTGAGGCTGATTATGATCAGTTGGATTGTCTTTATTAACATGAATCTACGACAGTGTAGATTACTGTTGATGGCTGATCTAAGTGATTGGCGGGTGCCGTCCCATGACATTTATTCCTTGAGATTTTAGATCTGAGTTGCATGTTTAATCATATTGCGCTAGATCCATGCTTCAGCGTGTTTTCCTTCGCTCATTTCGGCCCCGACATTAGAATGCTTTAAGATCAAAAGTCTTACACGCCTCCTAATTCACAGATAATTTCTGCATTTACCGAGTGATAGGTTGATTCATCATGTGCAGTTCTTTACTCCTTCTCGGATCTTGCAAAGAACCGCTCCACATGTGAGATTAGCCAAGGAAATCGTATGTAAATGGGGCAAGTATGAATCAATAGAGTGCACATTCACAAGAAACAATAAGCAGACAGTAACAAATAGATATAAAACTCATGTTCAATACACAACCAAAACCTAGATCTACGAATTTAAAGCATGATAGAGGTTTGATAGATCATAAACTTAGGATTAAACATGAAAAGAGAGAAAAGAAGAAAGAAAAGCTATAATGATCAAATGATGGTGAGTCTCGGATTTTTCTTCCACGTCTTGATCTTCTCGATCTTCAAAAACGTCTGACCTCCTTGGTCCCAAAGTGTGAATGAAAGTCCTTTTAGAGCCACTAGCCGCCTCCTCTTCGTCTCTTCGGGTTTAGGCTTAAAGCCTCCATTATGGAGCTCAAAATGGGCTAAAATCCACCAAACTGACCCCGAACGTCGCGACGTCGTTTGGCAACATCCGCGACGTCGTTTACGCGGCTCTGGCGTCGCGACGTTGGTTACCAGCGTGCGACGTTCTTCGCGATCCTGTTTTCTTTCCAGAAACCCCGTAGGTCGTAGCACATCGCCGAACTCCGATTTAGGTGATTCTTGATACCCGTTGACTCTTGAAGTGAAATCCATCCATATGTAGCTTGCTGCAATATAAGCTCATATGGTTTCTGAAAAAGTCAAAATACAGTAGCCTCTCTCCTGCTGAAGGTGCCTGCAATGTTTGCTGATTTTCTTCAAGTTTTGGAGACATAACTTCTTTGTTCGAACTCCAATTTTTGGTGTTCTTGGTATCCCCTAGAAAGATCTTGAAGTGTAGAATCCATAAATATATGGCTTGATGCAATAGGAGCTCATATGATGTCTGAAAATGTCAAAATTCCAAGTAGCCTCTCCTGTTGCTTTGTATGAGTTTTCCACCAATTTGCACAATTCCACCAAATGGATGACACAGTCCTTAGGGTAACTTTTAGAGCATTAGGCACTTATTTAACATAAAAACACTAGAAAAACTAACTAAAGCATAGGGATAAAATGAGTATTTAAGATACTCATCACACGCCCAAACTTAAATTATTGCTTGTCCCCAAGCAAAAGACCAACTCAAAACAAAACAAAAATTAAAAATGACATGAACTAAAAATAATGAGATGAGTATGATAACATGATTCCAAATGGAAGAATCACTATGAACACAATTTAGCAATATTAAGCCTTTTCAACTGAAATTTAGCATCCTTAAACTTTTAAACTTTCTAAGGAACATGGCAAAGCAAAGCATGGTAAGAAAAGCAAATCAACCCCGAGTCATGATGACCTTTCCCAGAAACTAAGTGTAGGTGATAGCATGATCTTGAGTGTATATAGGAGTCCTAGCACCCCCGAGCTTAAGCTCAACTCACCTATTTGGAAGAAGCTAACTGAAAGGATAAACGCACCCTTTTATTCATATCAAAATACCTAAAATTTCTAAATACCTAAAAAGTGAAGGAGAACTAGTGCGAAGTTTTAGAGTGTTCACATGCGGGGGATCCATTGGTGACTCCCCACCGGTTGGTTAAGGGCACCGGGCATTAAAAATTCCCTTCAAACACCCAGTATATGCTTCAGAAAGTACTTTAGGTTGTGGGAAGGGATCCATCTTACGTCCCATGTAGCGGGCGGTGAAGCCCCAATGACTCGGCCGGTTGGCTTAGGGCATTAACCTTTGAAGGCCCCTGGTTGTGTGCAGGGATTCCGATTGGATGATCATGTGCAATTATGAGCCTATTTTTTGACTTTTTCTTTTTTTTTTTCTTCTTTTTCACTTTTCTATTGTTTTCATTTTTCTCTTTTAGTTGGGGCTCAATGGCAATCCTCTTTTGATTGGGTGTCCCGTCACTTAGATGGTTAAAATCCCCGAGGTTAGTTGAATTCAAGGCAAGAGTTCGGGACAGGTATACAAAGGAGACCAAAGTGTGTGTGATAGATTCCTTGAGAAATAGCTTCTTGAAGCACAAGTGAGGTGACTAAGCTAAGTCCCACCCGTACAGTCAAATACACGAATTCCAAATCTAGCTTAAAAACCCTAAGGAGTCCAATCCACTTTGCACTTGCCCATTTCAAATGTTTGTATTTCAAATGACCTTCTACAAACCAACAAGGCATCAAACTCACTCATATGAGACATGGAAACAAACAAAAAGAAAGAAAGAAAAACTCATGCAAACAACTAAATAAATAAGGAATAACTAAAATAGGTAGAGAATGCAAAGTTGGATTTTTTGAAAAAATAAAAATAAATTGAATTCACCCAAACTTGAATTAAACATTGTCCTCAATATGAAACAAAAGCAAGAATGGATAATAGGTACTCCCACGAGGTTGATCAGTCTGCGGAAGTTGCTCCATATGGCTCGCTTTGGAGGCAAAGAGGTGTTAAGAGGGGTTAGACTTTAGAAGTCCCGAATGAAGAGGGTGCTTGAATATGGTTTCCTCTTTGGTTCTTTAAGCCACCCAGAATTATTGAACTTCAAGCTTTGACCTTTTAGCTTAAAACGATTTGAATCCCAAAACACGAATTAAAAACTAAAACACGAAAAACAAAAATCAAGCACGAAAATTTATTAAAAACTCAAAACTAACTCTGAAATAGAAAAAGGAAAGAAAACTTTTTAGAAAGCATTTGCCTCCCAAGGAGGCTGCGCTCCGTTTTTCGAGTCGGCTGAACTCTACCAACTACGGATGGGTTGGTGTTTTCTTGCCTCATCAGCTACTCTAAGAGGCGAATAGTTGTGCTCAATCGACAACAGGCACATAGTCTTCCACAATCTTATTATTTTTTTGATTTTCTATTTTTTTAAATTTTTTGTTTACAATGGTTCCTCTCAATTCGTCGTTCAAGTGAATGATGTACTCATCCACCTCAGAATATGGGATCGTCTTCTCATTTTTCAATTCTTCATGCATCTCACCCCATAAAGTCATCTCCGGAAAAGTCTCTACAACTTCCTCTTTTACCTTTTCATATGATTCGGAGAAGTTATTTCTTTCCTCACTTTTCAACTAAGTATTTGAAGTTTACCCGCATCGTCATCCTCCGCCTTTTAAGCTTCTCAAGTTCTTCATTACCTCTTGAAGTGATTTCTTCATTATAGCTCCGAGTTTTCTTCTTACGTATTCCTCCAGAATAGATGGCGAACTCTCATGTTGTCCTTCCAAAGGACATTGTAGCCATTCTCTTGTTCATTCATATATTTGCCTTGGTTCTTCTATACTCATACTCTCCTCATCTTTAGGTTGTTCTTTCTCAAATGTAAGTTGAGTACTAGAAGTGGCCATTGGAGCCATCTCTTCTTTCAAGCTATCGAATGGTGTATGCTGAATTTGAACATTAGCCCTTGTCAATTCCATGAATTGAACTTGAGATGTCACATTCAGCATGAACTCTTTTCATTTCAATTGTGCGCCTCTAACTGTCATTCTCTCATGTGGAGGTTGACATCTCATTTGGATAAAAGCTAGGCAACCTAACTTGAGAGTAGTCCATTTCATCCATTGATCTTGAAAATTCAGGTTGTGCCATGGTAAATGCAGCTTGAGTTCTTCTTAATTCATCCATAGCTTCTTCTAGGCTTGATCTTTGGACTTGTGGAGTGTGCGGAATGGTATAGCTTGTATTCCATGAGGTGTTTGGGTGGTGGCTCCATCTAAAATTATGATTGCTCAAGTATGGGTTACCTCCATATTGAGCATAATCCATTGATCCATATGGTTGCCACACTTGACTTCGCACTTGAGTTGTCAATCTTCTTTGATGCTCATCAGCCAATTGCCGCATTCTTAGTTGTTCTTTGCTCAAGGTGAGCCAATGCATTTGTCAACTCGCTGATTGGATCCATTGTGATTTTAACACAAAATTTAGCCAAAGAAAAGCAAAAGTATCAAAACTCAAAAAACCACACAAATAAACATAAAAAATGTTTGAAGTATTAAAGAAGCACTTAGTATTGATATTAGCATAAAACAGATTTTCCCCCTTATGGCGCCAAAAACTTGATAGGCGTATTTTGTGATGTGTATATAAAATTATGCGAGAAAAATATAAAAAAATGCTGTCTAGCATGAAATATACGCTTGTCAAGTAATAAAGTGTACCTAAGTACGGATATCGATCCACAGGGAAAATGGTGATGCTAAGTACCAATATTATAATACTTCTCTAATATTCAAACTAACAATTGTGATAGTAAGCAGAATTTAAACTAAATGTGTTTCTAAATCTAACTAATGAAGTTCACAACTAAGGGATACCAAGAGATGATAAATTCCGAGGGTACTTGGTGCAATCGGACAATCCTCTTAGATCTAAGTTAAAATTCTACTCTATTGTTTCATGAAAATGTTTTCCAAGGCGACTCTTGTCTAAGATAATTATAAGCCTCTCTCGAGGTCGAATAACCTACCAACTAACACTAGGTCTTTTGCTTCGGCTCAACCCCAAGCAAGTGCTTTAAGATCCAAAAGTCTCACACGCCTCCTAATTACCGATAATTTCTGTGCAGGCTAATTGGGATTTGATTCATCTATGTCTGGTTCTTCTCCTTCTCGGATCTTGCAAAGAACCGCTCCACCACATTGAGATTGGCCGAAATCAATATGTAAATAGAACCAAGTATGAATCAATAGAGGTGCATTCACAAAAGCAAATAAGCAGACATTAACAAATAGATATAAAACTCATGTTCCAATACACAGCAAAACCCTAGATGCAATTTAAAGCATGTTGGAGGTTTGATGATCAGCTTTGGTTAACGCGAAAGGAAGAAAAAGAAACTATAATGATCAAATGATGGTGAGTCACCGGTTTTCTTCCACAAATCATGATCTTCTCCCAAATCTTCAAAAAACGGCTCCCAACCTCCTCCCTTGGTCCCAAAGATTAATGAGCAGTCCCCTTTTCGAGCCTAGCCGCCTCCTCTTCGTCTCTTAGGGTTTGAGAACTTAAGCCTTAAGTTATGGAGCTGGAAATGGGCTAAAAATGCCCAAAGCCCCGACCCCGAACGTCATGACGTCGTTTGTAGCAATCGCGACGTCGTTTGTGACTCTACCTTACGTCGCGACGTTGGTTCTCCGTGCGACGTTGCCTCTGATCCTGTTTTTTGCTCCAGAAACCGTAAGGTCATGCTTTGTCATACGAACTCCGATTTAGGTGTTCTTGAATGCGGATTGGAAAGCTCTTGAAGTGTAGAATCCATCCATGTATGGCTTGCTGCAATATAAGCTCCTTATGGTTTCTGAAAAAGTCAAAATACAGTAGCCTCTCCTGCTGGAAGGTGCTGCAATGTTTGCTGATTTTCTTCAAGTTTTGGAACTTGCACTCTTCTTTGTTCGAACTCCAATTTGGTGTTCTTGAAGTATCTAGCTCTTGGAAGTGTAAGAATCCATAAATATATGGCTTGATGCAATAGGAGCTCATATGATGTCTGAAAATCATCAAATTCCAGTAGCCTCTCCTGTTGCTTTTGTAGCGATTTTTCCACGATTTTGCACGATTCCACCAAATGGATGACTGATGCAGAACTGAACTTTTAGAGCATTAGGGCACTTATTTAACATAAAAACACTAGAAAAACTAACTAAAGCATAGGGATAAAATGAGTATTTAAGATACTCATCACTAATCAATCCAGCCATATCATTTAAGAAGGCATCTCCAGTAAAAGTTCTAGTTTTGAAGAATTGAGGCGCCGTATTGGATGCAACTTCTGTGATTGACAATATTCCATAAAAGAAGTTTCAAGATTAGACCATCTATATAGTCGGATCAAACCCTTTTGGCTAAAATACCCTCCTTCCGATTGCATCAAAGAAGAAAATCACGGAATTGAAGGATGATTTAACTCTTTGTTATATCATAGCCATAAAACATAACTTTCGCAACGGGACTAAAGAAAGAAAAATATACGCCCACGAGGACACATGCGAAGGAATAGCAACTACGACTTGTTGTGCGAATCAAGGATGTGTCTCCATCTTCTCCCATGAGATACTTGACAACCTTATGTCACACCTTGAGGGAACTTTTCAAATCCATTGCTTTTATTGTGAACCTATTGAGCTTAGTACTACATGTTCATATAGACAAATGTGTATTTTTTCTTCACGGAAAAAAAAATGTAAATTACAATAAAAGAGGAATGTAAACAAAAAAAATTCAGCTAAGTACACAAATATTGAAAATTGAATCATCACAAGATGATACGATGAGCATAGGTGGCGTACGATTACGGCCTAGTTGACCTTTAAAATGGAAATTCGAAGGAACAACGGGACCTCACAAAGTGACTACAAGAATTCTAGCTTAAACTTTGGTATCTGATTCACGCAAGGTATAGTGTCTGTTGAGACGTGAACGAACCTCTTGTCTTCCAGAAATTTTGGAGGTGCGATTCGGTATAGTTTTGGCTCGTCTCAGCCGATAATGAATGTTGGGCCAAATATTGATCACAACTTCACTGGCTACTTTCGCCTTATGGTGTTGCCATATCACCGAGAACCACGAGATCCATGGTTCTATAAATTTGATTAAAATATGGCGGTGGCCCACATGAGTAGTAGAGCCTCAAATTTGAATCAGCTTGGCAGCCTAAAAATATTGGAATACCATACACTTTCGGGAATTAAACCTAAAACTAGTATTTGATAAATTTTTTCATGTCATATGGTATGGTGTGCATCAAGTTATTTCTGCAGAGACATCTTTTTTACGCAAAATGCCACTTCCATTTTTATGTTCCCCTATTTTCTTGTCAAGGTCTATAGCGAGGTTAGACGCGAAGAATTTTAACTCATCAACTAGTTCTATACAACTTTTCCTTATATTCTAGGCGTCACACATTACCTTACTTGATAAGACGTGATATGTAATCGGGGCTGCACGAGGTGTAGATCTTTCTAGGCTGCCGATTGCTATTTGGTAGACCCCAAAGATTGTGGGTGAATATTGCCAATCAAGAATAACTACATCCAAATTCCAATGCATGCAAATCATTTTATCAAATCGTATTCAGCAAATGACCAAATTCGTCAACAAAGCATTACAAAACCGACCTGTATCTTTGTTTATTAGTTCTGAGGATGCTCAATCCATGAAACCAACTGTTTGTCCATAGTTAAAATTTAATGAGCACAAGCATAATGCCTAGGTCCAAAGAACAACCAACAATCATTACTAGATTTTATCGATTAATACGGACAGCAAATGTCAAACCAAAGGGCCGTAATAGTGACTCGAATATTCATAATATAACTTTCTAATATGGAAATTAATGAGAATAGCACAAATATTCTAACCAACATTGTATATGCCTATCGAACAAATATTTGCATGTGTGCATCGGTACCAAACATCAAACACCTTAAGTAGCCCTAACCCACTCAAATCACAGTCATCACCAACACCAACTTTTCCTAAGCTGCCAATACTATTTGTGAGGTGTACAAGATGCAGGTAAAACTTGATTTTACATAAAATGAAAAACAAAGGGTAGCCCTACATAATATCTCTGCTTGAGGAACAAAACTTCTCAAAAAATTATCTCTGCGAAGGAACGAAATAAAGAATCCCGAGGCCTTGCTTGAATATTATAAGAACTCCGCAGCCAAAATCTTTGGGACCAAATCCATATTATGAGACGAAGCATCTGGTATACTCACGTGCGAATGGCCTACGGCTAAAACAAGCGCATCATATCTCAACTTAGACTATTATGCTCGATTTTTCTCTTGAATCGAAACTTCAGCTCCCACAACGGTGGCATCCTCTACAGCGGATCATTAACTTTAGTCCCAAACCTGATGGTAACCTAAACATGTCAAAACAATAAACAAAATTGAATGTCTGGAGACATGAAAGTGGCTCCTACATGCCATCTATATGTGACTCACACCCAGGCTTTCGAGATGTTGTCGAAAGTTGCGGAGTAATGGAATCAACCTATCTGAGGCTTCCCATCAACCAAGATATTTTCTGGAGCTCCAAAGTGAACCAAAGTTTTCATAACCTAATACAACAATAAATGAAAATCAAATCATTGAATGGCTAATCAGTAATCAATAATTACATAATCGAAAAGTTAAACTACAAATAATGCATGGTGAAGCAGACAAAAATCACGATATTTCAAAATAATTTGGAGCATATAAGTCAAATTGGTTACATATGTACCTAATCCTAATGCATCAAGCTTGTTAGACATACTTAACTTGATGGGTAGATGCGGGGTCATTGGAAAGTCGTCGAGATTGACTACAGCGAGTTGATGTGGCCAGGAATGAACCACGACCATAAGATGTGTCAGGAGATTGGCTACCACGATGAGTTGATGTGACCGAAAGAGATTAAGTAGTTTGCGGAAAAAGGTCGACAAAGGAGTCCTTTGGAGAAGGTCCATGGAGATGTGGTGTCGGATGGACAAGGGCGTGTCGACGGAAAAGTGACCTGCGGAAAAGGGATGTCGCTAAAATTGTGGGGTATTTGGAAAGAAGATTGGTCAGTAAAGAGGGTTGTGGCTTAGGAAAAGTGGAAGGAAAATAACTCTTTGATTTTCATTTATTAAAAAAGTGAGGAACATATATTTATATACTAAGTGTTAAGAGCAAAGAGGAAACAAATTAGAGTCTAATTAGACTAAAGAGAAAGGAGAAAAAGAAAGGATTTGTAAATGGATTCGAGCTAATCCTTAACAAGTACGATCACGAAATCTGTAGGTAGTAATTTTTATCGATAACATTTTTTTGTCCCAATACGAACTCATAATTTTTTACGGAGAGCACAATCACAGTATAATTTAATACCATCAAAGAAAGAAGTACAATTTATGGTAATTTTTTAAATTTGAGATATTGTTTAATAAATTTTTGAATGGTTTAACATGATTTTATCAAAGGAATATGGTCTGTTAGAAGAAAATCCATTCATGGACTTGCATTTCCTAAAAGAAATCAATTCCATAAATTTTTTTCTTAATTTTCAAACTCTTGCCTTCTAAAATAAATTCAGCAAAAATATTGAATGGAGATAGTCTAAGATGTGCATAGCAAAGAAGACATAGAACAGATTCTATAGGGCATACACTAACCAATGTTTCCTAATTTTCTAAGGCATACAACAGCATTGAACATGTATAGTTCTTTACCAAATAAATATTTATATTTTTCAAGCTTGTCTCCAATAACAACTTGAAAAACAAATTGAAACTATTCCTTCCAATTCTAGTTACTAATTTTCCATCACTCCAGGTACCTGCACCACCCTGCCACACATAAGTCCTTAATAATGACTCAAAAGTTTGATAGAAGGATAAGAATCAGTACAAACAAAAGGAAACATTTTTAATATATTAAGATGACTGGTGATAAGTAACTAAGCAAAGACCTCATTTAAACAAACAACACTGATGTATTTCAGCAACATTATTAGACATACATATGCATATATGCAAAAGCTGCAACTTAAAACAAAAGTAAATGGAAGTTTTCTATATGCATATCAAACTATTAATATGTCAACACACTAGCAGTCTGCAATTGTTTTAATTTGAAAAGTTATTTAAGCAAAAGTGCAAAAACTGCAATGATGCGTCAGCAAATTGCACCAAAGAAAGTTTTCACCAGCTGCTGGTATGCAGGAATTGAATTACTAAAGAGTAAAAACAGGTAACATATTAAATGGAAATTCAGGGAAGACGAGTAAAAAAAACTGCTACTGTTGGAACTGCAGAATATTTTCTTACGATCAACATTAAACGGCTTGTACAATCTTATAAAAAAAGTTTGAAGGCTTATCTTACAGGTAACAAAAGCTATAATTACGGCCTCTAATATACATCATTTCAACAAATTCTCTGATAAATATCAGATAAACAACAAACTCTAAAAACTCTCAATACACATGCTAAGAACATACGAGCATAAGAAAGACAAGCCAAATATTGGTAACAAAGCTGCATCATCTAAGTTATAGTCATCTAATAACTATGCAGGCAGGAGACTTGCGTTGCTGGATATTAAACAATCCTGGTTGCTGTTGGGTTTTGGGCTCCCTTCCTATGTGGAGTAAAGCTGACATTGTGAAGAACCCGCTTGTCTCGCTTATTTAAGTGGAGAGGACGGTCTGGGAGCACAAGAGAGTGTCTTTCATTTTTGTGAAATATAGCGTGAAAAGGAGAGAAGAGGAAAAAGAAAAGGCTTTGTGATTTTCGCGCGTCGCGAGATTTGTTTTTCAGATTACAACTGCAGATTCGTTCACCGTTGGATCGGGCTGATTTTTGGACAACAGGTTCGGAAAACGTGATACTTCATTCTGTACGGTTAGATCGTCAATACGATATCTGAGCAGGGAGATAAGTGCTTCGCAATTTATATTCTGCTTTTGGGGTCTTTCTTTTTCCTTCTTATTTTGCATTGGAAGCATTGATGTTGATTCTAGATTGTTGGCTATAGCATTTTTGGTGCACTTATTGGAAACTCTCTTGTACCTCTATTGAGTCATAGATTGGAGCTATTTCTTTGATGCAGACTGACCCGTGGTTTTACCCTTGCTTTAAGGGAGTTTTCCACGGTCGAAACAAATTGTGTCTCTTGTGTGCTATTGATTTCTGTTTTTGCGTTATATTTTTATTGGTCCTCCTCATAAGTTCTTGCAAGTAAAGGGGAATTTAGTGCGCTACCTTTTATACGTTGTCGAGTTTGTTATTGTGTTGGCGGTTTCCCCTGCTCCAATTGGTATCGAGAGAGCCAGGATTGTTGGTGGTTGTTTTTGCTTGCTTGAAAGATGGAGGCGCGGACATATGAAATGGTATCTTTGGAATGGAGCAAACTATCACTATTCGGAAGGGTAAGATGAAGGACTTGCTATTTGTGAAGAATATGCATATTCTGTCTTTGGCGCACGAAGCGAGTCCATGTACGATGAAGTGGGAACGACATGGCGATATCGCGGTTTTATCGAGAGCACTTTGTAGATGAACCTATTTATAATCTTATTGCTCATGAGACACATGCAAGAACTATGTAATAAACACTTGAGTCCTTGTATGCTTCTAATCGAGGAGCAACAAATTGTACTGTTGAAATTTTTGTTGAATTGAAGTACAAGGATGGAACTCCATTTACTGAGCACTTGAGTGAATTTCAAGGGCGTTGTGATCAATTGTCAACTGCAAGTATCAAGTTTGATGGTGATGTGTTGGGACTATTTCTATTAATAACTCTACGATTAGAGCAGGAGACATTTCGAGTTTCCATGATTAGTGGCCCTGATGGCATTGTTCCCTTGCAAATGGCAAAGACCAGTGCTCTTAATGAAGAGATGAGAAGGAAGGCGCAAGTATTTCTACTCATTGAGGAGTGCTTGTGCGAAAAGATGGGGGAGAAGCCAAAAGGAGTTGAAGGTGGTAGAGACAAGAGCGGGAGCAAGTCCGGATCTCGGTACAAAGAATATTGAGTGCCATTATTGTCACAAAATGGGGCACATCAGGAGAGCTGTTTTACATGAAAGAGAGTAAAGACAAAGGGGTAAGCGAGAAGAGAAGGATCATGATGATCGTGATTGTGACCCCTACGCTACCGGTGATGATCTTGTTATTTATTCTCCATGACCTAATTCACTTAATTTTTTGTATGCGATGAGAGCATGTAGTTGAGTGATGGTGGTGCTACAACGCATGTTACACCCGGGAAGGAGTTATTCATCTTACGCTCCGGGTGATTTTGGAGTTTGAAGATGGGTAATGATGGCGTGTCGAGGTTATTGGGGTTGGTGATGTCACGTTTTTTGCGAGCCAACATGGGAATCGATTGCTACTAAGAGGAGTCAAACATGCTCCGGATGTCCGCTTTAATTTGATCACGTGCGGTGCCCAGTGATCTTTGGTTATGATAACCACTTTGGATTAAGAGGGTGGAAACTCCCTGAGTAACTTAGTTATGGCAAAGGGGCGGAAAGAGTTGAAGTTGTATTGGATGAGAAAGCTTTGGTTGCTAGTGACAATGTAGAATGCTATGGATATAGAGGCTTTCTTTGTGGCACCGAAGACTTAGTCATATCGATTGAGAAGGAAATTTGAAGAGGATTGTTTAGCAAGAAGGACATGCTTCCGGGTTTGAAGAATGTAGATTTGGAGAAATGTTCTCATTGCATGATTGAGTATGAGCAGAGTATCCTTCAAGAAGCATCCTCCCTCGAGAAAATCTGACTTGCTTGAATTGGTGCATTCAGATGTTTGTGGCCCTTTGAAGGTGAAATCCTTTAGTGGTGCACTTTATTTTGTTACATTTATTGATGATTATTCCAGAAAACTTTGGGTCTATGCTTTGAAGTCAAAAGACCAAGTGTTGGAAAAGTTCAAAGAGTTTCATGCCTCAGTTGAGAGCGGTCGGACAGAAAATTTGAAATGCATCACGTCTGGAAAATGGTGGTGAGTATTGTGGACCTTTTGATATCTACTGTAAGCAGCATGGCATTGCACATGAGAAGACTCCTCCTAAAACTCCTCAGTTGAATGGTTTGGCAGAGAGGATGAACAGGACATTGATTGAGAGAGTGAGGTGTATGCTCTCTGGCTTCTAGGTATCTATAACTAACGGGATACGTGCGGTGATTGTGGTAATCACGTCTGCTGTTACAGTGCGATGTAAATAAATTGTTGCAGTATCAAATCATATCCATTAAGGGTTTTGGCTCTGAAGAGTTTTGTGCATGTTCAAAGGATGAAAGATCCAAGTTGGATGCAAAGTCAAGGCAATGCATATTCATTGGCTATGGTGAGGATAATTTGATTCTGAGGTTCCTATGATCCTATTGAAGAAGCTTGTTAGAAGCCGTGATGTGAAATTCATGGAAGATCAAACCATTAGAGCATTGATAAGGCGAAGAAGTCTACACCCAGGGAAGGCGATGGCGTGGGCGATTTTGAACTGTTCGGCCGCTATCGAATCCCGATACGATGCTCGAGAATGATGTTGGTGGTGTGGCATATGAAGTAGATGTTCTGTTGATGATGATGAGAGGAGCATGACATGTCACAGATGAAAATTTGAGTGATGCTACCGAACCACCTCAAGTTCAACTCAGGAGGTCCAATAGGGAGAGACAACCTTCTAGGAGGTATTCTCCTGATGAGTATGTGATTCTAACAGATGATGAAGAACCTGAGTGCTTTCAGAGGCCATGGACAGTGAAGAAAAAGAAAAGTGGTTGGATGCAATGAAGGATGAGATGGGAAATCCTTGTAGTAAAAATCACACTTTTGGTTGAGTGAAGTTGCCTAAAGGTAAGGGCCTTGGATATGATTGGATCTATAGAATTTGAAGCATGAGAAATAACACTATGTCTCTAGAGGTATAAAGCCCGGATTAATTAATTGAAGGGCTTTAGTCAAAGGAAGGGTGTTGATTTTAATGAGATTTTCTCTCTGTGGTAAAATGTCATCCATTAGAAGCTGTGTTGAGTTTGGCTGCTACTCTTGATTTGGAGAGTAGAGCAAATGGATGTGAAAGCAAAACTTTCCTCCATGGTGATTTGGAAGAAGAGATCTATATGAAGCAACCTAATGGGTTTCATGTTTGAAGGAAAGAAGACTATGTGTGTAGGCTTGAAAGAGCCTATATGGTTGAAAGCGGCTCGGCGGTGGTCTGAGTTTGGGTCTATTATGTGTGAGCAAGGCTATATGAAGACTACTTAGGCCATTGTGTCTTGAAAGTTTTCTAATGATGACTTCATTATCCACATTTATTATATGTTGATGACATGCTTATTGTTGGGAAAAATGTTTCCATGATTGACGGGTTAAAGGAAGCGATTGGAAAGTCATTTGCCATGAAGGACATGGGAGGCTGCTAAGCAGAGATTCTTGGTATAAAATCATCCATTGTGAGAAAAGGAGAAAAAGTTGTAGCTGTCCTGAGAGAACACTACATTAAAGAGTGTTGCGAGATTCCACATGGAAAAGGCGAGGTGGTAAGCACTCCTCTTGCTACTCATTTTAGCGAGTTCTAAACAAAGTCCATCAAATGAAGATGAGAAATTATATATCACAATAGGTTCCTTATGCAAATGCGTGGGAAGTTTAGTGTATGCAATGTTGCACAGACCGGATATAGCACATCTTTGTTGGAATGCGGTCGGTAGATTTTTGTCAAACCAATTGAGAGCATTGGAATCTTTGTAAAATGGATTTTAAATTATCTTGAATACTTGTTAATGTGATGCTTTGTTTGGTGATGATAAGCCTCTTGTGGTGGGATACTCGGACTCGAGATATGGTTGGAGACATTGATTGAAGTCAAGCCGGGTTATATGATTAAATTTGCGGGGGGCGTGACTTGGCGGTCCCGGGTTGCGAGAGGTGTGTAGCTTTAGCCTTCTTCTGAGAGCGGGAATTTGTGCCATTACCCAAAAGCATGCAAGGAGTTGCTATGGTGAAGAAGTATTGGGAGCTTGGTGTTGATTCAAGATAAATATCTACTATTTGTAGATAGTCGGAGTGCTATTATCTTGGTAGAACTTCGACCTTTCATTGAGTCTAACTTACATTGACATGAGAGGTATCATTGGATACAGGATGCTTTGGATGCTAAGTTTGTTAGAGCTGGCTAAAATTCATGCGGTGATGTGGATTGCTGATATGATGACTAGGCATTTTGAGAGGAAGTTTGAAGTTTGTTGTGAGATCGCCAGGTTTAGGCGGTCATCTACATAGTTGAGGGGAGATTTGTTGGGTTTTGGGCTCCTTCCTATGTGGAGTAAAGCCCGACATTGTGAGGCCCACTTGTCTCACTTATTTAAGTGGAGAGGGGGGTCAGATTAGGAAGCAGAGAGTGTCTTCATTTTGTGAAATATAAGCGACAAAGAGAGAAGAGGAAAAGAAAAGAAGCATGATTTTCGCACATCCACAGGGACTGTTTTCAGACAACTGCAGATTCGTTCGCGTTGGATGAACAGTTTTTGGACAGCAGGTTCGGAAGAACGATACTTCATTCTGTACGGTTGGATGCGTCAATACGATATCTGAGCAGGGAAGGTAAGTGCTTAGTAATTTATGTTATTCTGCTTTTGGGGTCTTTCTTTTCATGCTTATTTTGCGTTGGAGCGTTGGTGTTTGATTACAGATTGTTGGCTATAAACGCATTTTTTGGTGCCTTATTGGAAACTCTCTTGTCTCCCCATTGATCGTAGTGGAGCTATTTCTTTAGTCACGGACGACCCAGTGGTTTTTACCATACTTTAAGGGGTTTTACGTTAAACAAATTGTGTCTGCTTGTGTCTTATTGATTCTGTTTTGCGTATATTTTTGTGGTCACTCACCGTAAGTTCTTTGCAAGTAAGGGAATTTAGTGCGGCTACGCACCTATTTCTGTTATTCGAGTTTGTTATTGTGTTGTCGGCTTTACTATCAGTTGCGTGTTTCTACATGTCCTTCTACATGTCCCAATAAACCATGAGTAGAATTTTTTTAATGAGCATAAGCAAATAGCATTTCTGTGGCCATGCTTGCACTAAGTATAAATCTTGCATCAGTGGTTGTGAACATTGATTTTCCAATCTTTTGTACAATTTTCATATTGTATCTACAAGGCATCAGAATCATATTGCTGGACAGTTAGTAACAAGATAAAATTCCCATAGACCAGACTCTCACCCCTGGCTATTTACTTCTACATTTGAATATCAACAGTGGAACTGATATGGCTAGCACAAGTTTGGTAAAGCTGGAAATAGTTGAGCCTATTAGAAATTATTCCACTAATAAAAATATCCATTCAATAGCACCCTTCTAAAAATAAAAATAAAATATGGATACATCGCCAGTTATCTTTGTTTTAATGAGCTTAAGCAAATAGCATTTCTGTGGCCATGCTTGCACAAGTATAAATCTTGCATCAGTGGTTGTGAACAACTGATTTTCCCGTCTTTGTACAATTTTCATATTGTATCTACAAAGGCATCAAGTCATATTGCTGGACAGTTAACAAGATAAAATTCCATAGACCAGACTCTCACCTAGCTGTTACTTCTACATTTGAATATCAACAGTGGAACTGATATGAGCCAGCACAAGTTTGGTAAAGAAGCTGGAGAGCTTCAGTTGAACCTATTAGAAATTATTCTACTAATAAAAATATCCATTCCAATAGCACCCTTCTAAAAAAAAAAAAAAAAAATTGGGTATACTTTAATGGCAGAAAAAAGTTCAAGTGCCTAATGCCTTGCTCTAGAATTAAAAACAATAAGCGTGTTCCTCTTCAGCTTGGTCAAGTTCATTCTTGGAATCATGTTCCAACTTTAAATACCTAGTTTTTGCAATGAAACTATCAATTTTCAAAATATTTACAAATCTAATAGCAGAAAGGTAGTGCTAACAGAATTCCAAAGAGATCATGTAGGAGAAGCACTAGCTTAAAGCAATACCCTTTATATGGATAAGGAATAAAATTCAGGTTTGGAATTCTTGTTTGTAATATCTCTTTTTATATGGATTACTTGTATGGAACTACCATAAATCTCTATTTGTCTAAGTTGTGTAGGAAATATCCTATTAGAAGTGTTGTTGGTTGGTATAAGATGAGTTTTATGGTTTATTTTGAGTTGGTTTTGGGTTTGAAGAAATTTTTTAGATGAAAATCACAAGCTGGATTTAATTTATGTTTACATTCAACACCCTATCTTTGGCGGCTTGAGCCTGAGGTTATGCGGCTTTCGATCCGCTAGGCGAACCTCTCCGCCTAGGCGTGCCTGCAAGTCCTATTTTAGTTTATTTATTCCGTTAATGATTCGATTGATGAGAATGTAATAAGTGAATGAAATAGTCGTCTGAAAGCATGTAGTTATATGAAAAATGTTATGTATCTCGCTGACTCCCGACAAAAGTGATCCTATCGTTGGACAATAATGGTTTATTGCCCTTATTTGTTAATGTAATTTAAAAACAATATAACAAGCTAAGTAAGATATATAATTACATATTAATGGATAATTTATTATTATTAAGTTTAAATTTATTAAACTTAATCAAGTTGAACTTATTTCGATTTCAAGTCGAGTATAATTACATATTAAGTTTTTAATTGATTAAGTATGTTGGTCGAGTTCGAGTAGGCTACGATTATTTTTAGTCAGTTTCAAACATATGAAAGAAAAAAAAAACAATCGAATTTGAGTCCTAGCTTTTAATTGAGTCGAGTTTGAGTTTTGGTTTTGCATCGACTACGGCTTCATTCATTACAACTCAAGCGTTCTTATGGATTTATGCTAATGGGATTAGAGTTGTCAATTTGGGTGGATAGCTCGAGCTCACACCTAGCGGTTAAATTTGATATATTTTTAGGCCAAAAAATAGCGTTTTGGCATGACCACTATTCAGTCTGAAAATATCTTTATAATAATCGGTTGGCGATTAGGCCCCTTTAAATCAGGTATCTGCGATCGGTAGATTAGATTATTTAAAATTGCTAACTCTATCATGTTAATGACCATGTATATAAAAATAAAAATAAAAAATAATTTTTCATATAAATTTGTATAAAGAAATATTTAATAGAAAATAGTGAAGAACGAGTTAATATAATTTAATGAATGAAAATATAATTCTAAAAAAGTTATTAGAAGTTTGATAAAGGTACCTGAAATGCTTCTCTATAAAATTCAAAAAATCCTATCCGTTGTCGACAGTTCCACCATGTTCATTCCCTCCAAGGTTCTTCCTCTCACTGCTGTCCTCGAACCTTAACCCTAACCCAAAATTAAGATTCCTAAACCCTAAGGATCCTTAAATCGTCATCCAAAACCCTTGAAATCCAGTGTGTGCTAAGAGAACTTGAAAGCAAGGTATCCATCTGAGAAAGAAGAAGCTCAAGCTAAAACGCAAAGCTCTTACTCATGTCAATGACAAATTTCAAGGCATTTGGAGCTTCCAAACTTGGTGTTCCAGTTCAGTTGGACCCTGGAAAGGATTTTATCGGCGTTTCCGGGCTTGCTCAAGAAATTGCAAAGTTATCAAATTCCCGGTAAAGAGTTGTTTAGTTCTAAAAATCGAGGAAATGAAAAGAGATGAGGGGCTTCCATTTTCGATTTGTGCATTTCAGTTTTTTGTTGGTGTGTTTGCTTTGAATGCCGAGAACAACCAAAAGTCTGTTGTGGAATTTTATGGGGTTGTTCATAGACACCCATAAAAGAAAAGTTGGAGGGTGTATTTGGTTTTTTGCTGGATTATATTGGTTTGGTGTTTGATTAGCAAACTTATGGTTGCAGTGGAGGGCTTTTGAATGTGGGTTTGTTTACCGCTGGTGGCAGGAAACTAGAAAGACAATGCTTGAAATTCAGCTTCTTTTGTTTCCCCTCCATTTTCTTTGCTGTGAAGCCAATTCTTTCATCATTTTTAGGAGTTTGTGTAAAACTGTATATTGTTCTTGGATGCTTGTCATGAGGCTTACTTCATTTCTTGGTTTAGTTGAATTCGTTCTTATATCTTTGATTTGATTTTATTGATGGGTAGGATATTGAGATACCATTTTATATTTGTTGTGCTAGGTTGCTTCTATGCTTCCACCAGAGCTCTTGGTTGTTAGGAAGTCTTTTGATGCAAGGAAGGTTTGTTGCTGAAAATAACATATTGCTTCCTTTTATGTGCCATATTTATTGTGTTATACATTGCAAGTGAGTCTTAGAGTCCAACTGGTAGTGATCCTAAGAAGTGGTATTGAAGAAAACATTAGGTATTGAATGGAGTGAAACACTTAAAAATCTGAAAAATCACCTTAAGTGTGGAAAATCACTTGAGTGTTTTCTTATAAACTACTTGATGTATGATTCTCCTAAAAATACTCATAGAAAACACTTCAACTAAAAACACTTCAAGTAGAATATTGCCATCACCTCTATTCGTTTCTAATTGACTTTTAGATTTATTGGACTGCAGATGCAGTTGCAAAAATATACCACCCATGATCCATCACTTGATTTTCTGTGTAAATGTTTATGACATTCAAAATTCAGTCTATTAATATATTTTTGAGGTATGTTGGAGAATTTAATGAAAGGTGTTGTTGATATATCCTATAGAACTCAAAGTATAAGGGCCATCCATTGGTGTGTGTAGAAAAAATAGGTTTAATAGAGATTGGTATTACCAAACTAGGAAGATTCTATAACAGAAAATACACCACAAAAAGTGTTTTAAAAAAGTACACTAACAGATCATCAGAAACCAAAAATCAGAGTCTATAGATGTTGACTGTTAGTTAAGTTCAATATAAAAACACATCATTAGTTGAATTTGTTAACTTGCAATGCTGGTGAAACCAAGAACTGCGTCCATATTAGTTCAAAAGTTTATATTGCTTTTCACTTATCAATATAAGAAAATTAGTGTTAGCCTCATTTAAGCAAAGAACTTGGACAAACTAGCATAACAATTACACATGACAGAGCTGCTGATTAATTTGAGATGCGAATCCACTATTTATCAACTAAGCAGGAAAGAAGCCCTTGAACACAATGGGTAAAGAAACTTGTTGGTTACAAACTCCATGCAGTTAAGAGAAATATATGCTCTCTCTCTCTCCCTCTCCCTCTCTATCTCCTCATCCAAATATAACGGACTCCTATCTCAAAGTTCCATCCGGAATCTCCCAGATCCTGTTGATTTCTTATTTTCTCCAATTTCTCTTCCATTCTCATTCTTCTTCTAGTGTTGGACAATTGGTCTCTCTAAAACCAAAACTCAATCTATTTAGTAAACTGTGCCATCTCTTTCACTATTTTCTTTCCTTATCCTATGGGCTTGATTCCATTCATCTTGTGTTTTGTTTTGTCTATTTAGAAGAAAAATCTAACTTACATCTCTGTGGTCATTTGGAGTGCTCTCCTGTATCTGCAGTTGCTGAAGGAGCCCAAATTTGTTTACATGGTTGGTATGGATGTCATAAGCTTGACTCTAAAGGCCTGTGCATGGGACTTCATTTCTCGTTTGGAGCCTAAAAGTTGGGGCTTGTAAACATAGGCACCTTACATAGTTCTTCTGGTGATTTGATCAGTATAACACATGATTACAAGATCCATAAAGGTGCAGAGTCAGAAAGGTGGAAGAGCATTGCCAGGAGGGATCAGACAATTTCTCAAACATCTAAGGCCAAAAGTTGCTGTTGTGGGTAGTGGACCATCGGAGAAGCTGTTTGCTTCTCTTGTTCTTACCAGAACTTGGTGCAGAAGTTGCATTCTCTTTTCTTCTCTCATTTCACACTTCTCACACTTCTCAAGCTGAAAGTAAAGAGCTATGGTTTTATGCTTTTGGGCAATGTTTGGGACAATAGACCACTTCAATTCTTTACCAGCCAGGTTCGCCTGAATTTTTTAAATGATTTAAACCCTTAAAATCATAGTTAGTTGACTTGTTCTTTATCTAATTTGGCAGCAGCTATGTTTCTCCCTCGAATGAGTGGTTTGATAAATTAGTAGAAAATAGCTGCTGTGTTGAAAGTGGAAATAGTAAGGATATTAGCTGGACCCTAGTCTATGGAAATAAATCAGAACTTAAAGTTGTGTGCTTCTGATTCAAAATGAACACCTAGTTTATTATACTTTCACTTAGCAATGGACCCAAACACCAACTTTATTGTGCTTCCTAGTCAAAATAAAAGTATTGGCACTAAGCTAGTGCTTCTCCTACACCTTGATCTACTTTGGAATTCTGTTAGTTAATTACCTTTTCTGCTATTAGATTTGTAAATATTTTTTGAAAATTGATAGTTTCATTACCAAAAACTAGGCATTTAAAGTTGGAACATGATTCAGAATGAACTTGACCAAGCTGAAGAGGAACACACTTATTGTTTTAATTCTAGAGCAAGGCATTAGCGCAGACTTTTTTCTGCCATTAATGTATACCCAATTTTTTTTTTTTTTATTAGAAGGGTGCTATTGGAATGGATATTTTTATTAGTAGAATAATTTCTAATAGGTTCAACTGAAGCTCTCCAGCTTCTTTACCAAACTTGTGCTGGCTCATATCAGTTCCACTGTTGATATTCAAATGTAGAAGTAACAGCTAGGTGAGAGTCTGGTCTATGGGAATTTTATCTTGTTACTAACTGCCAGCAATATGGGATTCTGATGCCTTTTTGTAGATACAATATGAAAAATTGTACAAAGACGGGAAAAATCCAGTTGTTCCTTCACTGATGCAAGATTTATACTTTGTGCAAACATGGCCACAGAAATGCTATTTGCTTAAGCTCATTAAAGTAAAGATAATCATGATGTATCCATATTTTATTTTTAGTTTTAGAAGGGTGCTATTGGAATGGATATTTTTATTAGTAGAATAATTTCTAATAGGTTCAACTGAAGCTCTCAGCTTCTTTACCAAACTTATTACTTAGCGCTCATATCAGTTCCACTGATATTCAAATGTGAAGTAACAGCTGATGAGAGTCTGGTCTGTAGAATTTTATCTTGTTACTAACTGTCAGCAATATGATTCTGATGCCTTTGTAGATACAACCTGAAAAATTGTACAAAGATTGGAAAAATCAGTCGTTCACAACCACTGATGCAAGATTTATACTTAGTGCAAGCATAGCCACAAAAATACTATTTGCTTATGCTCATTAAAAAGAATTCTACTCATGGTTTATTGGGACGTAGAAACAAGCAGTAGGATTGTTTAATAGCCAGCAGCATAATTCTCCTGCCTGCATAGTTATTAGATGACTATAACTTAGATGATGAAGTAGAGCACAATATTTGGCTTGTCTTTCTTATGCTCGTATGTTCTTTAGCATATGTATTGGAAGTTTTTAGGAGTTTGTTGTTTATCTGATATTTATCAGATAATTTGTTGAAATGATGTATATTAGAGGCCGTAATTATAGCTTTTTGTTACCTGTAAGATAAGCCTTTCAAACTTTTTTTATAAGATTGTAAATATGCCATTTAATGTTGATCGTGAAAAGATTTTGCAGTTCCAACAGTAGCAATTTTTTTACTCGTCTTCTTCCTGAATTTCCATTTAATATATTTACTGTTTTTACTCTTTTTTTTTTAGTAATTCAATCTCTGCACCAACGCTGGTGAAAACTTTTGGTGCAATTTGCTGACGCATCATTGCAGTTTTGCATACAGCTTATGCTTCAAATTAAAACAATTGCAGACTGCTAGTGTGTTGACATAATGTAGTTTGATATGCATATAGAAACTTCCATTTACTTTTGTTGTTTTAAGTTGCGGCGCATATATGCATATGTATGTCTAATAATGTTGCTGAAATGCATCAGTGTTGTTTGTTTTTAAAATGGGGTCTTTGTAGTTGCTATCGCAGTCATCTTAATATATTAAATGTTTCCTTTTGTTTTGTACTGATTCTTATCCTTCTATCAAACTTTTGAGTCATTATTAAGGACTTATGTGTGGCAGGGTGGTGCAGGTACCTGGAGTGATGGAAGAGTGGTAACTAGGGTGGAAGGAATAGTTTCAATTTGTTTTCAAGTTGTTGTGGAGACAAGCTTCTGAAAATATAAAATATTTATTTGGTAAAGAACCATGGCAATAAGTCCAATGCTGTTGTATGCCTTAGAAAATTAGGAAAAATAACATTGGTTAGTGTATCACCCTATAGAATCTGTTCTATATCTTCTTTGCTATGCACATCTTAGACTATCTCCATTCAATATTTTTGCTGAATTTATTTTAGAAGGCAAGAGTTTGAAATTAGAAAAATTTATGGAATTGGATTTCTTTTTTAGGAAATGCAAGTGCATGAATGGGATTTTCTTCTAAATAGACCATGGTATTCCTTGATAAAAATCATGTTAAACCATTCAAAAATTTATTAAACAATATCTCAAATTTAAAAAATTACCATAAATTGTACTTTCTTGATGGTGACTAAATTATATACTCTGCATTGTGCTCTCCAGAAAAAAAAATACCATGAGTTCTATTGGGACAAAAAATGTTATCGATAAAATTACTTACCTACGATTTATACATTGCTTGTTGAGATTAGTTTCTAATCCATTTACAAATCCCTTCTTTTCTCCTTTTCTCTTTAGTCTCCTAATTAGACTCTAATTTTGTTTCCTTTCTTTGCTCCTAACCATAGTATATAAATATATGTTCCCTCCTTTTAATAAATGAAAATCAAAGTTGTTTTTCTCTTCCGCTTTTTCGGCCACAGCCCTCTTTAACCCTCTTTTTCAGCAGCCCACCTGATTTTAGCGACATCCTCTCTTTCCGGTAGGTCCTTTTCCCGTGACAAATGCCCTTGTCCATCGATGACCATCTCCGTGGACCTTCTCAGTGGACCTTCTTTGTCGGACCTTTTCGGCGGTCTCTTTGCGGACCACTCTTTCGGTCACATCAACTCATCGTGCGAGTCAGATTCGGTGACACATCTTGTATTTGTGTCACATTCCGGTCCACATCCCGACTTTCATTTGTGTAGTCAATTCGCGGCTTTTCCAATGACCCGGATCTACCCATTGGGTTAAGTACATGTCTAACAAGCTTGATGCATTAGGATTAGATGCATATGTAACGATTTGACCTATATACTCAGAAGCAAGGGGTGTTAAGAGTTAGTTTCTAATCCATTAAAGTCCTTTCTTTCTTTCCTTTTTCTCTTTAGTCTCTAATTAGACTCTAATTTTGTTTATTTTCTTTGTCTAACACTTAGAGTATAAATATGTATGCTCCCTCACTTTTAATATTAGAAAATCAAAGAGTTATTTTTCTCTTCATAATACTAAATTATACTCTGCATTGTGCTCTCAGCATGCCCATTATGTACTCTTGATGTACTTTGCCTTTCCTAGTGATGGTGTTAATTAGATTTGTGAACTAATGGCGATTACGAGTTCACACCCAAACATTAAAAAAATATAGGCTATTTTGAAATATCGTATTTTGCCTGTTTCACCATGCATTATTTGTAGTTTAACTTTTCGATTATGTAATTATTGATTACTGATTAGCCATTCAATGATTTGATTTTCATTTATTGTTGTATTAGGTTATGAAAACTTTGGTTCACTTTGGAGCTGCAGAAAATATCTTGGTTGATGGGAAGCCTCATTTGGGAACAGATAGGTTGATTCCATTACTCCGCAACTTTCGACAACATCTGGAAAGCCTGGGTGTGAGTCACATATATAGATGGCATGTAGGAGCTAATTTTCATGTCTGCATATTTGAATTTTGTTTATTGTTTTGACATGTTTAGGTTACCATCAGGTTTGGGACTAAAGTTAATGATCTGGTTGTAAGAGGATGCCACTGTTGTGGGAGTTGAAGTTTCTGATTCAAGAAAAATCAGAGCATAATAGTCAGAAGTTGAGATATGATGCAGTTGTTTTAGCTGTAGGCCATTCTGCGTGATGTATGCAGATGCTTCTGTCTCATAATATGGATTTGGTCCCAAGATTTTTGCTGTGAGTTCTTTATAATATTCAGTGGTTAGATTCTTTATTTAAGTTCCTGCAGAGATAATTTTTTTTGAGAAGTTTTGTTCCTGCAGAGATATTATAGAGGGCTACCCTTTTGTTTTCCATTTTTATGTAAAACTGCAAGTTTTACCTGGCATCTTGTACACCTCACAGTAGTATTGGCAGCTTAGGAAAAGTTGGTGTTGGTGATGACCTTTAATTGATTTAATTAGGTTAGGGCTACTAAGGTGTTTGATGTTTGGTACTGATGCACACACATGCAAATGTTGTTCGATAGGCATATACAATGTTGGTTAGGAATATTTATTGCTATTCTGTCAATTCCATATTAGAAGTTATATTATGAATATTTGAGTCACTAATAATACGGTCTTTGGTTTGACATTTGTTGTCTGTATAATTGGATAAAATCTAGTAATGATTGTTGGTTGTTCAGCTTGGACCTAGGCATTATGCTTGTGCTCATTAAATTTTAACTATGGACAAACAGGTTGGCTTAGCAGTTGAGCATCCTCAGGAACTAATAAACAGCATACAGGTTGGTTTGTAATAAGTTTCTTTTGTTGGCCAATTTGGTCATTTGCTGAATGCTGATTTGATAAATGATTTGCTATGCATTGGAATTTGGATGTGAAGTTATTCTTGATTGGCAATATTCTGTTCCACAATCTTTAGTCTACCAAATAGCAACTGGCAGCTCTAGAAAGATCTACAATTTAGTTGCAGCCCCTGATTACATATTAGCGTTTCTATTGCAGAATGTGACGCCTAGAATATAAAGGGAAAAGTTGCATAGAATTAGTTGATGAGTTAAAATTTTCCTGCTATCTAACCTTGGGCGACATAGACATGACAAGAGAAAATGGGAACATAAAAAATGGAAGTGGTGCATTTGCAGAAAAGATGTCTGCAAATAACTTGATGCACACCATTCCATATGACATGAAAAATTTATCAAATACTAGTTTTGAGTTTGATTCCCGAGTGTATGGTATTCCAATATTTTTAGGCTGCCAAGTTGATTCGAAGTGAGGCTCTACTACTCCTTGTGGGCCTACTGCCATATTTTAATCAAATTTATAGAACCATGGATCTCGTGTTCTCAAGATAGCAACACTATAGGTGAGCAGTTGGGTGAAGTTGTGATCAATATTTGGCTCCAGCATTCATTGCTCCCGAAGGAGGCAGGCAAAAACTATGCGAACTTCGCCCTCCAAAATTTCAGCACAGTAGGTTCAATGCCTCAACAGACACCATACCTTGCAGAATTGTGCCACCAAAGTTTAAGCTAGAATTCTTGTAGTCACTTGGTCCACTATTGTTCCTTGAATTTCCATTTTTTGAAGGTCAACTAGGCTGTATACGTCACCTATCTCCTTCGCATCATCTTGTATTCAATTTTAATATTTGGTGTACTTAGCTGAATTTTTTTTGTTTACATTCCTCTTTTTATTGCAATTTCACATTTTTTCCGTAAGAAAAAAAATACACATTTGTCTATATGAACATGTAGTACTCAAGCTTGGCTGCTGAGGTTCACAATGGACGTGGAAAAGTTCCTGTTGCAGATTACAAGGTTGTCAAACTATCTCATGGGAAGATGGAACACATCCTTTGATTCAGGAGCAACAAGTCGTAGTTGTTGTTCCTTCTGCATGTGTCCTGGTGGGCAGGTATATTTTTCTTTTCTTAGTCCTGTTGCGAAGTTATGTTTGCGGGCTGATATAACAGTAGTTTAAATCATCCTTCCACCTGTGATTTTCTTCTTGATGCACTGGAAGGAGGGTATTTTAGCCAAAAAGGGTTTGATCTGACTATATAGATGGTCTAATCTTGAAACTTCTTTTATGGAATATTGTCAATCAAGCGGTAAGTTGTATCCAATACGGTGCAGTTCAATTCTTCAAAACTAGAACTTTTACTGGAGATGCCTTTGGCAAATGATATGAAAACAGTTGATTAGGCTTGATGAGATCAGGTAATGGGAGTCAAAATCCCATGATTACTACTGAGTTTGTGCTCATATTATATTCTACCAGATGGAGTTACTTTATAAGGTGCTTGCAGGTTGTTCTCACTAGTACAAATCCATCAGAATTTGTATCAATGGCATGTCATTTTCTCGGCGCTCCTCAGGTGGGCGGCCAGCACTTGTCATCTCACTGTATCATCTAAAGATTTCAGGCATTGGTGTGATGGACCCTTGCAGGGTTGAGATTTCAGAGTGTCTTTCAGGCTCTACTTTAGTGTAGCATTTATTACTATATTTCTTGTAAAATTCTTTCCTCACTTCTGCAAATCTTAATTAACTATAGAGCTGAATGTTAAAACCATCTGGGCTTCCTGTTCGCCACAAGTTTCCTGTTTGACCGACTTACCATAGGGTAAATCAGTCCTTGTTTCTACCATATATAGGACTTAAAATAGCTATATATTCATTCTAATAATGTTTTGGCCTGGTTGGAACCTTCATAATTTCCATCTTAGCTGTAGCAGTATTTCTTGCTTATGTAATTTCTACTGTCATTGTTTAGCGGGAATTTGAGCGAAAAGCAGCCATCATGGGAGGGGGAAATTTTGTGGTGCCTGTTCAGACAGTCACTGATTTTATGGAAAACAAATTGTCTGGTGAGATTTCTCTTCTGTTCCAAGGGTTGCCTTTACTCCTAAAGATTTCACCTAGTATGACTTGTTCTTTTATTTGCAGTGACATCTCCACCACCATCAAGTTATCGGTTAAGTCAGACAGCCAATCTCATGAGTTATTTCCTGCCCACATATAACAGAGGCTTTTGCAGCGCTCAATCTAATGTTTGATGAAGAGGTACTCCCATTTCCCTTTCGGTTTTTTTGGGTGAAAAGACTACAGTAAAAATATACAAAACGAGTTGAAGCAGAACCTGGCCATCCCCAAAGACAAATTTTGTAACATCTCTTGGAAAATCCCAGCCACTAAATATTTGAATCAAATATTGCAGAGACCTTTCTTAGCTAAACAATCAGTTGTTCTATTCTATTCCCCATAAACATAGTAACAATCCTCTTATTTTCCTAGTTAAGACATCGTATTCTGGTGTTCACTTATTCATGTTCCCTTTCACTTCTCAAGTTGTCGTAATTTTTTTGAATTCTAATAACTTCTCAAGTTGTCATAAATGTATGGAATTCCAATAACTAATTGTGTTCTTTTGCTGAATTTTGGAACTCCCAGTTACCTGGATTTATCTCCAAAGACGCGCTGCTTCATGGAGTCGAGGTATCATGTTTTCTCATTTCCCACATATTGTAATTCTACTTGTTTGAACTTCTTATGAATGGGATTTTGCAACATCTTCTTAAGATCACTAACATCTCGTAGATCTTAGGTCCTGTTTCTGATCATGTTCATATTGTTCAGACAAAGTTGTCCCTCAAGTGTAAACGAATCATTCTTAATATCTTTCTAATAGACAAGAACCAGTTCCCCCCATCAGAAATTCCTCATTAGACACACATATGAAAGCACATCAGCGGGAGGACTCTACCCCATCGGAGAAAGGCTGGCTATGCCGGTGGGATTGTGAGGTGCCGCACGATAGGATCACTTTCTTTGAGCGGTGAGATACATAGCATTTTTCATAAGCTGACCATACTTGTAGGACTATTTCATTCACTTATTAAGATTCTCATGATGGTGCGGAATGATCTGTAAATAGAACACGGGGCACGGCACAGACGAAACAATCATACGCCTAGGCACGGAGGTTCGCCCTAGGCGGATCAGAAATATAAACTTTTGGCTCAGATTTAGCCTAGGCATAAGGGTGTGAGCCGAGAGCATGAAATGGACCTTCGGCATTTTCATCGGAAATTTCCTTCCAACCCCAAACCAACTCAATCAAAACTCAAACAAACCATCAAAACTCATCTTATCTCCTTAAATAATAACTTAATAGGATATTTCCTACGACGACAATGAGATTTATGGTAGTTTGTACAAGTAATCCATATAAAAGAGATGTACAAGCATGAATTGACACAATTTTTTTCTTCTTCTTAACTGCATATGCTTATTCTTTTACTTCCTCTTATCTGGAATGAAATTGATTTTTCTTTTATGTTGAAACTTGGCTAGAAAATGTCGAACTCTTGAACTTGACTCAACATAACTTGAATCAATAAAAAATTAATATGTAATTATACTCGACTTGAAATCAGTCAACTTGATTAAGTTTTAATCAATCTAAACTTAATAATAATAAATTATACATTAAATCCATATATTTTATTTATATTAATTTCATATTAATTGAAACAACTAGTATATAATGTTTCTTTCACAAAATTAGCAAAAAAGAAAAAAAAAAGAAAAATGATTTTGTGTAATTTTGAAGGACGTTAATATAAAGTTTTACAAAACCCTAATATTCCACTAGCGGCCTTTATATTTTCTACGGACCGCTAGATTTGATCCTAACAGTTGCGGTCATTCTAACCATAAATATCGGTCGTCAGCGCCCAGGCTCTTTCATTCATGATTCTGCGAGGTTTTTAATGATCTTTCTCCATCGTGGAGGGTTAGGGTAAGGGTTTGATTCTTCCGATTTGTGGCTCTTGCGTGACGGGGGAATTGATAACTCCGCGAGCGGAGCAAACCCGGTGGCAGTGTTTGCGAGATTCAATGAGCGTGGCAGGAGAAAGGTTCGTTGGCGTTGAGTTGAGATTTCCTCACTTCGGTGAAATCTCTCATATTCCGTGCCTTGTGGACCGCGTTGCTGCCATTACCTCTTAGGATGGCCATGAGACAAACATTTTATTTGCTTCTTCTTTTTATTTAATCTAGTTTTTTTTATTGGCGCACAGCCAGTGAAATCGGTTATCAAAACACCATCTTTCGGAATTAAATGGCTTTTATAAAGCCTTGCGATCTCTGCAATTATAAGGGCTAATCCCTTTTGATATGATTTTTATTTATATTTTAGATTTGAGTTTTCTAAATCCGTTTTGGTCGATTAAAAGGAATTTGTTTTAAAATATTCTCCACGATTATATTTGTCCTGAACCTTCTCATTACGATTATCATATCTTTCATTACGAGAGTTTTGTTCTTAAAATATATTTAACTCCTTGTTTGAAAAATTTTATTTCTTAAAATTATTTATAAAGTTCTTATAAAATTATTAAGCTATTGAATATGTAAATTTTGTTTTTTATTCTAGGAGAGATTTAGATCTTTTCTAATAGGGGTTTATCATTTTAACATGTAGATATTCAGTGAAGATAGATGGTTTATGTTCTAGGAGCAAATAAATGAGAAAAAGTATATTAAAATAGTATTACTATATAATTGATAAAAAAATCAAATTAGAGAGTCAACATGAAAAATATAATTATATTGCTGAAAATATAATGGATTTAAAAAAATCATAAATTTCAAAAACATTTTTAAAAAACCCCTTATTTAGGGTTTTAGTTTGTAAGTTATTATTAGTTTAGAGTACTATCATAATATAGGGGGTATTTTGGGTTATTTTTTTAAATTTGACTCTTTAATTGAATAATGATTATTTTTTAGCATGACCTTCGTAAACTTATATTTGATTTTGATCAAATGACTTTATAATAACTATTTTTCGAATACTTTTCCTAAATGCTTAATTTTTTGGTGCTGAATCATCCTACAACCATTAGAATTCTCTATGGGCTTTTCATCCTAGCGACCGTTCCACCATCGATGATTTGCAACGTTTTAAAAATCGGAGCGGTGATTAAATCGAAAAATTATCGGTTCTGATTCGATTTGGTAGGACTTAAGTTGAATCGATTATGTCATAAATATATAATTTATATTTTTAAAAATATAGAATTATTTTAATTATATATAATTTAATATTTATAATGCTATTTATTTATTTTTATATAGTCGTATCAATATTTTAATTTTTCATTGAAAAAAATTTCAAATACTATGAAAGGAGAATTTATTGAAAATTTAAATCTTTATTGAAATTAAAATTTTAAAATTTCTTATTAAAACATAATTTAGTATTTTAAATTTTAGGAAAACATAAGAGTTATTGAAAATGACAAAATAATATTTACATTTATATTTTAATGTATCTTCTGCGGCCGTAAATGGCGCCATCGATCAAATGGCCTTTTCCTCGTATTGATTGTCCATGCCATTTCGATAATAATGTCATCAGTGCAAGAGATACAATACGAAATCCCTAATTTTTTCTACAATTTTTTATTCATGCAATAATATGTATTTATTGAATTTGTTTGTGGCAAATACTGGATTATTTGTGGAATGTTTGTGTTTGCGGAATATTTTTATATTGATTTTAAGTGTTTGGTTCTTGAGAAAGTCTTTGAGAAAATGCTAAACCTTCTCCAACGTCGTATTCTTTGAGGAAAAATAGAAATTTTAATAGTATTCAATCAAAAGATTGTTGGTGAACATGTCGACAATATTTGCCCCGAAATATTGATAGTAGCTTGTTCGCAGCCAGTCATTTCTTGAAAGTTCTTTATTGTTAGAGAAAGTTTTTTAAGTGGCATCATAATTTTGTTTTTGTTAAAATGGCTGGAATCTTTAACTAGTTATCTTCACTATTTTATTAAATATTTTATTTATACAAAATTATACGAAAAAATAGTTTTATTTTTATTTTTATTTTTAGTTTTTATAACCATACATGGGTGTCTAACATGATTATAGTTGGCCCGATTTTAAGCATGACCTCTTGGATTAAGGGTTGTTATTTAATTAGTCTGTCATAAGCATTTTGATTTTAGACGGGGGCTTTGGTCGACTCGGCCCAGTTTTGCTTTATAAGATATTTTGAGACTCGAAATTAAATTCGGAATAGAAATCTTATTTATTAGCCCTAAAGCATGTCAAGAATTTGGGCCGAAATTTGATGTGGGCAGAGCCATCCGCCCAAATTGCCAACTCTAATCTCATGACACCTGAAATAAGGGTCAT
Source organism: Tetrastigma voinierianum (assembly GCA_016808115.1). Taxonomy (NCBI): domain Eukaryota; kingdom Viridiplantae; phylum Streptophyta; class Magnoliopsida; order Vitales; family Vitaceae; genus Tetrastigma; species Tetrastigma voinierianum. Next base: position 2,946 of record JAEQBH010007128.1, on the reverse strand, counting down.
GTAAATCTTTAATGACTGAGGTGTAATAGGTGATAGGGTTGATGCATATCTAAACTTAAACTTGACTCAATTAAAAAGTTAGGCTGAATTCAATTTTTTTTTTTATTGCTTTAATATGTTAAACTGACTCGAAAAATGGTATTTCTTGAACTTATTTCAACGTAACTTTAATCAATTAAAATTTAATATAGGAATTATACTTGACTTGAAATCGAGTCAAGTTGAACTTTATTAAGTTTTAATAAATTTAAACTTAATAATAATAAATTTCCATTAAAATTAAATTAAGTTCGTGAGTAAGCTGAGTGGTGTTATGTCTGTAGGCACGATGAAGCACTCTTGGGGTACAGGGTCGGCTCGATTAACTCCAAGTAAAGTTCGAGACATTCTACGAGTCGGCTCAGTAGCGTGATCGTTTAACTTTCCCCAGTAGTCTGAGGCTGAAATAATGGTTATTAGAAAACAAGATTCAAACATAACCTTTAGCTACCCTTCTTGAGGTTAAAGGAATTTTTTGATAATATTTAACAATATAATCTTATTTAGGTGTAATATCTTCAATTTATTTTAAAATGAAATTTGAATTAGGACTTATGACTAAAGAGCACGAATTCAAAATATGTAAACAAATATATAATATTTTATTTAAAAAAAACAATATATAATATTTTAATTAAAAATATAACTAATGGATAAATCCATATATTTTTATTTATATGTATAATATTATATTTTTCTACAAAATTAGCAAAAAAAAAAAAAGGATTTTGTGTAATTTTTAGAGACGTTAAACCAAAAAGTTACAAAACCCTAATATTCCACTAGCAGCGCACAGATTTTCCACTGGACCGTTAGATTTCGATCTAATGACACCAGATTAAAAGCCTAACCATAAATATGAGATTTTCCTGGACCGCTAAATTTCGATCTAACGACGCAGATTAAAACCTAACCACTTAAATATGAGATGCCCCTTAGGCTCTTCATTTCTGCAGGGTTTGCAATCATCGACTTCTCCATCCGAAGGGTTAGGGTTAGGGTTTCAGATTCTTTCTGATTTTGACTTCATGCGACGGGGAATTGTGCTCCTTCACAGGACGGAGCAAACCAGCCAAATGTTTGCAGTTAAATGTGAACGTCGCAGAGAGAAAGGTTCGTCGGCGCGTTGAGGTTCCCAGAGTTCCTCCGCGGTGAAGTCTCATATTCCATTGCCTTGTGGAGCAGCGTTTGCTGCCATTACCTCATGGGACTGGCCATGGGATAAACATTTTATTTGCTTTCTTCTTTTATTTAATCTAGTTTTATTTTATTGTTTGATTGACGCCTGTGATGAAATCAGTTATCAAAAACACCATCTTTCAGGACTGAATGGCACATAAAGCTTTGCTTTGATCTTCTGCAATTCTGAGGCTACTCCCTTTTGATCTGATTTTTTTCATTTTTTTCGATTTGAGTTTCTAAATCCGTTTCTGATCGATTAAAAGGAATTTGTTTTTGTTTTTATTGTTTTAAATATTCTCCCGATTAGATTATTACAAGAACTTCTCATTACGCTTTTCATATCTTTCATTAACCCAATGCAAGTATTCTGAAAATGTACACTTTGTACAGTTTGTTCTTAAAATCTATTTTTTGAAAATTTTATTTTCTGAAATTATTTAGAAGAAGTTCTTATAAAATTATTAAGCTATTAAATATGTAAATTTTGTTTTTATTCTAGGAGATTAGATCCTTTCTAAATAGGGGTTTATCATGTTAACATGTAGATATTCAATTGAAGATGTAGATAGTTTCTGTTCTAGGGCAAATACATGGGAAAAGTATGTTAAGAATAGTGTTATTTTATAATTGATAAAAAAATCAAATCAGAAGTCATTATGAAAATATAATTATGTACTGAAAATATAATTATGGTTTACACATGAGAGAGGAAGGGCAGGAAGAAGAGAGGTTAAAAATCATAGGGTGAGGAATGCTCTGTCACTCAATAGGAGGAGTTCCTCTTCATCAATTCATGCTCCCAGATGATGATAATGATGATGATGATGATGGATTCATCATATGTTTCATATCAATTTCCAAAATTCCTTCAAATCTCTGTTTCCTTTTCGTCTTCCTATCGACCAATTTCCAAATTTCCTTCAAATTTCTGTCTCCTTTTGCTATTCAACTTCCCAATGGAGTGTTTGTTTGTTAGCTTCAGAAAAATTTTCCCATTTTCCACGGTTTCTAAGTTAAATGTTAATCATCTTTGAGAAGTGGTAGCGGTTTGAAGAGTTGCTGGGCATCAAAATCTTATCAACCATTTAGAGGTGGGTGGGGTACTAACTTCCAAATCACAAAAGACAGATTAAATTCAAGTTTCTGAATTGATGATGCTTGTTTGTTCTTGGGCAGTGCAGTCTGTTTTGTTGTCACTCACGTAAAGACAACTAACTGGTTTTCCAACACACAAATTTAAGTATCAATGAATGTGCTTCCTCATGTTTTTTGAAAAAGAAATCTATATGTTTGTGAAGAATTGGTAAACAAGTTAGGAAACTGTTTTAACATAATATATAATGTTGTTGAATTGTAGATGAAAACAAAATTTAAAACACTTTAATTGTTCATTTTATTTATTTTGATAAAGTAATGGCATAACTATAGAGTGTCCAACTTGTGGTGCGGGAGAATTGTGACAGTGAATTTCTTGGAAGTGATACATTTCTTAAGTTTGAATTGGTCTCTATTAGGAAAGAAAATAATACTTTCAAAACACAGATTCTGGGGTGATAGTGTTTGATTGTGTTGCCCAAACCACAGATTCTGGGAGTTGCATCTACTGGAGTTATACGTCATTTAGTTTTTGCTCGACTAATAGCTAAATATCAGTACTTCATTATGATCAATAATCTTATTTGTCTTTTCACGTAAACTTATACATCTTTCTTTGAAGTTTAGATT
>JAEQBH010007127.1:0-260829 GCA_016808115.1 Tetrastigma voinierianum | reverse complement strand
GCTTTAAAATCCCTTCAATCTCCAAGTTTGAAAAACTATTGTAGTAGTTGCTAAAACCCCCCATCTCTAAAGAAAATACACTTGAAAGCACTAATATTTATTTAATTCTTAAACACCAAAATTTAATTTGAATCTTTCATTAATAAGAAAAATTAAGTAATCAGTTTTAATGATACGAGAGCGTTTTGTTCTTTATTATTAAGATAAAATTAAACCATGACAGGGATAGAAATGCTCGATTTCGACCGAATATATTGATGGATATTTTTATAAAAATATCGATATATCGAGAATTATGAAAATCTTTAAAATTCGTAGAAAATCTTTACAAGAAGTATAAAAGGAAATGGCATTAATTATCAAATATACGTTGAAGAATACATTCTGATGAACTTGAAATCGAAATGAAGATCGATGTGGAGCAGTTTCTGAGGAATTTGATGGGGATTCGTCTTGATAAAAGGCCAATCTACGTCACAAAGCGTAGTATTAGATAATATTGATTATAAGTTGAGCATATAAGTACATAATCTGGCTTGACTTATATCTTTAAATGGATAGGAAATTCGGGTTAAGTAATCTTTCGTTTCAAATATTAATTAACATTTATTAATATATTATTAATGAAATATTAATTTATTAATATATTATTAATGAAATATTGATTTATTAATATATTATTACTAAATTAACTAATTTAAAAGTAGAAGTATCGTAATCTACTCATAAAGAAAAAAAAATTGAAGTTAAATAAAAAGATTGGATATAGGTAGATAAAATGCGTAGTCGAGTGAATGATTTTAGAAATATTTATAGATTTTGGAATTGAGAATATATGTTGGATGATCAAAAAATCTTTTTAATTTAATTATAACCGTTGGATTTAATTTTTTGTCACCAATCGTATTAAATCTTAACTTTAAACTAAAGATCAATCCTTGATTGAAGATTTAGTCTAGCGATTTAAATATATACCAGTATAATAGATATTTTCTTAAAAATTAAGCGCGTTTAATATTTATGATATATCGATAAAAGCTTGATATATCACCAATATTACGATTTTTACTAATTTTCCTCGAGCAATTATCGATTGCGAAATATGGTGACAGATATCTTCAATATCGATATATCGGATATTTTTCACCTCTTATTAGATCCTGCTAAAAGAATACCCTTTCTTTACCTCTTTCTTTTCTTTTTTTTTCTTTTTTTATGTTCCCTCTCACCCCTTTTCTATTCTCTTGTTTTGATGATCTAATAGATGTCAGGGACTATAAAATAACATGAAACAAAGAAAAGTAAGCTTCAACACACCCTCCTTAAACTGGCCGATATATCCGCCAGTATCGGTTTTTTTTATTTTGTTTTTTTTACTAACCTGTATTTTTTTGTCGGATATATCGATATATCACCGATATTGACCGATATTTTTCCAATTTTTCGAATAAACGATTTTAATTTATAAAAATTATGTCGGGATGGCAAGCCTTTAAAATATCAACTATATATCTATTGATATTTCACGATTTTAATCCCTGCTCATAACTTTACCAACCTGAAGCATGAGAATCTAAGGAGCATGGATGCTTGCCACAAAACTACCACTATGGTTAAGGGCACATAATCACTAGCCACATTATTCTGCAATCGCACCCTCCAAATGCAATCCATTTTGACTTCAGCAAAAGATCTCGAGATAAGACACCATGCTTTTATCTACTAATGCAAATGAAATTTGTTCATCAAAATAAATTGATATAAAAACATACAAGTTTGATAATAGCCAAAAGGCAGTCAACAATATACTTTTGTCATTTATTGGTTCTAACAGAAGCTAATAATGAGAGAACTAGAACAGATAAAAACAGAGCAAAATCCAGTCTAGATAATGAGTACTTGTTCAACGCAATAGAATGGGCATAAGCAAAAACTCTTACTTCAGAGGAATGAACCTGGAAGAATGGGTGGCACCAATACCAGGCCTTCCATGCTTGACAGGTTTGTATGAGATTGAGAATTCAGCCAAGATAATGACCAATCATTTCAGAGGCTTAATTTCAACTTGATTGAATGTCTTCCCATTGTAAACCCCAACGATGCTGCCAATCATTTCAGAGTACTATGATGTGTTGCGGAGGTGAGTTCTAACTGGTTCTGGTTTCTCACCAGGTGGTGCCTCCATTCTGTTTTAAGACATCAGAACACCAAAATGTAAATTTTAATGAATTCAATTCCCCACTTCCTTTCATCATCACTACAAATTAAAGCCAAAGATAAGAAATTATTGTATAGCTAGGGGTTCCTTAAGAAAAGGAAAACCGACAGCATAAATAACTCTTTATAAACTTTCTTTAATTACAAATCTCTCAAATTATATATAACATACATGTCAGTACCGTGCTACCACACATTCTTGCAAGGGCAGTTACTAAACAATGTCAATAATAAACTGTATAGTAAACATCACAACTAACTGATGAATAAACAACAATGCCATTTTACTTGGACACTAGACCAGGTGTGAGTTTCTACATGGATTAAGCCCTTGGAAAGAATTAAGATAAGGCTGGAGAGGGAGTCTAGCCTAGAACAAGTATCCCTGTTGGAAAATAGTTGATGTACAAGTATTTGGAGGACTTACAAGATTGGTTGAAGGATATTATTATTTCTCGACTTTTCAGGGTTTGCTTCGAATAAATAAATAAAAAACGCTACAGTACCAGATTTATGTGGATTTGAAGAGAGGTGGTAAGGCGAGAATCTTAATATAATGAATCTCGAATCACAAATAATGGAATAAGAATACCAGAAAAAAAAAACCCCCATCAAGGCTATTACACAACAGGAGTAAATGCTATACAGAATATGGTTACAGCAAAGAGGTCACTAGCCTAAAACATTTCATCATGCCCATGCATAAATCCTGTAGAAGGGACAAAGATAAATAAAAACTGGAAAATCTTAATTAAAGCTTATGTAATGGCAGTTCATGGAAGGGACAAAGGGATTAACTCACGGAAACACTTTCGAGCAATGAGAAATGGAAAAAGGCTAGTAAAGGAAATTATACTATCCATAAAAACCAGGGCAAGAAACTGGTATAAAACTCTCCAAACAAAAAATCCTCAACCTTGAAAAAATAATACAATCTTATATGAAACTGATTTAATCATTTAAATCTTATTAATAAGATAGAAATTGATAACAGAACAATAACCGATATGGCATGATGTACATTAGATACCATACATTCTGGGGTACACTTAAGCTGATATTGTGTACATGAAGAAAATAGGAAATAAAAGAATTTGAAATAGGATCAGAGAAGCATGTAGAAAACATGGTATGCCAGTCAGAGTTCAGAAGACTACAGAGTATGGATGCTACTCCAACAAGATCTTAATGCATGCTACATTTAATAAGATCCAACAGCCAAATTCCAATTGAAGTATTGTGTTTGAAGTAACAACTCCCCACACTGAACCACAGCTATGACTACATTGTCACCAATGTTTTCTATAGGCATATATGCAGGGCAAGGGATTTAGCCAACCAGCAAGATTACGAACAAGCTTTATATATTTAAACATAAATTATGAACTAGAGAAGCAAAACAGAGCAAATTACACGGAAAAAAATTTTTTTTTTTTTTTTTTATCAGTAAAAAGCAAGTATTATAAAAAGAAAACTTCCAAAGAGTACACAGGAAGCGGACAAAAGGAAGCCAAACACACAGAAGACAAAAAAGAAAACCAAAAACTACCTACACTAACCATGTGAAAATCTAAGGCAGTTGTGGTATCATTACTTAAATGAGTTGGCCCAACTCCACAAGTGGAAACAAAATTAATTTACAATCCTTTGGGTTGAGGTGACCTTGTTCTCGAGCGCCGATGCATTTCTAGCACACCATAGAGTCCAAAAACAAACACATAGGTCTTTGCTATCAAATTACAAAGCTTCTTTCCCACGGCGACACCTTGCCAGGCTAAAAGGGTGTGAATGACCGAGCGGGGAAACACCCAACTAACCCCACCAATTGACAAAAGCAAGTCCCACAACATTTTAGCACTTCTGATGGATCAGTAAATGGTCATGTTCTCTCCTCCACAGCTTATCTGTTTGCAAAAGCCATTATGACGTTTGAGTTATCGGCGTGAGCAACTGCGCAAGCATTCCACGAGTAAAGATACCAATTTTTGGAGATGCGGCTGAATTCCAAATCGAAGATAGGGAAATCAAAGGCGGAAATATCGTAACCTTTATACATGGCGCAAGCGAAACTTTTTGCCTTAACTTCCTTGATAAGAGCATATCTTCCCCCGTTGGCACGAAATTTTGGTCATGGAAATTTTAAGAAATCTTGCCGTCTCTTGATCTCCCGATCATTGAGAGATCTTAGGAAGGTTGGGGGCCAGCGTAAATCCAACTTATCGCAGCTCTCAGGATATCTGCGACTCTAGCCTCCTTGTTGAGCCAAAGTATAAAGGGAAACATAGCACTGGCCTCCCCACTTGCTTCCTTACATCTTCGAAATTGATCCATGCCCATCCCAACGAGGGCAAGCCGAGTTACGGAAAAAAGCTGGGCCACTCCTTTCTGATCTCCTTCCTGGCGGTTCCATAACCACCTCTAAGATCGCGGGTATACCGGCCTCTGGGTGGTCATGGAAATTTACAGACCACCACTCCAAGCGAAAATGGTTCAACATTTATAGCCTTTTTAGGAGCTGTCTCCAGTCAAAACTAATATGAGCCAATACCACGAGACAAAATGTAAAATCAATACCACACAGAGACAAAATGTAAAATCAATACCCTGGATTAAAACTAACATGTTGCAATGTAAATGGAGAAACCCGATACACAGGCAAAATGAAAATGTGTAGTTTGTAAAAAAATAAAAAATAAGATTAGTAATTTGCACCCGAGCATGCATATATGCAAATATACCAAAACTACAAATGTTTAGTTCAATTCCCCTTTTCGTAGGAGTTTGGAGATCAGGCGACGTGCAAGAGTCATTCAGCATTGCAAGGACAATCCTAATAGCCCTATGATAGCCTGTTTAAATCTCATCATTTCCAAACTCCATGGTATCAAAACAATGTCATAATTATCTCACACGTTATTAACTACAATGCATCAATAACTTCCTTTCCATTTGAATAATAGGTGGATACATTGGCTCAGTTACTTGGGCGTTTTTTCAGCCAAAGCAAAATTGAAAAACAACTAAAAAAACAAAAAAGGACCATCATATATGCAATGCTTCACAGAGTTTGGGATCAGACTGACGTGCAAGAGTCATTCAGCATAGCAAGGACAACCTAGCATATGATAGCCTGTTTAAATCTCATCATTTTCCAAACTCCATGGTATCAAAACAATGTCAACTTTATCTCAAACGTTGATAACTCCAATGCATCGATAACTTCCTTTCCATTTGAATAATAGGTGGATAACTTGGCTCAGCTACTTGGGTGTTTTTTCTGCCAAAGCAGAATTGAAAAAACAACAAAAAACAAAAAAAAAAACAAAAAAGGGCCATCATATATGCAATACTTCAGAGTTTGGGATCAGACTGACGTGCAAAATATATTCAGCATGGCAAAAATACATTAAGCCTATGCTTAAACTGTTACTCTCATCATTTCCCAAACTCCAAAATCTGAGATTGATTTCATAATTATATTGTCATACAAATGAGACATCTAACCAACAAAAAATTAACAGGAATATTTATTATCACAAGAGCAACAAAGGATTGCATAATCACAGATCAACTGTAATAAAAAAATTTCACATGAGATTCATTTATAAGAGGACCCTATAAGCAAAAAATTGCATGATTATCATTTCATCACAGCCTGCCCATTTCAACCACAATTAAGAGTCCAATAAAAAGAACATAAAAAAAGAAAAAGAAAATCGAAATCATAATTATTACAAATTAAATTTTGTGAAAATCCTAATCAAGTCAAGCCAAGGGAAAAACTGTAGAAAGAAAATAGTTAGCTTGCATAAAATAATATATATAAAGATGTTTATATGCTTCATAACCCGAGGAAGAAAATGCCTGAGGCAGACCTTCAGTTCCCAGATAATACATTTAACAGACCTGATGAAATCTTACAGGCTTAAGACACAATGCAACTGCCTTGAGAACCTCAAGACAGCAGGAGTAAGGAACAGTTATATAACTATTGTCATGATAAGCTATGAACTAAAATTCCCTTAACTTTCTTTGTTGGGTTGAGGTCCAGCAATTCTATAACGTTAATCCTTGCAAATTAGACTTGAGTGACCTCCACTTGATTTACACCCTGAGATGCAACCCACTAAAAGAGAAAGAAAAAGCGAAAATACCACCCACCACCTTCCTTTGTATAAACACAGTCACACTCGTTTTCTGGTTCGTCTTAGAAGAACCAAATAGGCTGAAAAGGACAACTGAAACATAAGACAAGCCCCCTCAGCGGAGATTAGAAAATCAAAGTAAGCAATTCAAAATTCTACCGACATTAGAAAGCTTAGTCAACCATACCAAAAAGGCCCCAACCTAATCAATATATAAAGTTAAAAATATAAAATCAAAATAATGAAAGAAAATGCAAATAAAACTTACTGCTTTTGCGGAGTTTCTTGATCAACGTATGTAAACGCGCTGAAACCACGTTGAAACCTAACATTCCACCCACATACACACTATAAATAAATAAAACTCATTGCAAGTAACACTTAGATACATGAATATAAAGCAACGGTATCAGATCGGTCACCTTCTACGAGCTTGCAAAAAGCGACAAGGTCATCAGTGGACATATCCAAAGAGCATCTAAATCAACTCCTCTGAAGCTGAATTTCTTGAATGTTCTCTTCTTGGAACCCCTGGAGCAACATCAGTTTCGACATCCGCCTGGACAATGGTAAAAAAAATCATTAAAATTAAAAAATAAATAAATAAAAATAGGAATCCTGACAGAAAATAGAATGATCCGGTTTGATTCTCGGAAGAAGAAGGAAAGCGAAAGGAAAATCAAAAAGAATGGCTTCATTTTCTCGCTTTCCCGATAAACTTAAAAACGCATTATCGAAGTCACAGTCTCACCATGGCTGAAAATTGCTAGATAGCACAAACCCTAATGCCTTGGAGTTCGAATACGATGGCTAGGGTTTGGGAAGCATTTGTGCTGATTTATATAGGTGCAACTTGGTGGGTTTGTCCGACCCATTATAAATCAACCCCAAGGTCCCCAACGACCTTCCTGAACATTTTTATTTTAAATAAGGTAAATTTATTGATTGATGTTAATAGAATCGATAAAAACATATAATAAAAAATATTAAAAATTTTAGATGATAACAAAGTATATATAATTAGAAAAAAGATCGAGACTCGAGGCGATATCGCGATAATCGAAAATTAACTAAAATATCACAGATTTAATATCATAATATAGAAACGATGATTTAATTTGATAAAACTTATTGAGATAAGATTTTATCGTTTGGTCTGAGCGTAAGCGCTGAAAAAGTAACAGTCGACGGAAGGCATAAATCACTCTGTGATAAATTAATGACAATCACGTTATAACAAGTCGATGATAAAACATATTGTAATAAGTCAACGACAAAATACGTTATAACATATAGATTACAAAAACACGAAAAATATTAATTAATTTTTCTCATCCTAGTTTACATCGAGTCAATTTTTTATAATTTTTTACCCTACATAATAATGTTTGTATACTTTTAAAAAAATATATATATCAAATCATAATTATAGGGAAAATTATAATTTAAAATATGAAATTTTACAACTTTTGCATTTTTTTTTATTTTGAAGAAAACATGGGAATCCATCTCCCACAATCACGTTTTCTCTACTTTGTTGTTTGATCTAGGCCATCACTTTCTTTACGCTCATCGCTTCTGTCTCTTTGGGTAGCAGACGAAGGCCCGACGATCCTCTAATAAGGAATAAGGCAACATTTAAGGGCGGAGTTACATAAGGTTTAGAGAGCCCCTTAAAATTTGGGAAAAAAAATTATTTGTAAAGAGGTTTGAATATTTGATCTTTAATTTAAAAGGTATAATATTTAACCATTACATTATCATACCCCACAAAAATTACTTATCTTAGTCGTATATTTTTACGCTGCGCCATTGTGAGTCGTCGACATTCAACCCAGACCAGCGCCAGTGGTTTCTCTAATGTGATTTTTGTTGGGGATAGCACATAATGCGATTTTGCCGCCACCTTCTGAGAGCTTTTGTATTTAAATCCTAAAAAATGTTTCATTTTAAATATAGGAACTTTGATTTTAATTGCAATTATATCCTTGGATATCCCAAAGCAAAATATAAACCTTGAAGTTGTTGAGCTGGCATCCAACATGGCACAACTAGAGTTGATTATAATTTTGTAATTTAACAAAATTATAATTTAAAATTTGAAATTTCACGATTTTTACATTTAAATCCTAGACAACAAAAGTTATTTTTTAAATATATGAACTTTAATTTTAATAAAAGTTCTAGACTCGAATATTTGAAACGAAATGCGAGCTGTGGTGGGGTGAGAATATGGGTTGGCGATGAGATAGATGGAGCGATTCCGAGAATTTAGGAAGAGGATTTGGCTGAAATAAAGGTATTGTAGAAGTCAGGTAGATTTGACAAGGCATGGATAAACCTACGGGCCAATCAGGTTCGGATTCGGCCTTGACAGGTCAATCCCGTCAAAAACACTCACGCTCAAGGGGTCGCCGACCACCCTCTCAAAATTGGGGTAAGGGCTTGAACCAAGGCTTGCCATAGACTAGACACCCTAAACCAACAAAAATGTAACCAATACTCCCCCAACCAACAAAACCCCATCATAAAAAAAAATGATGTCACTTTGCCATGAAACATTGATTTAGCCATTGGAGAAGTGTGAAATTGTGTGTCCTTCAGCGACACCATCTTAACACCATGGATCAAAATATCGGTAAACACAAATACATCAATACTTGGATTTTATGAAAATATCGATAAAATATCAGTGGATATTTTACAAAAATATCAGTATAGCGAAAATTAACAAAAATACTTTGAAATTCATAGAAATATTTTATAAAAGTTTAAAAAAAATAAATAAGCGATATGCTTGGTTGAAGACAATATTCAATATAATTTGCAGAGAAATGACATTACAATAGTATTTTAAAACCAAAGTGAAGACCGATGTGGCTTCATTATATTATTTTATGAAGGGATCCCATTTTGTTGAAGACAATATTCATACCAAGACATGGTGTTTCGATAATATTAATTGTAACTTCGCACATGGTATACATAGATGTCTTGACTTCTATCCATAACCCCACCATAGATAGGAAACTCGGGATTGATTCACATGCTCGTTTGAAAACCTTGTTGCATATGATATGGAATTTTGAATGACATTTATGGATTATGAGGATAGTTAATCATTTTATATTATTCACCAATGGAACATGGAGGACTTGAAGAAGGTATACCATAACTCATTGTATAAGGAGGAAAAATGTTGTCCTCATTCGATGAATCACATGATTAAGTTCGATACTTATCTTCCAGCCCAGTTGAAAGCGAAGCACCGTTGTATGGTGTATTTATTGTGCTTCACATATGGTTTTCCAATAGCTTTAATACATGGACCGGCTCTTCTAGAGTCATGGTCTACCTCTTATGTAGCATTTGTGAAATCATCTTCACCAGTGAATGGGTTATATGGATATTGACTTTATTGGATATCACGATATCTTTACCGTCGTTCAGGGATCGCGTCTTATCATTGGTCATAAGTCTTGAGCCGTCGCAACTTTATGGTAGAAGTACTAGCAAAACTAGGTATCGCTATTATGTTCGAAAGGGCGAGAAGTAGCAACCAGTGAAGCAGTCTCGTGTCTTAACTAAAACATTCACTATGAAATTCTTTAGATAAAACCCTCTCAACATCAACACATGCTTTTTGAACATGTGTAGCAATTCGTGGATTATAATTTCCATTTTCATCATCTAAATGGAGAGAGGTTTAACTCATTTGAATAGTTTATTCTCCTATTCTTTACCCAACTCAGCCAAAATCTCAAGTAAATTGAGGTAATCATTTTCTGCAACTTTATCAAAATCTGCCTCCATATCACATATATTTAGTTTTATGTTATAATAACAAAAAACCAATTATTGAAGCCTATGGATTAGAAAAATTACTTGAGCATTTCAGGTGAAAAAGGCGGCATTTGGAGGCTATGTGGATGTTGGGAGAGAGTTGGAGGAGGAGCTCGACCTCGGCGTCTCGATGTCCCAGCGTCGCGATGTTGAGGTCGTATAAACGTCTCGGCCTACATGCGGCCCAGCCGTGGCGGCGTTTATAGCGTCGTGGCGTTATCGGGACTCCAGTGATATTTTAGATATAGCGAAGAATGAAAGAAAAGAAAAAAGGGAGTACGAGACGGAGAAGACGACATAGTAAGATTCGAGAGATTGTGTAATTCTTGTATTTGTATTTCCTTTCTTAAACTCCTATTGATTGAAACCAAATGACTGTAATAAGCAAAATGATGTTCTAACTTTATTTATAGGGTTTTGATGTATTATTGTTATATTCATATGGATTAGTTTTTAATTCAGTTTATTCAGTATATCTATAGATTTGATATCGACACTCATTCGCGGTAGTGTGGTGGTGTTTAGCCCGACACTGACATGCTTTCTTGGGAATCTAAGATCGAGAGATAAAGGTTCCGGGTATCCGGAAGAGTGACACTCGGTGTGAAGCCAGTAGAGATCCCGGTTCAATCTTAGCGATTAGGGTTTAACCATTTAAGCGTCTCAAGGTCGAGGGGTGAAGCATAGATGCTATCAACCTTACTAGCGAGATAGGCAAATATACCTCGAGAGAGGATATCTCCCGGTTCTCGCAGGTTTTCTATCTGTTCCACCATAGTTGAAACTCTTCCTTTATATGCTACTTCTGCAGCATCAGATCTCGAGTCCGGAGACTCTACGGTTGTCTTACTTCTCAATTTTTATGGCATTCTTCAACAAAAATGGGTCCCGGGTGTGCCAAAAATATGTTTGATGGATATTCTAGTGAAATTCACCAGAACATACAAAAAGCACAAGTGGGTGACATACATGCGTCTTGAAGAACATTATAATATTTAAAGTGAAAGCTGGCGAAATCTAAGCTATTGCTCAAGCTGAAAATGGACCCCTAGTTTATCGACTTCATAATCTAAGGGAAAAATACCTTGAAAATTAAATTGCATATCTTTTGAATTGAAAGTTAGAGGAAAGCTTACTTGGATTAGCTAGAAAAATAGTAGATTGATTATAAATTTGGCCGAAAATCAAGTTCTAAACAAAACTTTGAAGTAACAAATGCCTTATAAAGAAAAAAAACATGTAAAAATTAGTAGAATTTGGAAAGACGGTTGATGAGTGTAGAAATCTTTGAAAATACTCTTGCTCGATTTTGATTCTGGTTTTGATCACTGGAGTGGTGTTGAGTTCTCATTTTATAGGCATTTATGAGTGGCCCAGACCAACTACTTTCTTGATAATTGTTGTGTCTCTACCCAATGATTCCTCACCAGTAACTTTCCACCACTTCCGCATCTATCATGTCATGACTTAGAGAAAAAATTTCCACCATGTTTTGCTTTTAAGACAAAGTCTCACTATTCTCTCCTGATAACTTTGAATTTCATAAATGTCCTTGAATCTTTTCATTGGTTGATTCTCATAAGCTTATGTTTTATCAGATAGGGTTGGGTTCACACGGTTTTGGCTTGACATATCTATTTGGCTCATTTCACTATCATTTGGGCCAAAAAATTATTTTTAGTGTCAACATAACTAAATACATGATTAATTGTTATTAAATATTAAAATATGCAAGCCTTTGTAATCTTTTATCATTATTTTCTTACTTTACATTATATTTTGCTTGGTATTCCTTTGGTATAATGATAATAAAGGAACAAGCATAGACTTTATGGTGTAAACCATTACCATGAAAACCTGAGATCATTCATGTTTAATCATTAAGAATCATAAAATGTTCTTCAAGGAAGCTCACTTTGAATCCATTGAAGATGAATAAACTTCAGTCGAAATAGTGTTGTACTTCAAATTTCAGCGATGTCGAGGAGTTATCAAATCTTTTTATGTTTTCTTGAGAATTGAATGGTGCTGAGTGTGAACAATCGTTGACTTTGGGGACAGGCATACATTTATGATAAAGTAGCTAGAGTGTCTCTTCTACATTCTTTGTTTTTATTTTGGTCTCTTATCAAAATAAAATATTATGCCTCTACACGTAGGAGAACACAATGCAACTTGATACATAAAAGTCTGTTAAAAATTGAACCTTTAATATATCACTTGAACAAGGCTAATAAAATCATTTGGGTTCACAATACGAATTGAACACATATGAGCTCACAATTAGATTAATAATCCAATAGATAATTGATAAGTAAACAATATTAGTACAAACATACATTTATGCTTGTAATTTACATAACATGTGCAACAAAGTTTGGCATGAATCCTGCCATACACTTTACAGGTTCATTATTGAATATATATATACATATATATAAAGTTATTTTAGTAGCTTAGTTGTTCCCTTTCATGCCTAAAGATATAGGTTGAACCCCCTACTAAATAATATCAAAGTGTACCAAAACTAGCAAAGCAAAGCGTAAAAAGAACCTTAAATTTAAGTGAAGGAAAAGAGATCAAAATTTCATTATGGTTTAAAGTATTTTATAATTTATATCGCTTTTCATTAGTAACATTGACATCCAAATTTGTTGGATAGCTTATCATTAAAAAAATTTATAGCGACATAAAATTTTGTTGATAAATTATTGTCAACACATTTTTTGTTACCACGTTTTGTCTCCTCTTGGTATAAATGTTTATTTTGACATGTATATCAGTTAGAAAAAATAAAATTTCTTATAGTAAGATCTTGTGAATGTAATAGCTCTTCACTCGATGTTGTTTGTTGAGTCTAGGTATTAAGAGAGTAGAGATCTCAAGGTTGAAGTTTAAGATTTCCTTTTATAGATTGAAACAAGACAATAAAACTCAAGTTCTAGCATCTACCAAGGGTACCACTATAAGTTATTATTAAGCATAAGTGATTTGAACCCACTATGGATATGAGTCATTTAATTTTATCAAAAAATGTTGCAAATGGATTAATTAACCCAGCAAGTTTCTAATTGATTAATTAACTTAATTTAGGGATCATAAGTAGTTAATTGCACGAAAGAAGTCTTCTAATTGAACCCTATTTATTATATGTTTTGAGTGCTTTGTGTACTAATAGTATAATTAACCCGATTTGCACATTAAGGTTCCTATTATTCTCCTGATCGCATTTGTAGCTAATTTTGTAATTTTGAGCTATTTATCTTTGAATTTTTAGTCGATTCAAACCTGAAGAATTGAATCAAACTTAGCATTGCGGATCGGGGGCGATAAAGAAAAGAAGCGAAAATCTGACAAAATGGAGCAACAAAAATTCATACGTTTGAGGTGCTCCTACCCTTCATTCACCTCGGCACTATTCACCCATATATGTGTTCATCCTCTTGGATTCCTGCTTTTGTGTGTGCCTTTGTTTGCATTTTTTTGTTTCTTCCCATTTTATCCTTGTAATAGCTTTGGGTTTTGTTTTTTTTGTAACCCACTTCTCCCAGGCAACATGCTCATTCAAGCTATTGTAAAATCAACTTTCAATCGATCGATAAAATTGACGGGAGAAGCCGACTCCTCAGCCTTTCTCACTTTCTCTCCTTTTCTCTGTTTTCTTGGCGAGCTTTGGCGTAGAACCTCAGGGATGACAACTCGGATTCATCTAAACCTCCTCGTCCTTGAAGAGAGGAAGGCCCTTTGGGTACGATTTTGAATTAATTTGCAAAGTTCTCTTGTTTTTCATGTATCGCGATTATGAGTATTTGCGTTCATGCTTCTCACCTTAGGTTAAAATCTCCTAGGCACACCTACATTTAACGTGTATTTGTGTTTTTGGTTACAGTGGATGCTTATCACTAGATGCATTTGTTATGGGTTAGTTAGTTTCTATTAGTTCTTGTAGGGTGGGTTTTTTAGATATGTTCTCACTAGTTAGGGTTGTTTATGCCAGTTAAATGTTATGTTTGAAGGGAAATTATAGGGTTTAGGTTGCAAGTTAGAAATGAATCCCAGGTTCGGAAATATTTATATATGTCATCACTTCCCTAGCAGCGGGAAAAGACAGAGGACATGTTGGTTGCCTTAAAACCCCCAAACCGGTGGCTCGACTTTACCAAGGGTTCCTATTTTACATTTTTCTTATTTTAGTTTCGACTGTGAACAACCATTGTTTTACAAAGCTAAAAATCAAAATTGAAATTCACCATTTTTGAATCACTGCAAATCGTTTGTACGAAGAAAACTCATCCTTGTGTTCGACCCTAAAGCCACTATACTGGAGTAGTTTTGCTACATCGGTAGGATTTAGGATATAAATTTTGTTGATTCCGATATACCTATTGTGGCACGAATCAACCATTCATTTACCTTTATGCATCCTTGAATAATTAAACACTCTTATACATATAAGTGAACTAAAAACTTATCAAATCCTTATAAAGCATGTTATCAAGAACTGTAAACTCCAATGAGAAGGAGGGAGCCTTTAGGATAAAATTGATTTCCTCATAATCTAATTATAAGGTTAACTTAATATCATATTACAAATAGTCAACTATACTCTAATACACTGTATGTGTATGTTACAATGAGATACCAAATGCTCAAGTTCAAAGCTTGTTGTTTCCAATACTCAATATTTATAGGAATGTGTTGTTTGTAGTCTAACAAAGTAAAAACTATCAATCTTTCGTGATTATATCTACAATCCTATTATTACAATATTCCATCAACAACAATCTAGTCCATAGAGAATATATGATCGGCTTGTGATCTCAACCATAGATAAAAGTTATTACCACAATGGTAGGCTATATCTAATGGTTTCATATCATGGTTCACCAAAAGTTTTGTCTAATGTGTAACCATACACCATAGCAAATCTGCCATGAGTGCATAAGATCAACTATTAACAAAGTCCTTACCTATAAGGAACTCATTATTTATTTATTCTATACACTTTGCTAAAGTCTCATATAAAATGTTAGGTTATGTTATTCATAAAGTACATTATATAGACTAAGGATATATAAAAATGAACCTAAAACATTATTAAACAAATAATATAGTTTAAATCTATTAGATCACATCATGCTTTAAGGTCTTTATCCTACCCATCCACCTTATGAATTGTGTAATTTACTCCTTTAATAATTATGCAGATTAATCAATTATAATTTTAAATTACTTATAAGTTCATATTTGATGTTTAAATTTAAGTAGGTCACTAAGTGAAAACATATTTGTTATACATATAATGAAACATATAAACTTATACCGTCTAACTCAGCTCACTTTTCAATGAAGATGTTGATTTTATTGTTTAGTTATATTGAACACAATGTATTTATTTATTTAATAATTGTATATTATTTGAGTTTATTATTTTAACTCGATTATTTTTTATATTATATCTAAGTTAACCTATTCAATTAAATCAATAAGTTTTGACATGACATGAACCCAACCTACCAACCTTACCATGTACTAAAGCTTGTTCTCATATTCAATAGTTAATGCAAACATAGGTAAAATAAGAGGCTGTGAGCATGATACAACATGTCTAAGAGCCCTCAAAAGTAAGGGTTTTTAGGTCATCTTTTACTTTCCTTATTGAAATAAAGGAAACTAACTCTATCTCATTAGAATGATACAACGTATGTTTCTTAAGAACACCCTAACATCAACTCTAGTAGAGAGTATGAAATTGAAAAACTATATAAACACTTAGAATATGCTTTAATTGAGAAACTTGTTATTTAGTATTTGAGGTTAAAGCAATGATCTTTGTTTGTTGACAAATAGAGGCTCTCGTTAAAATATATTGCATAGAAAATATGTCTAATAGGGTTAAATGTTTAGTTTTGTCTACTAATTTCCTTATAACATGGAATTTGTCACTAATTTCCCCATCATATTATGTTTTGTTGTTTATTTCATTGATAACATTACTCCAGTTTATTTCCTTTTGTTTCCTCTCATTGATAAGATGGTTATATTTATTTATTTTTTTACGTTCGTAACTTGAAAATGTTATACGATTTGGTATGGTTTCTTAAAGTTGGTTTTATTAAACTTAACTTTACCTAACATATGGTTTATTCATACAATTTTGTTTGATTTTATGGTTTAAGCTTAAATGAGTTTGACCCAACTTTTAGGAAATGTTATTTTACTTCGATTTAATATCTAAGGTTCAAGGTCGAATTAGATTGACTCTAAGATAGTAATTCCTTAATTTGAATAAAACTTTTGTTATGCAAACCATAGATTCAACACATTTGTTGAGTTATCGTTATACTTTGTAACAAAACGACGACTTATCAGTATATGTATATTTAGTAAGATGCATGGTATATTGATTTTACAATACGAATGACTTCAATGCGAGTTTGATGCCCTACTTTAGGGAATGAACATGTTTACTTGTAACATGAGTTGTTGTTGCCTATAAATTCTATAGTAATATATATATCTTTCATGTTTAACATTTATGCTATAGTACTAACATGGTTCATGGTTCAGATAGTTAATGAAAATTTGCTTTAGTTTACAACCTTCTTAATTAGGTTTAAAAGTATGTATATGGAACAATCATAGGTCTTCCTTTTCAAATACATGAACTCTACGTAATCTAATTTCGTACATGATTGTATTAGGGAATGTAATACAATCTTAATCATATTTAAGAGGGTTATTCATAATCCTTTTCTTACAACTAATTTTAGTTTGATAGTGAATAGTGATTGAAGAGATAGAAGAATGAGGTGAATATGAACCAAACAATTTTGATATACATAGTTGTGGCTATAGGAATGTTTGAAGAACTATTTATCAAATCATATAACATGGAACTATAGAAATTAGTTTTAAAAACTGATTGATCTATAACTTACATGGATTCAAACTCGAGACTTATTGTAGATCACTATATATATTGATTTTAATATGAAATAATAGATCAAATAGTTTTTATGAATATAATACAAATGAGACTTGTATACTATCCCATGAACATTTGTGAAATATGTTCAACTTTAGACTCATTCAAAGCAATAAAAATCCATCGAATTCTTGTTAGTTTTTCGTGGTTCTTTGATCGATACCTTCCTTTGCTAATCTGCTATCACAACAAACTCAAAAATCCTATTTTGATTAAAAGCATTTTTTCCAATTGAACTCCAATCACAACAACATCAAGCAAACCACAGTTGGACCTATGTTACTTACAAATTAAATTTCTCTGAAATGGATGATCCATATAACCCGAAAAAATATTCATTGGAAAGCTTATAAAATAAGCTATCGAACCATCAAAATTTCACTCGAATCCATCAAGTGTAGCTCGACTTATGACCTGAGAAACCAAGCTTAGAAACACACCAAACCAGCCCTAAACACCCCTTCTCCCATTAGCCTCCCAATCCATACCGCACCAATCTAACGCATTAGCGACCGTCGATAGCGTCAAATCGGAGGGCTCAGATTTAAACTTGTCGGAGGGGTCGATCCGTGTGCTGGGTCGAATAGCCAATCAGAACTCGAATTTTGGACACGGTGTCATAGACACTTGACTATTTAAATCCCCTCATTTTGATGCTTCCAAGTCACAACGAAATTACCAGTTGAGTTATTCGTATTGTTCGGTACTCTCAGATCCAATTTCGCGATCCCTACATCAAGGTTTTTTGATTCGATCTTCTGGTTTGTTAATGGCGACCGAGGAGCCTACTGTGATTGTTGAGGCTGTGGTTGAACCGGAGGCGGAGAAGCCGGCGGAGGAGGAGGAACCTACGCCGAAGGTTTGCGAGGCCAAGAAGGCGAAGGCCGAGGCCAGAAGCCGGCCGGTGTGAAGAAGCCTAGAACTCCTCCTACGCATCCTCCTTATCTCGAGGTAATGGGTTTGAGAGTTTGAATCTGATTTATGAGGTTTTTGGATTGTTTCTGTGTCTTGAGTTTTGGGTTTCGAAAATTGTAGATGATCACGGAGGCGATCGTGGCGTTGAAGGAGAAAACTGGTTCGAGTCAGTATGCGATCACGAAGTTCGTAGACGAGAAGCATAAGCAGCTTCCGCCCAACTTCAAGAAGCTGTTGCCGTCCAGGTGAAGAAGTGTGTGGCGGCTGGGAAGCTGGTAAAGGTGAGAGGGTCGTTCAAGCTTCCGCCCAGTCGGCCTTCGACTCCGAAGCCGACGGCTGCGGTTCCGGCGAAGAAGAAGGCTGTGGCAAAGAAGCCTAAAGCTGTTGCTAAGCCCAAAGAAGCTAAGACTGCGAAGCCAAAGAAGGCGCCAGCGAAGCCCAAGGCTTCTGTGCCTAAGCCTAAGGCTGCAGTTAAGCCGAAGGCAGCTGCGAAGCCCAAAGCTGCTCCAGCTAAGTCCAAGGTTGCTGCCAAACCCAAGGTGGCTACTAAGCCGAAGACTGTGGCAAAGCCCAAGCCCAAGCCAAAGGAGAAGCCAGCAAAAGCTTCACGTACGTCCACCAGGACTTCGCCGGGGAAGAAGGCTACCCCTTCGAAGCCAGTCCCGAAAAAGACTCCAGTGAAGAAAGCTCCCGCTAAGAGTGTAAAGCTCAAGAGCGTGAAATCTCCGGCAAAGAAAGCCACAGCTAGGAAGGGAAGGAAGTGACAAGGGACAGACAGGGATGATTGTAGGGCTAGCTCTGTAAATTTCTGTTTTAAACTTTATGGGTGTATTAGGATCCATATGCCCATGGAAAGATATAGCATCGGATTTTATTTCTTCGCTTTTTTTAATTTCGTTAATTTTTCGGAGTTTCGTTTTTCATTTTTGGGATTTAGCGAATTTGTTAGTTGTATCAGTGGAATCATGAATTTAAATCTGAGGTATTACAGTGGCCGCTTCAGGCATATGAGGAGTTCAAAACTTTCTTAAGACTGTCGCCATTGTTATTTTGAATGTATGGGCGTAAATCTCGTCAAATTCTTGTTTTTAAGAGAGTCATGGTAGTGTAGGTTCTTTTTGTTTATAAGATTGGATCCATATTTCAAGATGGAGTAAAACAAATAGGTTTTCTCAGGACCGGATGGAGGATAGAGATCTCGCATATAGATGTTGGAATTAGATACGTTTTATCTTTTATTATTTCTTCTAGTAAACAGAAGGCGTGTATTGCAAAGTGACTGGTGCTTTGAACAGTTTGGGGATGCAGGTGATTGAAACACATTTATTTAACTTAGTTGAGGAAACTTTGTTTCAATTCGTTTTCTTGCATGTTTCTGTTGGTGAATCGGTTTCTACTCTGTAGTCCACCAAACAACCCCTTTGGGTTTGAAGATGTATTTTTTTGAATTTTTTATATGGTTTGATTTTCAGGATTTAGGGTAGCAAAGATGGAACTCAAGATCCGGCAGGCAAGTTGCTCTAACCTGCCGTCCATGGAAGGTAAATGTTTTCCTTGCTAGCTAGTAGTGATGGAGCCAGTAAAAACCTGGTTTGTTCATTTGATATTTGGAAATGAGGGGATTTAGCTCTATGAAACGAGTTTTCTGCTACTTTTGAATGTCATATTCAGCTAATAACTTGGAAGGGAGTTTAGTGTGGAAGGGTTTTGGTATTTAGTTATCCATTTGTCTGAAGTTTTTAATATTTGGTAGTTGTTGAAGTTTCACTTGAATGAGTACATAGAAGGTGTTTGATAAACTTCAATACTTATCGGGGTAGAGGATGACGAAGGCCAAGGCCAATTCCCATTGAGAATAGTTGCAGCAGAATGACAGAGAATGGGGGGGTATATGGGCATGGGCAGACTGTTGGTAGAAAAGACATTGGGTCCTGGGGATGAAGGGGCTCGGTTAACAGAGGAGATCATCCCTCATCAAGATGCAAGGTTGAGTTATGCTGGGGGAGGATAGCTGTTTGGTCAAGTTTTCAAGCAAGTTTAGCGAATTGTTGGGTTTATAATAGTGGGCTTTGAGTTAGAGATCTTGGATTTTCCGTTTAGGCTAAATGCCAATCGGAGCGAAGCTAAGAGAAAGGGGAAAGGGGCAGTTGGCTCTCTATAAGTGTGAGCGAGAACTGAAGAAGTTGAAACTTGGAATGCACCATTAACTGGGCAAAGCAATGGGAAATCGCTTCGGAGAGTCAGAGAGAACTTGTTTGCTAAAGCTTAAATGATGTTGAACTTGTGTCTTGGAATGTTAGAAGAGTGAACAATCTTGACAATAGGAAAGTAATTAAAGCCTTTATTAAATCTCAAAGGGCGGACTTGGTAAGCCTTCAAGAGACTAAGGTTCAAAACATGTCCATTGGGGTAGTCCCCAACCTTGGGGTGGGAAGATTTATTGAGTTGAGGGTCGTGAACATTGAAGGGTGGTGGTAGGGGGTATTCTAATATTTTGGGATTAGAGAAATTTGGAGCTGGTTGAAATGGAGGCTGAACTCTTTTCTTTTTCATGTTGTTTAAAAAATTTAGAGGATGGTTTTCAATGGGTTTTTTCTGGTGTCTATGGCCTAGCTTTGAAAAGTAGAAGGGAATCTTTTTGGGAGGAGTTGGGTCTATTAGAGGATTGTGGGATGCACCTTGGTGTGCTGGGGGTGACTTCAATGTGAGCAGGTCCCCTAGTGAGTGTAGTATGGGAGGAAGGGTCTCTTCTTCAATGAGAAGGTTTTTAGAGGCTGGTGTTCTGGCTGCCAAACTGAAGGTCATTTAATTACTTGGAATAGAAAGGTGTTTGGTAGAATTGGAGCTAATAAGAGTGAGGTAGGGTGGCTTTTTAGGATGATCAAGAGAAGGATAGGGTGGCTGCCAAACTGAAGGTTATTTTAAAGAGTTGGAATAGAAAGGTGTTTGGTAGAATTGGAGCTAATAAGAGTGAGGCTCTGCGTAGGGGGTATTATTCTGGTGTGTATCCTGGAGAAAACTGAGGATTAGAAATTTGGCTAGGGAGGACCACAAAAAAAACGGTTTCTCATGGAGGAAGTGTCGGGGAGGCAGAAATCAAGAGAACTTTGGCTGGAAGAAGGTGATAGAAATGCTGGTTTTTTCATAGAATGACCAACTCTCATAGGAGAATACACTTCCTTAAAAAGATCAGAATTAATGGCAGTTGTTTAGTTAAGGAGACTAACATTTAGAGAGGAGAGGTTGAAGCTTTCCAATGCCTCCTCATTGATCTGGGAGGGGTGGCACCCTTGTTTTCCAGGAGTCTCTTTTAATGAAATCGGGGATGAAGCAACTGCCAAGCTTGGAAGAAGTCTTGCAGCTAGGAGGTCTTTGTAGCATTATCAGGTTTAAGCGAGACAAAGCTCCAGGGGCCAGATGGGTTCTCGATAGCCTTTGGCTTTTTAGTTGGAACTTTGTGAATGGTGAAGTCAAAGGCTTTTTTTAAGAGTTTCATGAGAAAAATACATTTGTAAGAAGCTTGAACACCACATTTTTGGTGCTGATCCCTGAAAAGGGAATGTGGAGGATCTTAAAGTTTTTAGGCTTATCAGTTTCATGGGAAGTTTGTATAAAATTTTGGTGAAGGTGTTGGCTAATAGACTGGAAAAGGTTATAGGAAAGGTTGTGTCTTTGGCCCAAAATGCCTTTGTGGAGGGAAGACAAATCTTGAATGCAACTTTGATTGCTAGGTTGTAGATTTTATGTTGAGAAAAAGGAGAGAGTTGTTAAAAGCAAGCTTGATATTGAAAAGGCGTATGACCACATCAATTGGGATTTTCGCTTGAGATGAAGAAGATTGGTTTCAGTAGTAGGTGGCAAAATTGGATCAAATGGTGTATCTCGACGGTGACCTTTTCAGTCTTAGTTAATGGCACCTCTGTTGGTTTTTTCTGGAGCTCTAGGGGTTTGAGACAAGGGGACCCCCTCTCCCATTATCTCTTTATGATTGGGATGGAGGCTTTGAGTTGGTTCATTGGTAGAGTTGTAGAAGGGAGCTTTATTGATGGCTGTAGGATTGGAAGAAGGGGGAAAGAGAGGCTAGTTATTTCTCATTTTCTATATGCAGATGATACCCTGTTGTTTTGCAAAGCAAATCATGACCAGCTGGCTTATCTTAGCTGGTTTTATTGATGTGGTTCGAAGCAATTTTAGGTTTGAGGATTAACTTGAATAAAAGCGAGATTATACTAGTTGGGAGGATAGAAAATGTTCAGGCGTTGGCTCTTGAGCTAGGATGCAAGCTTGGGACCTCTCCATTCTTCTAACCTAGGCCTTCCTTTGGAGACATCTCATAATTCAGTGGGGGATTGGGACATCATTGAGGAGAGAAACTGGAAGAGGTTGGCATTTTGAAAGAGGCATTACATCTCAAAGGGTAGGAGGATTACCCTCATACTGAGCTCTCTTTCTAGTATGCCTATTTATTTTATGTCTTTACTTCTCTTGCCTAGGTTGGTGAGTTTGAGATTGGAGTGGATCCAAAGGGACTTCCTTTGGGGCGAGGGTGCTCAAGATAAAAAAAACCTCATCTTGTCAAAGGGTTGACCATGTGTTTAGAGAAGAAGAAGGGGGGCCTAGGTGTAACAAGCCTCTCCAAGCTTAATAGGGCGCTCTTGTGCAAGTGGAATTGAAATTCAGCTTTTGAGAGAGACTCCCTAGGGAGAACTGTTATTAGCTGGAAGTTTGGGGAGAATCTAGTAGGCTAGTGCATGCATGACATTAAGGGTGGATATGGAACTAGTCTTTGGAAAGAAATAAAAAAGGAAAGGGAGATTTTTCTTCCTCATGCGATGTTCTCAATTGGGGATGGTAGAAAGGTGTGCTTTTAGTAGGATATTTGGTGCAGGGAAGAGGCCTTGTGCACATCTTTCCCCTCTTTGTTTGCTTTGGGAGCCTACAAAGGGGCTGTGGTTGCGGATGTTTGGGATAGCACAAAGAGCCCTCGCTTTTGAAGACCGTTCAATGATTGGGAGGTGGAGGAGGTAGATCGATTCCTTTAAGCTCTTCAAGATAAGAAAAGTACTCCTATGCTGAAGATAAGCTTCTTTTGAATGAGGATAAGGATGGACGCCTCTCTGTGAAGCTTCTTTGTAAGGTCTTAATCGGTCAAATGTAGTTTTATTTCCTTATCAGTCCATGTGGAGCCCTTTTGACCCTACTAAGGTGATTTTTTTTTTTTTGGGCTTGGGAAGCCTCTTGGGGCAAGGTGCTAGTAACGTTGGATTGCAAGTCTAAAACGGAGGAAGAGAACTGGCCGATAGATGTTTTAACTTTGTGGAGAAGAGGAGGAGACGGTTAAGTATTTCTTAGTACATTGCCTAAAGAGGCTAGGATGCCTATGGGACCTTAATTCTATCATTGTAGGTGTGATTGAGTCTTCCCTTTCGGATTAGAGTGATCCTTCTTTCTTGGCGTGGATTCTTTGTGGATAAAGATGCAAAGAAGTGTGGATGGAAGCCCAATTTGCCTTTTTTGGATGATTGTTTGAGAAAAATGAGGTTGTGTTTGACAATGAGGTATCTCGGTTCATAGGATGAAATCTACTTTTCTTTATGGTATAGTCTTGATCAATCATATTTAGTAATCAAGTCATTACATCATACTAAGTCATATTATGGCAACATTAAATGGTAACCTTTGATTGATTTAAATTTTTGAGATTCTAATTTAAGAGAGGCACAATTAACTTTGGAATCAATGATAAATTTTATTTTCTTGGTAGATATCTATGACAAAATTGTTATTTTTGGATAATAAAAACATTTATCTTAAACACCTCTAAAAGGATTGTGCATCATCTGTAAAGATATACCATTCAAAACAAAGCACCAGCGCTGTGGGTTGTGCTACAAAACAAGGCAAGCTAACCACAGAGAGAGCATCTCGTCCAGTGAAGGGTTTCTTCATTTCTAATGAATTGTGGGGCTTCTCTAAAAGTAATTAATGAAATTACTCCCTTTTTAGTGAAACAACTGATTATTAATAAAAGTAAAAATAAAGCACATTCTGAGAGGAAGGGTGAAGATTTCCTTCCAAAATACATACAACCATAACACAGGTTTAAACCCAACCAACAGCCAGTATTTCCCAAGAGACTAAAGTCCATTCTACCCCATTTAATGAAATCGCTTTCAAACTTTGATACAAGAGCTTTTTGTCTTTGAAAGATCTATGATTTTGCTCTTTCCAAATACACTAATATAAGCAAATTGGGAGCCATTTTTCAAATTATTCTTGTATTCTTATCTTGCCTTTTTACTTTAGATTCATAATGGAGATTTCTTATGGAAGTTAAAACACCCAAATCAAAGCCAAAGATTATTAACAGCTCCATCACATTCTCGTCTTATAATGAATGATAATTAGTCGATTCTTTGTTATCTTTATAGAAGTTGCATCTGTAAAACCACACTTTGACCATCCTTTCTCCAGTAACTATCTATATTAAGATCTTATCCCAATTAGCCTTTCATGTAAAAAAGCACATTATAAGTGGAGCATGGGATCTCCGAATCCTTTTGTAGTACCACTTGACCATAGTTTTAAAAGGTGAAATGCGCACCCAAGTGCCAAAAGCCTCTTGGGGCTTATGCGCAAGGTGAAATGTGACCTTGGATGTACATTAATTTTATAAAATATGATTCAAAAACTAATTGAATTAATAAAAAATTTAACATTTCTAACATTTAAAAGAAACATTCGATAGAAAACGTGAAGAAATTATATAGATTTCAACACATAATTAGAAATTTCAAGAATAAAAGTGTTTAGGAAGAAAACTAAAGTCTACAAGACGCGTCTCTTCAATAAGGCGCATTTTGGAAAGCGAGGCGCTATAGTCAGGGAGTGGTTGTGCCTGGAGCCTAGGCGCACCTGAACTACACCTTTTAAAACTCTGCACTTGACATTATAGTTTCCCCTCCTATCATCTTTCTTGTCCTCCCCTACTTGTTCTCTTAAACGTTAAGTAAGTTTTAGAAATTGGGTCACCTCCTTTATTCCTCAATTAACCCATCTGACAACTTTCTTCTATTTACTAGATTGATAATTTTCTATGCAATCACAACTGTCTACTTAGTCTGAACTCAATTTTGCAATTTTTTATCCATTGACAAATGTCTACTGAATAAGAATTTGCAGTTTTAGTGGTAGATAGTTGATAAAAGTGTTGGATTATTGAAGCAACCTTATTAAAGTTGACATTGTTAATACCCCATACAATCTTTTGCTATCTCGAGTGATACTTAAATTAGTGTTTTTGAATTTTTTTTTGGTTCTTGTGGAAAATTTGCCTGTTATCTTTACATTTTATGGTAATTAATGAGTAATGTGACAAGTTTTGGTGAATGATATTTGGATGTTATTGGGAGTGGATAAAGCTCTTTCTGCACAAGTGTTTCAAAATTTTAATTTACAAATTGTTAGAAGGATTTCAAAGAAGGCAAGAGGCTCTAGGATGCTTGAAAGTATGAGAGACCCCTAATGATGTTATGAAAGAACACGAGCTAGTTGCTTAAATCCTACCATCATGTGGTTAAATTTCCAAGAGTTCCTTATTTGTAAGAGGTTATTTGGGTCTTTGTATCTTTGGTTGGGGATGTTAGTTTCCCCCATAGTCTCTAAGAAATGTTGCCTTGTCTGATCTTCGATCCCAATCATTGTAACCAATGCTCTATTTCTTTTAATTTTAGGAACATGTTATTGCCTCATCTTGATCTTGAGGACTTTATGAGTCCTTAGTGGACCAAATGTTAAGTGTAGGTTGAGAAGTTCATCTTTTTGTGCCATTGTTGCAACTAGCAGGGTATCATGGGAGAATTGAAAACTTGGAACAAGGTCTTCAAGGAGAGGAAGGAGGCTGCTGTTTTTTTTTTTGGATAGCTAAATGTTTTTTTTTCATTTTTATGCACATCGGGAATTGAACCCAGAACCAAGGAAGGAGGTTGTTGTGAAGGACAGTCCTATGGTTGGTTCTAATGATGCAAAGGGGCCGGAGGTTCTAATGAGTGAATTGGAATCTGTGAGGGCACTAAGAAAGTTGAATTGGTAGATTTGGTTTCAAGTTGAAGAAATTAAAATGGAAGCAGACAACTAACGTTAAATGAGCTAAAGAAGGGATTTGAAATTCAAAATATTTCTTTTGTTTAGTGAATGGATAAAGGAAACTAATCAAAGTCTTTGGTGAACGAGAAGTTGGGTGGGTTTTTTTGGACAACCAATGCGGTATTTGAGTGGAAATTTCATGTTTTTTTTGGTAAGCTTTATAGTCGATGGGTTAAAGATTCATGGGGGTTGGAAAGTTTGGAAAATTGCCACACATTTGTGTGGTGAGTTATAGCAAATTAACAGTAACAACACAAGAAACTTGAGAACTAATCTTTAATATCGAAAAGACACCAAATTACTTGATAGTTTTACTATATAGCTTGTTGGTGGGACGCCTTTGAGGCCTGGCTCAAGTGGTAAAGGATTGGGATGAGATTATGGGAGGTCCTAGGTTCAAGTTCCAATGTGACAAAAAAAGAAAAAAGAATATTTACATATAAAAAAAACAGCTTGTTGGTGGGACCAATTGCATAGGCTAAAGAGAGAAGGTGGGTTGGGTGTGGGTGAAAATATCATTGGAGGAATAAGAGCTGTCTTAGGAATATTTTACTGGAAACTTTTAATGTAGACTGAGAATTTGTGGCATAAGTTCATTTTTTGTATTGTGGGTCACATCCAAATGAATGGATGACAAAATATACTGTTTGGTGGACATACTCTCTAATTTCTTATGTTTTGTACAAGCTTAAAGGGTGATGACACTGTATACTTCAGGAAGATGCATTTTGTAATGGTCTAATATTTCATCTTTAACCCTTATCTCTTTAAGGTAGCACGGATGGGAGATGCTCATATTTTCTGTCCTAGTTCTCCTTTCCTCTTCCCTTCTTAGAGTTCTAAATTTTCCTGTTGCCTTTCTGTTAGGAATTCGAGGAAGTAGCTCTCCTCATGTCAATTTTGACCTCTATGTATTTATCACCTACCTTTGTCAATGTGAGGTTTTGGCTATTGGCTTCCTTGAGTTTGTTTATGCTTGATCCATTATTTTTGAAGTTCTTTTGTACGTTCTAACTTTATTTTCTAAAGCTTCTCCCTTTAAGTTGAGTGTTTGCATGACAGTGAAAAGAAAGTAAATACTCATGATTTGTCCCAGCATGAAGACATATGCAAACTTCATTTAAAATAATGTATATAGATGAGAAAAGAGTTGATAATCCATATTCTTTTTCTTCATACCTCCCAAATAGCGGGATATAGATGAGAAGAATTGATAACCCATGGATTATATTTTTCTTCATTTCTACTAGCATTAGGTTATAATAGGCTTAATGCTAGGGTGCTAACAATAGGTTACTTGGACTTGTTATTGGTTTGATTGAGTTCTTAAGTGTGGAAGGAAACACTTATTTTTTCCCTTTTAGGGGTTTGTACTTACAGAAATTCGAGTTAAGGAATATTGATGACCTTACTTTGAATTAGATGTTGATGAAAGGAAAATTAAAGTCTGTTTGGTTCTTGTTTTTTGATACTTTGTTCTTGAGAACAATTTTGAAAATACGACATCATTTTAGTGATCTACGAAAATTGTTAACATTACTCGGATTTAGTGTTTTATGTGATCTTTGTGTTTTTCAGAACAAAAATATCACGGGAACGAAGCGTATTGCCCACTGTTCCCTTGTTCTTCTTATTTTGAAGCGAGCTTGAGTTTTTAAAAATAGAAGCAGGCTGTCTCTAAAACTTTCTTGAGGACCATAAAGAAGATTTGTAATGTGTTTGATTTCTCCTTTTCTTTATGGCTTTGGCTTATGCAACCTTTGTTAGGATCCTTTGAGCTTTCTTTTACTTGATTAGAACTTCGTGTGTAGGCATTTCCAACAATATGGTTGTAGAAATATGACCTATTTGATTTCCACTTCATGAGGGTTGTGTTGGGTAATAGATGCTCTTTGGGTAATTTTAGGCAACTAGGAATTGGAGTGCTTAGTGATCATCGTAGTGTAGTGCTAAAATCTTTTAGAAACTTGTACTTGATCCCCAAATTGTCAAACTTCAATTAAGGTTCTCATTTTGAACATGATGTGATATATGGTCATGAGAGTGAGATTCTTATCAAACCCTCCTATTTTTTGCTTCATGTATGATTGTTGCTATTAAGTATTGGATACCCTAGAAACATTACCATATTCATAGGTGATCTTTATCTTTATAGTTTCTTAAGATTGTACCTCTCTAAAAGGGCCTAATGTAAAGTTTTGGATCTTCTCCTTCTAGTTGTGGAGGGGGATTCTACCTTTGTCATTTCATGGGTGACTAAGAATCAAAGAGAGTAATGAAGACTTTGATTGGTTTCTTTCTTGAACTTTGATTATGTGTAGAGGTCAGAATGTCCCTTTTCTTGAGTTTTTTTTTTTTTGTTTTGCTAATCAAGTGGAGTGCATGTTTAATTTTTAGATTTTAGTTTTTAGTTATATATCCTGTGAAGAAATATAAGAAAATGATGCTTTTCTTATTGAAAATGAATGAGTGAGTTAATATTACATAGTATAGAGACACCTATATATGTACAAAAGAATGGAATAAACCAGAGGATATTCTAAGAATATCCTTAGAATATCCTAGGGAATAACCATAGGATAGGATATTCTAAGAATATCCTAGGGAATAAATCGGAAGATATTCTTAGAATATCCTATGATTCTCAACATATCCCATGTAAAAGAGATATAAAAAAGAGAATGAATAGTATATTCCATCAGCGAATATGAAAAATCCTAGATGCCTTCTTAATTGCAAATGAGGTAGTGGACTCGTTGTTGAAGAAAAAGGAAAAGGGTGTTCTCTGCAAATTGGACATAGAAAAGGCATATGACACATTGAATTGGAACTTTCTCCTTCTAGTTCTTCAGAATATGGGTTTTGGCCAGAGATGATTGGGGTGGATTAAATGGTGTATCTCTAGTGCCTCCTTCTCAGTTATGGTAAATGGCAGCCCGGTTGTCTTCTTTCAAAGCTCTAGAGGGTTATGGCAAGGGGACTCACTCTCTCCTTACTTGTTTGTTCTAGGGATGGAAGCTTAGGGGGACTGCAATAGAAACAATTTGAGAGGTAGAGAGGGAGAGGAAGTCCAAATCATACATGTACTCTTTGTGGATGATACTTTGGTGTTTTGCAAAGATTCAAGTGACCAATTGGTTCATCTCAGCTGGATTCTAATGTGGTTTGAAGCCCTTTCGGGGCTAAAAATAAATTTAGAAAAGAATGCTATTTTTCCAGTGGGAAGGGTGGAGAACCCAGAGATTCTTGCCTTAGAGCTGGGATGTGACGTTGGCTCTCTACCAATGACTTATTTGGGGGTTACCTTTGGGAGCAAACACAACTCTCAAAGGGTGTGGGATGGGGTGGAGGAAAGATTCACAAAAAGGCTAGCTCTTTGGAAAAGACATTATATTTCTAAAGGAGGAAGACTCACGCTCATCCGAAGTACCCTTTCCAACATGCTGATTTATATCATGTCCCTTTTTCGTTTGCCAAAGAGTGTGGAAAAAAGATTGGAGATGATTCAAAGGGACTTTCTTTGGGGAGGGGGAGCCTTAGAAAGGAAAGTACATTTGATCAACTGGAAGACAGTGTGCCTCGATGGGAAAAGGGGTTTGAGATCGGGCCATCTCGGCCTCGATGGTATAATTGGAAGGGTTGATTTGCTATTGAGGATAATACTCCGTGGAAGGACCTAATCAAAACCAATATAGGCTTTTGGAAGGAAATTAGAAAAGAGACCCTTCTGTTAAAGAGCAATAGTGTGTTTTTAGTGGGGGAAGGCAGCAGAGTTAGATTTTGGGAGGATACTTGGTGTGGGTCCAACCCTTTGTATACTACCTTCCCGCATCTCTATTCGTTGGTTGATTCAAAAGGGGCCAGCGTGGCTGAGGTTTGGGACGCTTTGTAGGAGGAAGGAGGATGGAATCGAGATTTGTTAGGTCGCTTCAGTTAGGAAATGGGACGTGGGTACCAAAGCTTCATCGGCCTTTATTCAAATAAGAGAATCCTCCCTCTATCTAAAATAAATTGATGTGGAAAGACTAATTGGCCTTTTCGATCAAGTCTGCTTTGATCTTACGGAAGAGACATAGCTTTTGCCCTTACCCAGGATGTTGTGGAACTTCACAACATCCAACTAAAATAGGTTTTTTGGTGTGGGAAGTTTGGTGGGACAAAGCTCTAACTATGAGCAATCTAAAGAGAATAGGTATCCCCTTTGAGAGCAGGTGCCCCTTATGCGGTGAAGCCGAAGAAGATCTTCATCACTTACTAGTTCATTGCCCAAATATTTGGGGGCTGTGGAGGGGCCTGCTGTCCAGTGCAGGTGTTGTTTGGGTGTGCCCTCCTTTGGTGAGAAACCTTTTTCTGGGTTGGAGATTTATCCCGATGAGGAAAGCTGAGAAGAAAGTGTTGATGGCTGCCCCCTTGTATCTCATCTGGGCAATCTGGAAAAAGAGGAACATAATAGTCTTCGAAAATGCCAACCTTTCCCTGCATAGACTGAAAACTACCTTTGTGTTGTCTATATGGTCATGGGCTTTTACAATTCTGAAACAGGTTTTTTTGTTTATTAGAAATCTGTTATTGATTTTTAGAGATTAGCTTTTTGGGCTGGTACGGTTTTTTTGTCCACCTTACTTTTTTGTACAGTCCTTTAGGTCCCCCTTGTATACTCCCTGTATTCTGCTGTATTCTGTTGGGGTTCCTTTTGGCTCTTTTTTGTGTTTTTTAAATGAATTTCTTTACCCATCAAAAAAAAAAAAAAATTCCATCAGCTATTGTGGAAATTCTGAAGGTACAACTATGTGCACAATTGCTTATATTGGGATATAATTATTTCTTTTTCTCATTCTAAAAATTTAGGATTAGATTTTTTTTCCTGAGGTAGATGGCTTCAACCATTCACGTATAAATATTTATGCAAGAATCAACCTTAGAAGTCTTCTCAACCTTAGAAGTCACCTCTGTTCAAGAAGCTCCTACTAACAATGGAGGATCAAATGGTGTTGCTCACACAAACTGAATAGGTAAAACTATCTTCAGGGATTACAAGCTGATAGCGGCAGGGGTGGTCTTCTGGGCCTTTTATGACTGGGAGCTTGAAGAAGTAGACTGCTTTCTTTTGAGAATCCAAGCAAAGAAGGTTCACAGGGAGGAGGAGGATAGAGTGTTCTAGAATCCCTCAACTTCTGGAACCTTTTTTGTGAAGTCCCTTTACCCTATTTTAGAGCCTGGAGACCCTATCTTATTTCCGCAGGGTCTTTGGAGATCTTGTGCTCTGCCTAAGGTGGCTTTCTTTGCTTGGGAAGGTTCTTTGGGAAAAATTCTTACCTTGGATCAAGTGAAGAGGAGAGGCTTTTCTTTGTCAAAGAAATGTAGAAACGGCTGATCACATTCTCCTTCATTGCAAAAGGACGTGGCCCTTGTGGCAGTTAACCTTCTCTCTTTTTGGTGTTTCTTGGGTTCACCCATCTTCAGTTAAAGAGCTGCTTTGTGGTTGGCATGGCTCTTTTGGTTATCAATATTTGAACACTGATTATAGTTAGTTAAGAGTCCACTGTTTCTTACTTGATATATTAAGGATATCTGTATACATACATGTTTGATGTTTAGGCACTTATCCCATGCTTTTTATTAATATTTTGTCACTAGGTTCTGGTGGATGTTGATAGTTAGACCTTAGTTGGTGGAGGTGAAGGGCTTCCCTAAGCAGAATATTTTAGCAATAAACCATCAATTTTGAATATGAACATGTTTAAGAATAATGATGACATTGTTTTTCATCTATTTATTTTATTATTTTTTTCAGTTGATTGATTGCTATGTTGTTCGCAATCTTTATGTCTTGGTTCTATTGCTTGGGCTGCTTAGTTCAAAAACTTATTAAAGGTATGGAACTGACGATTCAGTCTTTTTATTGTAGAGAATGCGATTTGAGAGTGATTTTTGTCGAGTGTTGGAGCATTCCTTGTTGGAGCATCTTGTTCTTTTATTATTTTATTGCTTTACTTTAAGGACTGTTGGTTGTATTTATTGTACTTTGTTTCTATTGTATAATTTATTCTGTTGTTTCAGTAGATGTTTAGTTTGTTTTTGGTTTGCTGATCTTTATGTTTGTTATTTTGATAATCTTTTGTGTATAAACTGAGCTTAGTTTGGGATAGGCATGTGCATCAAGTACCCAGGAGTTTGGGCCGTGACAGGAAAATCAGTGGATCATCTTTTTCTTCTTTGTCCATATGTGTTGGACTCATGACCTAGACCTTAGACTTACTAGGTGTGCTTTGGGTTCTTCTTAGAGGGAGCATTTGTTGGTAATGGCTGATTGTGGTTTTCATTGTAATTCCAGGCGCAAGGCCTGTAGCATGTATAAATTCTTTTTTTACTTTGGGCAGTTTGGTTGGTGAGAAACACCAGAATGTTTCAGGATATAAAGGTTCTTGACGTTTTTTTGGGAGATCTGTTACTTTTTCTTGTTATAGGTGTCATGTTCTTGATAGTTCAGTGCTATTCTGTTGGAGTTAGTGCTGGGTTTCTAAGCTGCTATGTGTCTAGGAATCGTCTCTCCATGCCCCTGGGTTTCTGGAGCTGACATGGTGCTATATTGATAACGTGGAACAGCAAGGGTTGGTGGAGCATATCATGATTTTGGGTGTCTATGGTTAGGGTTAATTCTAGTTCAACGATTCCTGGTTTTCTAGAGGTAAGGGTACTCGCATTCATGAGGGCTTGATTATGGAACGCGCTCATGGCTTTGATAACTCTTCAGCTGTTGATTATTAAGCCTTATTCACCTTAGGCCTCAGTGGAAAAGAGGATTCTTTGTTGCAGAAAATCTTTGGCTTCTCTTTTAAGTAGATTGCCCCATCAAACTAATTTCTTGCTTAGCTAACCTATCAACTGGTTTATTGGCTTAATGAGGCTTTTCTAAGCTATGGGACTTGGAAGAGGAGTTTATGCTCATTCAAGAGGTTCTACATCTTATATGACTTCTGTTCTCTGTTTTTTCTTTCTCCGAGGCTCACTTCCATTTTTTTTTACATTCTAAAAGATTAAATGTCCTTCATTGTCTTCATTTTCATATTCGTCTCTTTTTCCACTTTTATTTTTAGTTCAGGTTGCAATTAGTTTTGTGCTTAAAAGTATTGGAGCTGAAGTTGAGTTTTGTTTCTTGGTAGGGCTTGACAGGTTCAATTCCATATGGGAATTTCATCCAATTTCTAGTGGGTAATCATTGTTGCATGTAAGGGTGCACTTTCTCATCACATTGGAGTTTTGGATGGGCTAGAGACTGCATTATTTGGCCAATTTCTAATGATGGAAAAACACCCATTGTTTTACACATTGGTTTGTGTGGGACCTCTATTCTCCCATTTTTCAAAGGAGGTTTGTTGATGTCACCTTTTAATTTGATGGTTGTCACCTGTAAAGATGTAGGTGATGGATATCCAACGAGCACAGGTACGCCTTCCACTTTATTCTCCCTTGTTTCGAGTCAACAGTGGGGTTAGGGCCTCTATCTCTTAGCTTGTTTTGTTGAGCAAAAATATATCTTTCGCTTAAAGATTTAAAGTAGAATTTATGTGGTATTCAAAATTATATGTTGCAATGAAAAGGGAAAGCAAGTTAGCCCTTGTGAATAATTTGTTAGGATGAGCAGTTTGTTGTGTAATCCAAAGTCTCTTATTGTTTTGTTGGAAGGCGTGGACTGAAGGGACTCACCCGAGGCATCATGGGGATGCTTTTTTGGTGTTACGGTGAACAGTTTGGAGCAAACTTGGATCTTCTATTTGGAATTAATTTGGATTTCTACAAAAAGTAGATGATAAAAAATGCATTGGGTGGATTAAATTTCACATCTATATGGTTTCTTTCCGAGATTTCATGGTCTGAGTTAAGTGCCTCAATCCTTGCATATTTTTGTAGGGTTAGAGGTCTTGAGTTGTTTTATTGTTCGGGAGGTGGAGAGAAGTTAAAGTTAACAAATGGTTTCAAGGCTGGTGTGCGCCCTTGGGGCAGAGGGGATAAACTTTAAAGTGTTACATTTTCTTTGTGTGGATGCTTTTCTCCTATTTATGGGGTGAAAATTGACAAATAGTTTTTGTAATTTGTATCTTAGGTGGACCGTTTTATTTTTAAGGCCGCTTTGGTCTTAAGGTTCATTTGGCAAGGATTGATCTCATTCCAATGGGTAGTGTATTGGATTTGAACTTTTAGGTGCTACTTCTTGGCTGAGAGGTAGGAAGATTTTTTATTACTTATATTTACAATGGGGAGCTTTGCTACATCTAGGATGATCAAGGACTCGACTATCTGTGGTTAAATGAAAACTGTGCCCATAGAAAGCGTCATATTTATCCTTAATGAGGAAGGTTGAGGTTCCCAACTCATTGATCTACCTTATGTTCTCTTCTGTGATTCCTTGTAGTGTTGGTTGGATGCAAAAGATTGAGAAGGGGCCAATTGAACATTTGGTATCAACTGTCAGAAGAGTTGGGTTCTACTTATTTCATGGTTCTTTCGAGAGATGCTATTGAGTGTTTACACTTTTGCAGCTTAATCACCTTGGTTTTAATGGTGATTGTGTAGATTCTAGATTGATGTGGAGGGTCTCTAAGAATGGTTGTTTCCTATGAAGTCCTGCAAATCTTGTGTTAAAGGTATGATATTCATATTAAATCCGAATGCTACAAACTCGAGTTTTTAGAAGAGTTGATTGTTTAATATGATTATCGAACTGGTTGATAAAAGGTGCTGGGTTCAGTACTTCTCTGCAATATATTCCCATTTGTTAATTTGAAAGTTCAGGAAGGACTCTATTTGATTTGTTTAACTCTTCATATGCGGGTATGAGGCTATGTTAAATGTATGATATTCGTATTAATCCCCAAGCTCACCTGGTACCGAGAACTTTAGAAGAGTTGGTCGTTTAACATCTTGAAATTTATAGATTTTGTCCATTTGCCGCTGAGGATGTGTGGGTTTCTAATGTCTTGTTAAAGGTTGGTATCTTTACGTTGGAGAAGGTGTGGGACAGGGAGAGGATTGTTACAGTCAATTAGCCTGTGAGAAGGGCTGGGCTCTTTTCACTTTGGCTTTGTCTGGCTTGACTTCTAAGATGTCAGAAGCTCTTTTTTAAGCTCAATAAGAGCTTTTATGCCTGTTTGGCTAATTTTATTCAAAGAGTAAATGAATTAAAAAATAGATTAATACAGATGTAAGAAAAATGGTATTTCTTGTAGGAGCTTTTGGCTTATCTAAGAAGCTCTTTGCATGTTGAAAAGAACTTCTATATGCAATATTCCCTTTAGAAACTATGACTTTGGCTTTGGCTCAGTTTCCAGCTTTGAAGGCAAAAGCGGCTGTGTAAGGATCTTAGTGTTGTTTGCAAACAAAAGAGAGCGCTAATAGATTCTTATCCCTTGTGATTGGGATGCAGTTTGTAGTGCTGTTCTTCTCCTTGTTCACTGTGTCTTTGGTTCTCTCTCATTTAACGCGAGGATATATTACAAGCATGGTAGCTTCATAAATGAGGCATGGAGATAGTCAGTTTATGTTTGGTCTTATGCATTTGCAAATACTGAACTAGAAGGATATTTAGTGGCTTGGATTGTTCCAATTCGGGTCTGGAAGACCTTCTCAAGACTTTGTTCTCTTGAGGTTTGCCAAGAAATGTTTATTTCCTTATTTTTATTTAATTTATAGCTTGGGAAGGGATTAGAATACTCTTTCATTGTCATCATTTTTTCCTTTTGTCATTCTGGAGTGTGAAGAGTGTCCCCACTTCTCAAAGGTGCCTTATATTAATATATGATTGATCAATTTGCTTACAAAAAAGTATTAGTCTTGTTTGCAATTTTTTTTAAATAAATTGCTTGCTATTATTAATATTTTCATATATTTTGAAGCAATTTAGTGCACATTCGTAGCCTTAATTAGACAAGTTACCTCTATGCAGCTTCTCAAGCTTCATGTGATGTTTTCTAGGCACTTCCTTTGAAGATCTTAAACCTGGATGAGTTAGTAAAATAATTTTGAGTGTGGCGACTATTTTAGAGAGGTTAGGAATGTTGCACAAAGGGCCGCCAGGTAGCAAGAACTAGATAGCATATACGAAGGAAACAACATAACTCCCTACAAACCACAGTTAGCATGACTGGAAAAAGCGAACATAACTCCTCCACATACCTGATCTCAATCAATTTGGTGATTGTGATCAGTTTCAGGGTCTAGAGTTGTCCTAAATCGGTGAAATAAATTTTGAAAAATCAGGTTATGTTTGATTCCTATTTTTAAAAACTGTTCTTAATAACAGTTTTTGAAAACACAGAAAACACAATTTTGGTGTTTTCTGACTTCGTAGTGTTTTTTTACAACAAAAAAAAGCTGGGAACTAGACGTGTTCTCCCCGTTTTTCTTGTTCTTCTTGTTTTTGAAAACAGAAAACAGTTTTAAAAACAGGTCCTTATTTTAATTTCTCCTTAAATATATATTTTTTCTTTACAAATTTCATCAAATCAATGTTGTTTCCTAGTGGATAAATCACAAGTTAGAGCAAAAATCAGAAAACCTGCTGAAGCTGAAGAAAGCGGTTTTGAGGTTGACCTGAGAAGGTATGATACCCTTAAAAAGGCCCAAGGCCTCTTCCTATGGGCTTAGGGAGGATCTATTTGGCGGGAGAAGAGGACTCTTTCACATGTCAGATGGGAGGAATAAGGCATAGAAACAGACAGAAGAAGAGTGGCAACCAACGAGATTTTTTGTTCAGTATATTTATGAAGATCTCTTTGAGGGCCTTTTTTTTCCCAATCTTTACTTGAATAGTGTTATAAACTTAGATTTTATACCTACTTTTTCTTGCTTTGTTTAATAGGCAAGAACTCGATTTTGGATTATCTAGTTCAACACAGTTTCAACTTTGTATGTAACTTTGTTTGATAGGCAAGAACTTTTTGCTCCATATTCTATTCTTCTGATTTTTGTTCCAATTTTCTCACACTAGTGTTCCTTCTGGATATGATTCTGATTCATTGGATAAAGCTACTGGTTGATATGCCATACTTGGGGTTAGGGGCGGAGCCAGCTAGGGCTCAGGGGGTGCAGATACCACACAAATAATTTCAAAAAAAAAAAAATTACTGTGTATCCATGGGGAGAATGTGCAAACTATGTCAAATGATGATGGCTTAACATATTCCAGGAGGATGCAGTTGGTGCAACTATTTACATTCTTGTGAGAAGCTCAACAATGAAGGAAGACACTGTAGAGCTTGCTGTCGAAGAAAACTAGAGGTCAGTCCTCACTTTCTAGACTTTTCCAGAAGGTCTTTGTTTTAATACTTGGGAATAATTAGGGTGGCAACTGCTTGGAGCAGCTGGGCTTCCCAGTACATTTGCAGCAATGAGGTATTTGAAATTGCTAACAGGAAAAAAAAAAAAGGAAAAAAAGAAAAAAAAGGGAGAAATCAGAGTCAAGGTCATGTAACTGAGTGCTATATTTGTTTCTGAATGATTTTAACAAAATTTTCAATGAATATCAGCATTATCCAGAAAACTCTCTGATTTTGACATAATTGTTGGGGATGATGAA
This sequence comes from Tetrastigma voinierianum, assembly GCA_016808115.1. NCBI lineage: Eukaryota > Viridiplantae > Streptophyta > Magnoliopsida > Vitales > Vitaceae > Tetrastigma > Tetrastigma voinierianum. The sequence goes on along the minus strand of JAEQBH010007127.1, from coordinate 223,001 downwards.
GGATTGACTTCTACTGCTCTAATACTACTCTCTGGTAGTATTTGTTGACGTCGGATGAATAGTAACCATATATATGAATAGTATCATTTATGTGAATAATACTTGTATACATGAATAGTATTATATACTTAAACAGTACCATATACTTAAACAGTAACCATACGAGAAAATAAATATAAAAAAAAGAATATCAGATTTACATTAAAAACCTTCAAGGTGAAGGAAAAACCATGGGACAAACTCTAAACAATTCTTCACTTTCTCAAAATGATATACAATACAATTTCTTTCAAGAATATTCTAATCTTGGGATATACACTCAAAATTAAAAATAATCTCACACATCCCTGATGTGAAAATTTCTCAAATGAGAATATCCTCTCAACTTTCTCTCTAATAGTTTCTCCTCTCTCTCCCCCTATTCTCCCTCTATAACTCTGTTTTTCTTGGATGATATTCTAAGCAACTCACTTGCCTATTTATAGGTAGGGAAGACCAACAAGGGGAGAAGGCATCCGGGTATCCTTGCACAAAACCTGGAGCCTAAAGAAAAAAAAAAAGATAAAAACAAGGAGACATGCTTTCATTTTTCATGAAAGTATGTCTCTTATGGCAGAAAAGAAAAAGGAAAATGGGGTTGGACCCATCAATAATTTTATTGCTTAATCTTTCACTGACTGGATCATGAAACTTGGAAAAACATTGGTTTGTTGATTGTTTTGTTTCTTTTCTTGTCTGCAAATTAACATCAAACTTGGCATAAATAGGGAGCCTAAATTTTCTTACTTCATCTAGATTGAACTTAGGAGGTAAAACAACAGAACAAAGAAAAAAATGTACACATGAGCTGTATCACTTAATACAACCAACAGAACTTGTACTCTGGTTGCAAATCTAACAAAATTCTTGAATCCTTTTTAGCTTCCATGAATCTCAAGAATTCTAATATATCATTTTGATTGTTCAATCTTCTTAATGGAATACTTTAGCTCCTGTTGAATATTCATTCTTGAAGGTGACAAAACAACGTCCTTCCAAATTGACCCAGATTGTGATGCTGGGTTTGGGCACTTGTATAGTTCGGATATCGAGTTTGCTTCATCATTCAACATGCCTACTGCCTTCAAGCAGCCTATCTCATCTGGATCAACCAGCAAATTCCGTTCCCTGTCTTTCCATCCTATCAGCTTCACAAACATTATTGTGTCAGTACCGCACATTTAATGAAACATTAATAATATGGGCTACTTGCTGGTAAAAGTTTCGGCCATGTGTCCATTCCTGAATGTCATATCCCTAATTACTGGTTAATTGGGTTATTTAGTTCCTACAAAATCTCCATCTAGGCATGTCAAGGATTTTACTAGGCTTGCTTAGTTATTGTTAAAGGCATGATCTTACGTATTAGCCGAATCCTACTGAGCGAGATTTTAGGGAGAGTTGGTCGTTTAACGTGGTATCGGGCGCAGTTTGGCGAGGAGTTTTGGGTTCGAGCTCACTCTGCAATTTATTACCATTTTATTGATTTGAAAGTCTATGGAGAACTTTATTTGGTTTGTTTGACTCTCCACGTGAGGGTATGAGGTTGCAGGTGAGGGAGAGTGTTAGAGGCATGATAGTCATATTAAACTCAAATCCCACAAGCTTGAGCTTTTAGGAAAGTTGGTCGTTTAACAGTTATATTGGACGAATGCAAGCCCAAAACCTTGAGCTGCTAGGATGTGAAGTTTGCCATAAGCCTATGTTGAAATAAATCGAAGCTGTACTGGTATAAATAAATCCAGTTGAGGTAAGGATGCCCACACTGGCTGAAAAAATTGTTTAAATAAGCCAAAAGAACTTCACATGCATATGTTTTAGTAGAGTATGCCTAGCCCAGAGCCTCATTCCGATAAATTCTATTTACTGTTTGTTATGTAAGATGAAACTTAGAATACTGAAGAAGAAAAGGGAAGAATGAAAAGAGAAGAGTTGGAAGTGGATGTACTTACCTTAGGTGGGCCTTCCAAAGCATTTGAGCAATATAGCCTGGCATTATCAACAAATTGGCAGTATGTTGTAAATGCATTTGCAAATCTTTTGTGGGATTTCAACTGTGACTTAACCCTGACAGCTCGTCTAGTTAAGATAGCTCTCCTTTAAGAAATCCCAACATCCTCATTAATACATCAGTATACAAGAAAATTGATTTAGAATATAATACCCACCAAACTGTAATTAGTTTGTAGCATACCTTATGCCTCTAATAACTGCCAGATAAGCATCACAAGCAACCAACCAGCTCTATCCTATGGTTTCTCCTTTTCCTCCTACTTTTTCTTGTTCTTCTTCAACCTGTTCCCAGTAGTTTTCAGTTACAGTTCCATCTTCTGCTACCCTGTAACCAACTCCCATGCGGTAACGGCGGCGGTGGACGTTCCTGGCCATGGTTATTGTCTGCACAACAAAGGGTACCCAGGAGAGTGTTCCATCCATTATCACGTCCCGCCCTTCATTTAGTGCTGTCACCAGGAGGGATGATGCAGCATCGGTAGATGACTGGTGCACCTGTTTGAAGTAATTTTTTGTTTATTGTTTAAGCCATTTTATGAATCCAATAGTACAGAATTAAATTCTGGTGATGTTATTTGTTGGAGGTCACATTAAAGAACATGTTCTTTCATGAAACAACAGGGTATCAGAGACAGAAAAATAAGATTCTCTTAACTAAGTAAAACTGTAGTTGGGAATAGACTGAGTTTAGAAGGGGGATTGTAGGAGAATATTCAGACAATATCAAACCATATGTACAGAAACATACTCCATCCATGGGATATTCTCGGTTTTCGGGTTTCTGATCAAAATGGAAAAGGTGATTTGCACTCCCGGGTGTTACTCGTAGAAAACAAAGAGATTTATTTTGAGCATATATCTCTCCAGATGGAAGCATAACAACCACTCAGAACGCAGAAAAGCAAAAACTAGTTACTACCTAAATACAAACCCAAACAGGGCTGGGCACATTATATTTACACAACAGAGAGAGAGAGAGAGAGAGAGAGAGTCACCAGTTCAGCAGTCTGGAGCATGTCATAGTGAAGCTCTGGGCCTAAGGGCTTTGTAAATGACATCTGATTCTTTGAAGGCATCTGCTTCAATTATCACTGCGTTTCCTGCTGCCCCTGCCCAGAATGGTCTGTTCACATCACATTAAACACCATTCATTTTAAACCCTCACCATCATCTGTTGTCTTCATTTATTATTTGTACACTACTAAACATTTTTCATTGACCATATTGAACATAATGCCTGTGAATCAATTGCTTTATAATCTCCAAAAGAACCTGATATTTGGTGTGAATGTTCTTACTCTGCCAGGATGTCCTTAAGCACTGTGCTTTTCCCTGCTCCCATCCCACCTCCCATGAAGAGCAGGACCGGACTTCGATTGCTGTGAGCGACTGGAACCATCACATCGGTACATTCTGAATCATCACTTGTCAAAAGCCTGATCACTTTCAACTCCTCCTGAGTATTAGAATATATTGCCACCTTCAAGTCCTTTGTAACCCTTTCAAATCTCTGTTGCCTACAGGCGAACGAGATGGACAAAACTTAGTAGTACTAGGACAAAGTCATACAAGAAACTGTTTTTCTTTTTCAACAATTTCATCCTATAGTGATGATTTCTATATATCTTATTGCAGTGTGATTACATGATCTTATTGCATTGTGATGAATCCAATACCACTTGGAGTTCTCATCATATATAGGAAGTAGGAACTTATCATTGATCTTTAGATATCTCACATTTATAATTGACATTATAAATGTGTTTACTTTTCTTAGAGTGAGTAATTATAGGAAGAGGAATGGGGTGTTATTAATAATAATAATAATAATAAGAGTAAATTGGCAAGGCACACAACACACCTTGTTGCTGCCATAACAATGCTCCTGAGTTTCTTTCTGGGGTCCTCAGTTCCCAAAACCTGCAAATTATTATTAGCATGGAAAATGAATGATTAATTGGCATTTTGGATCTACTAATCTATATTTAAATTGAAGATGGATGGGGAATATGGGGGGTAATTACGTACCTGACTAACCATAAGATCAGCGTAGCTCCAGTGGAAAGCAAAGTAGCTGATGATGCATCTCTCGAACTCTTCGACGAGTTTTATAAACAAAGAGTCACCATCATTTACAAGTTCAAAGTACATATATATATTCTCCTCACATCCTTCTTCTTTCCGGGCATAATCAGATGCCAACTTCACGAGTTGAGGACATTCTCTTCTGTCTTTAAACCCTATTTGCCTTGCTGCATTAAGGTTAATTAAATTAAATTAAAAAAAGCTTAAAGATCATGAGAGGAAGGTGGTAGTGGATCAGATATTGCATGGTTGGTTGTATTGTATACATATTATGATATGATATACCTACGTAGTGATGAAACCTCTCTAGCTTGACCTGCCCTGTATCTGTTATCTTTATATGTGGAACAATCTTCTGACACTTCCTCAAACGAAACTGTATCAATGCAGCGATGACGACGCCCACCACAGAGGCTATCAAGATCTGTATTAAAATTAGGCACCATATCTGTATTAAGAAGAAGAAGAAGAAGAAGAAGATGAAGACGATGATTATCACATTCACATTTATTTATATTTACGATGTGTTTCTTTCCATGCATGACATGACAATATCTAGATTTACCGATTTGTGTTAGGGGTTGAGAAATTGAGCCTCACCACCATTCAGCATGTCTGAGAAATTGAAGGAGATAGATGGATGGATGGATCGATCAGGTAAAAGAGTGAGAGAGAGGAAGTGAAAGAATTGTGTTTTGGATCGTGTTGTAATTAATTTGTTGAGAATGAATATGATGAGAAACAGAGACTCTCTTTCTCCCTTCCAACTCCCAATGTTTATCGGACACACCACGTACACGTGTTCATGTGGGCGATGGAATAGTTGTTTTACTTTTACCCGTTCCCCCTTCTCATCGAATGAAACTAATTCATTATTCATGTTGTGTTTGTAACAGTAAACCAATTGTCATTCACATCCTCAGATTTAATACCCACTACTTATTAGCCTCTGTCCCTCATAGGTCAACGATGCCCGACCAATTAGCCTGAAGTTGGGGGCTCGCCTCTGTCCATCCAAAGTGGACATATGAGATATGAGATATGATCACCTGATACTCCAATCGCAAGAGGACATGTGTCTTGATGAGGCCACATCATCATGGGAGAGTGTTCCATCCATTATCACGTCCCGCCCTTCATTTAGTGCTGTCACCAGGAGGGACGATGCAGCATCAGTAGATGACTGGTGCACCTGTTTGAAGTAATTTTTTGTTTATTGTTTAAGAGTTTTGTACGGAAATACACCATTTAAAAAAAAATAAAATAAAATTAATGTTCTTCAGTGTTAAAGTAGAACTAATGCGCGTAAGCAGCCAAACTGACGGCGAATGTTTGAATTCGTAGTCTTGGTTAAGGATTCATAATTCTTAGCTTTTCTTCCCTTGGGCACCGCTTGTATCTACTTCGCCAGAGAGAATTCTTGCTAAACTTATCAATGATCTAACAGCTCTGCGTTCTGGAACAGTTCCCTCACAGCATTAATGCCGCCATATATGCTGATGACCCAACATCGCCACTCTACGATGTAAAACGGAACGCCGGCCACCTGCCTCCGACGGTGATCGATCTCAACTACGATTACGTAGAACCTACATCTCCCGACTCTGAAATTGTGGAGAACAATCTGTCGACCATGTACCGGCAAGTTGTACAAGCCACGACTGCTAAGCTTTTCCTAGGCAACTCATACCGCGCCGGGCGACCAGCCAGACCCAGGACCGGGTGCCTTGGAGAGCGTCCCGCATAATACAGTCCACTCGTGGACTGGTCTTTTTAACGAGCCAAATGAGGACATGGGGAACTTCTATACCGCCGGCAGAGACCCCATATTCTTCGCACACCATAGTAACGTCGACCGGATGTGGACGATCTGGAAAAAAATTGGAGGTAAAAACAGAAGGGACTTCACCGATCCGGGTTGGCTAGACAGCACCTTGCGCTTAGCTTAATCGTCCGGTGCCGTTCCGGAACGGCGGTTTGAATTAAGTCAAATGCGACGACTGGCAGTGCATTTTATATTGAATCTTTGGTCGTCACGTCAGCCGGCTACAATATATTCAGCGTTCGTTCGCAGGTATTAAAACCTACTTTGGGAAATAATTTAGAAGCATGACAGTAATTTATTTATTTATTTTTTCAATGAATTGTATTTATAATCTAGCTGTTGTTCACAGCCATTTTATTAATCCAATAGTGCAAATTAAATTCTAGAGTGGTATTATTTGTTGGAAGTCACATTAAGAACATGTTCTTTCATGAAACAACAGAGGTATCAGAGACAGAAAAATAAGATTCTCTTAACTAAGTAAAAACTGTAGTTGGGGAATAGACTGAGTTTAGAAGGGGATTGTAGGAGATATTAGACATAAAACCATATGTGAAACATCATCCCATAGGATAATTACCAGTTTTTCGAGGTTTCTGATCAAAATGGAAAAGGTGATTTGCTGCTCCAGATTGTTACTCATGAAAACAAAGAGATTTATTTTGAGCATATATCTCCAGATGGAAGCATAACAACCACTCAGAACATGAAAAACAAAAATTAGTTTCTACCTAAATACAACCCAATCAAGATCTGTATTAAAGTAGGCTTCCCCTTATCTGTATTAAGAAGAAGAAGAAGAAGAAGAAGAGAAGATGAAGATGATGATTGTCACATTCACATTTATTTATATTTACCATGTGGTTCTTTCCATGCATGACATGACAATATCTAGATTTATCGATTGGTGTTAGGGGTTGAGAAATTGAGACTCACCACCATTCAGCATGTCTGAGAAATTGAAGGAGAGAGATGGATGGATGGATGGATCGATCAGGTAAAAGAGAGAGAGGAAGAGAAAGAATTGTGTTTTGGATCGTGTTGTAATTAATTTGTTGAGAATGAATATGATGAGAAACAGAGACTCTCTTTCTCCCTCCCAACTCCCAATGTTCATCGGACACACCACGTACACGTGTTCATGTGGGCGATAGACCAGATCTGTTTACTTTTACCCGTGCCCCCTTCTCATCGAATGAAACTAATTCATTATTCATGTTGTTTTTGTAAAAGTAAACCAATTGTCATTCACATCCTCAAATTTAATACCCACTACTTAATTACCTACCCATTTCATTAATCTCTCTATTCAAAGTACAATCCTTTGAAAGTAAATAAATCAAACTTGCTGATGCATGCTTCCCATTTCCAATGGCTTATATATTTTGGTTAGACCATGGGAAATTATGAAAGCGGGTTCTGAGTGTATATACGAAATGTATTTTTAAGTCATACTTAAACTAATCCCCACATGAGTTAAATAAAATTACATTCATAAGACTCGAATTCAAAACCATTAGTTAAGTTATAAGAGACCCGAATCATCTCCTTTACATTTTCGATGATAAGAATTGAAGTCCTGTCCTCAAAACGAAAGAATTGTCTCAAAAATTTATATTAGAAACACAATCATCTTTGTGTGTATATATTCTAGTGCAACATTTATATAATAATTGCTTCGCTAGCTCATGTAGTTAATATTTTTTTTTTGATAATTTTGTGGATATTCGGATCAATTTACTTACACACATCTCAACAAATCATGAGGAAACTCGAACTAATAATGATTATTGGATTACTTAATATATATGAAAGTATGAAATTATCTAAATAAAAAAAAAAAAAATTGTATGAAGGGTGTGGTGTGGCGGCGGGGGGCCGCACCCGCATTAAGGAATAAGGACGAGCCAACCAATTATATACATATTTAGATTCTCAAAACCCTATCTAGGGTTTCAGATTGAATCACCCTCTCCAAGTCTCTCCGAGGGAGATGACTTTCAGAACTTCACCTTGTTCTTCTTCTACTGCGTCTGTCATTGCTTCATCAAAAATTCCTCAAAGATGTAAGCTTTCCTCTCTCTTCCGACACCCACATAGACCCATCTCACCTGCTACTGCTCCCATATCTTTATCAAAAGACTCTGTCTCCAACACCATGGATGCTGTAGGGCGACTTCATAATTTCTTGAAATCTAACTGTAAATCTGGTCATATCAAGCGTGGTGAAGCGTTTAGTGTATTTAATCAAATGATATCCATGCAGCTCACTCCACCCATTTCATCATTTAATATGTTGTTAGGTGCAGTTGCCAAGATCAAGTGTTACTCTGATGTGATTTCTTTTCATAAGAGAATGAGTTTAATTGGTTTGGCTACGGATTTTATTACACTGAACATTTTGATCAACTGTTATTGCAATTTGCATAAGGTTGATTTTGGGTTGGCAGTTCTGGGGGAAATGTTGAGAAGGGGTTATAATCCTAATGCTGTCACCTTTACATCCTTAATTGGGGGGCTGTGTCTGGGAAACAGGATTATCGAGGCCACCGGGTTGTTAAGGAAAATGGTTTGGATGGGTTGTCAGCCAAATGTGGTTACGTATGGGACTTTGCTTAATGGATTATGTATGACGGGAAATACAATGGTTGCAGTTAAGTTGCATGACGAAATGCTGAATGGAAATGGTAGTTTTGGTGCTGCTATTAAGCCCAATTTAGTTTGTTATAGTACCATCATTGATAGTCTATGCAAATGTGGACTGATAGATAAGGGTAAAGAGCTTTTCTCGGAAATGAAGGAGAGGGGGATTTCCCCGGATGTTGTTGCATATAGCTCGATAATTCATGGCATGTGTCATACTGGCAGATGGGAAGAGGCTAAAGGTCTGTTTAATGAAATGGTCGATGGAGGTGTTCGACCTAATGTGGTAACATTCAATGTGCTGATGGATGCACTTTGTAAGGCTGAACAAACAGACAAGGCCTATGAGTTGTTAGAATTGATGGTTCAGAGAGGTGAACGTCCAGATACTTTTACCTACAATACATTGCTTGCCGGGTTATGTTTGGAAGGTAGGATTGATGATGCAAGGGACCTGTTTGTTTCCATGGAAAGTAAAGGGATTGAAACTGATGCTGTTAGTTACAATGTGTTGATCAGGTGCTATTGCGAGAGTGGGAAGATTGCAGAAGCCAAGAAGCTCTGTAGCGAAATGATCTGTAACAAAATTACGCCTACAGTTATTACTTACAACACCTTATTAACTGGCCTTTTTCTGGAAGGAAAAGTCACAGATGCATGGAAGCTGTTTGGTGAGATGAAGGTTCATGACCTAACACCAAAATCATGTACATATAACATATTATTAGACGGTCTTTGCAAGAATGATCGTCTTTCAGAGGCAATGGAATTATTTCACTCTTTAGAAAATCATGACTTTCAACCAACTCTTCCAATTTTCAACTGCCTCATTGATGGGTTATGTAAATCAGGGAAGATTGAGATTGCTAGAGAGCTATTTAATAGATTATCTCATGAAGGCCTGGAACCAAATGTTATAACTTACACAATCATGATCCATGGACTGTGTAAAGATGGGCAATTAGAAAAGGCAAGCGGTTTGTTTTTGGAAATGGAAGAGAAGGGTTGTGCTCCAAATCTGGTGACTTTTAATGTACTTATGCGTGGTTTCTGCGAAACAATGAGATGCAAAAAGTGGTTGAACTTCTCCAAGAAATGGCAGAGAGAAAATTTTCACCTGATGAATCCACAATTGGCATAGTAATAGACTTGCTCTCCAAGGATGAGAAATGTCATAAATATCTCAAATTGCTTCCTACATTTCCTTCCCAAGGTCAAACTAAGAGGATATGACAATGTTTAAGACAGTAACCTGAAATTCACTTCTGTGAACAACTCTAATTTGGAATAACTCCCTAAAGAGTTCTACTTTCCGACCTGAGGTTATGAAGTTGCAAGCATATTGCTGCATTGGGAATTTGATTTAGTAGAGAAGCAGCCTGTGTGCCCCAATTTGCTCTAGATTAAGGGCTGTGTTTCGGAAAGAGGATTAACGAGGCTCTAGGGTTGTTAAGGAAGATGTCTTTGGATGGGTTATCTGCTTCATGAGGCTACATTTATGGACTTTTCTTAATAGGTTATGTGTGGGAGGCCTTACAATGATTGCCGTTGAGTTGCACAGAGAAATGCTAATTGGAAATGGTGGCCTTGATGCTACTATTAAGCCTAATTTGGTTTGTTATTGTACTACTGTTGATAATTAAATATGGACTAGTAGACACTGGTGAAGAGCTTTTTTCTAGGAAATTAAGGGGAGGGAATTATCCCAGATGTTGTTGCTTATAGCTCTATTATTTTTGGCATGTGACATTGCCAAGTAGATGGAAAAGAGGCTAGATTTCTTGAATGAAATGGTGGATGAAGGTGCCACGTCCTAAAGTTTTGAGAAGTGCCGTCCCATTTGATGATCCTGAGGCGAAATTCCTGATACTTTTGCCTATAATGCATTGATAGATGGGTTCTGTTTGGGAGGTAGGATTAGTGATGCAAGCGACCTGTTTGTTCCATGGAAAACAAGGGGATTGAAACTGATTCTGTTTGCTTCAATGTGTTGATCAATTACTATTGCAAGATTCGGAGGCAATACACCAACTGTTTATTACTTATAACACCTTGTTAACTGGTCTCTTTTGGGAGGAGAAGCCAGAGCTGCATGGAAGCTGTTTGGGATCTATGACACGGTTAATGTAAGTGACTTGCTCAAATCCAAGCTAATGCTAGGTAGATGGGATTTTGTTGCGGTCCTGCTGCTGCAATCAGGTGTAATAATGTTTGACAAATTGGTCTTGAAATTTGAACTGACATTAATGTATTATTTTGTTTCTAGTCATTGCAATTGAGTTGTACAAGGTGGGAAACAATACTGAGATCATTCGATACAAGGTACTAGCATGTTCTTTTGACTTAAAGTTATGAAACAGGGTCAAACATTTTGATCTTAAATTTTAGGAGATGTCATTTTTGTTCCCTTGGCCCCCTAAGTGGCTTGTTCAGTGCAGTTAGCAGGTTAAATACGGTAATTGATGCATTGCTTGTTTGAGACTAGGAGAAACTCAGCTAAGAAACAAAAATATTTGTAGGTACCTCTGTTCCAGAAACTGTAGGTGAAGCTCATTTTCCTTCTCAGGAATGTCAATGTGTAAACTAATTTTATGGCATAAACTTCAATATCTCTGTGAACTGTTTTTAATATCACTTAGGAAAGCGTAGAATCATTCTGGAATAGTCTACAATTACATTCTCCTCCTTTAACATGCTATGTTTTACCCCTTCTCCAATTGTTGTCAGCTGCTTTCCATCTTGCTCACTGAAGTCCTGCAATTAATTTTCTTTGGTGAATAATTCCTGGACCCCGTGTCATATATATAAACGAGGACCACTGTTCACTTTGGAAGATTCTTTTAAGATGACAGCCTTCAGCTTGATGGGTTAAGTGCTTGGGGAAGAAAACAATGGCTTTTGTGGATGAAATGGAGCACAGGTGTGCATCCATGATTGTCATATTTGTGTTGGCTACTGATAGAAAATAAGAGTTCTATGCTGAATTTCAAAGGATTTCTCTACTAACAGTGTGCAAACAGAGAATAAAGGCAAGATAACTATTATGCTATTCTTTTCTGTTTTTCATCAACTAACATCTCTAGATCAATGAAAAGAAAACAACTAGTAATGGAAGGTACTGCAATAAAATAAGAACATTTGTGATGGAGCACAGCCGAGGGTCTCTTCCCCTTTTTCTCTCCCACTATCAGCGTACCTCACGCAGCATCCTCCTCCCTTTTTGAAAGACCGAATCTGTTTTCCTGATTTCCAGCTGGTCCTCTCTCCTTTCTCCACATGTCTCCTATTTTCCTTCTAGAATATACCTGCCAAACAGGCTGGTTATGCTTGGCCTCTCCAGGTGTCTTATTCTCCACTCCCTCTTTTGGCTCTTCTCTATCAGCTACAAATGCCTACGATATGATGGACCCTCATGAAGAAATAGTATTGGAGGCAGCAAAAGATGGATCGTTTTTAGGTTTCTTGTGAAACATAGTGGCTCCATGAACAGATGTAACATGGAAAGAAAAATTGATTTGGGTAATGTTAGCAAGGAGCAATCAGTTTGTCCTAATTGCTCTAGGTTATCATCTTTGATTCTACTTTTGTGGATTCATGTCATATGCATATGGGTATCCGGTATTTACATTTGTCAATTTTTTCTTTAATTAGTCTTTTTTTTTTCTTTCAAAATTTTGTGTTATTGTATCTATTCTATGTACTGTTACAACAAGACATAAGGGTGATAATTTATGTAACCTTGTAGCATGTCTTCACTATTTATATGTTTTTTATTTAATTTTCTTGTAAAGCCTATCACATATGTTAAGAAGCATGATATTCATATTAAACCCAAATCCTGAACGAGACACTAGAGTTGGTCGTTAAACATGGTATTAGAGCTTAGTTTGACAGGAGGTCTTAGGTTTTAGCCATCTCTATGCAATTTGAACTCCCATTTGTTTATTTGGAAGTCCATGAAGGACTCCGTTTAATTTGTTTGACTCTCCACATGCTGGTATAAGGCCATCAGTGAGGGAGGGTGTTAAGAAGCATGATATTCATATTAAACTCAAATTCTACAAGCTTGAACTTTTAGGAGAGTTGGTCGTTTAACAATATCAATTGTAGTGCAACAGTATAGTGATCATGGATTGCAGGCCAAACGTAGGAATCAAGTTCTAGAAAGATGCCCTACAGAGAACTGGTCGTTGCCATACATGGATCAGCAACTGCACGAAGTTGGAGCCTTTAAATCTTCATCTCCTTTCATCGCCAAGATGCCGGATGCTGATGATCACTAGCTCATATATGTAAGACTTTAACTCAACACTATCGAGGCCTTTTCTTGAGGGTGTAAGCTCAACAGAGAAGTAAAGCCGGAGTGAGTTGGTGGGAAGCCATGTGTGCGTCATTGCAACCCTGAACCAAAGAATATCGGGTGAAGAGTTGAGTCATTACATAAATGCTGCATGATATTGAGTATATGTTTGTTAAACACCATTGCATCGACGAGTCCAGTTCTATTCTATTATTTGATTGCCCTGTTTTTCATTTTTGTAAGCAACCTCAAATGTTATTATACTATTATTTCCAATTTCCAGATGATTTACATGCTAATTGATTGGATGAAGTAAACTGTAGCATCACTATTTTTGTAATCCTCTTGGATTCATTCTTGACAAGAATGATATCACAGACTTGATATTCCCATATGAATTTTTCCATTTTCCAAATATTTCTTGTTTTTTTGTCATAGGTTCTGTTGACTGACTGGGAGATTAGGAAAAAAACAAAGAAAAGAAAAGAAAAGAAAAGAAAGGAAAAGTTATGAGGGCAGCAATACCATCACTCCAAGAAATGTGAGTTACAACCTTCTATTGGCTATTGTTTGAGAACATGCTGCATGCATGTATGCATGAATGAGTTTAAAACTGGTGCATGTCACTTTAGGGGGAAGGGAATGCCCTCCATGTGGGCACTCTCTTTTATAGCGCTTTACTTCCACAGTGCATATACCCAGACTAACTGGATGAAATTTGAGAACAAAAGGGACTGGTGAAAATCCTTAAAAGAAAGCCTATAATCCTACTAACCAGCCTGCTTAATTAGTTCCCTACAACTCTCCCTAATAGATCCAAAAATGAGAGGAAGATAGAATTCATGGACATCCAGGATGTTGTTGTTGTCTACCCTATATATTATATATTTGACAGCTTGTCATAGAGTTCACAGGATTCAACTTACATGGTCCCATCTTGTGAAAAAAACTTATGATTATCCACTTGGAATCACAGTTTTATACAGTGGGAGGGATGTGGAAAGTTTTTAATCAAACCTGAATGATTGGAGAGTGGAGACACCACTGTTTTTCATAATGAATCATCATGTGGGTTATTTTATTCTTTTTTTTGAATTTAATCTATGGTCAGTTAGAGGTCATTTAGGCAGGATTCAGCTTTATGTTAATAATGCCTTAGTGATGTGCCAAGAAATGGATTCTGGTGTTTTGTATAATGCCTTTTCTGTTATTATTGCTGGTTAAGCAAAAAGTAATGGGGTGGCATGCTGTCTAATATCTTTATTGCTTCCAGGAGGAATTCCAGTGTTTTACTTTGGGAACTGTGTGTCTTTGACTGGTTCATTGATGTCAATCTTGTGTAAGATACACGGTACTTATAGGTTACTTTTGAACCCGGGAAAGAAAACAAAGAGGAAAAGAAAAAATAGATTTAAACTTAATAAATTAATTTTATATATTTTATTCGTTTTCTTTTTATTATATAAGGATTAAAAAATTAAAAAATATATGAAATTTTGATTATATTCATATTTTTCACCGTAAAATCAAATAAATTTTCTTAGCATTTTTTCCCTTTCTCTAATGCCTTTCAGATTCGAATCGGAGCCTTAATGACTTGAATACATGTACGTATGCATGAGAATGAGAAGGAGAGGGAAAGTTTTATTCAGTGATGAAATGAATTGCTGATGATTGTCTGTAACTATAGCTTGTGTGGAAAGTTGTAGCTTCTTATTGTTCAGTTTAAAGCTGATAATGAGCTATACAATACAATGTAGGGGAAGGTGAAGGAGGTTACTGTGGCTGTGGTTTTAGAACTTCCCACTGAAGGATGGATGGTTTCTGTTTAAGGTCTTCCCTGAAATATTTTTTATATATAAACTAGTAAACCCTAATTCATTATGTTCTTTTTTTTAATCCTCGTAAGAAATGAGGGGGTGATTTTTAGTATTCTTGTTAAATACATTCAATACCGTTATTTATCCTACTTAGATTAGAGCTTTTCTCTCTTAGCCAAAGTGGATTACTTCCTTTTTGTCGAGTTTTATTAGATTTTGTTTTTTATCTTTCTCCGTCGATTTATTTGCGGTGTATGGTTGTGTCGTTGTATGACGGTTGTTTTGTTCGTTGATTTTTGTATGGGCGATAAAACTGTTTCGATCAGATAGAAAAGTCATATCAAATTTTTGTTCTTTAATATGTTTCATCATATATGAAATTTTAAATATTTTAGACATCTTAGAATTACTAGTTATATAGACCTTGAACCGTTTATACTTGTTATTAGTATGAATATTGTGTTATCTTCCAATGGTTTTAACATTTTGATTTATATGTTATGATGTAATGAATTGTTACGATATAAATCAATGAAATTTCTCTTTTAAAAATATATATATATATATATATATATATATATATATATATATATATATATATATAAACTAGTAGATGCTTTTCTTTTTCTCCTAAAAAGTATAGTGTGGCGGTCAGCTTGTCGCTTATCGGTGACAACACGTTTTGTTGGAAAGGTGATTGTGATGGTCCCTACTTCTTTAGAGACAAATTTTGGATTTGAATCATATTATCTTAGGACATGTAACTTTTTTGATAAACAATTACCAAAAAAATTAAATTAAGAACTGTAGCAGAAGAGAATCTCTCTCTCTCTCTCTCTCTCTCTCTCACTATCATACACGACCATTGAGGCATGCTGCTGAATTGTACCATGTCAGATGTGTCACTAATTTATTCGAAGTGGCTTCCTAATTAAATTGAACCATTTTTTATGTATCTGTCAATAAAGTTTAAAGACCCATGTTTCTGTTCCAAATATGAAAGGAGATTTTTTCCATCTCATTATTAAGGCACAGAAACCCTAGTGGTAGAAATATGAAGCTAGTATCACCTCAACTAACACTGAAAACTAAGATGCGTAAATGTCTTTGAGTTTTATGCGTATGTTTCACTTTGTCTGTGAACTTTTTTCGATTTTAGGATACTTTTAATGTTTATTTCCGTAATCATCCTCGCCCACCCCATTAAAAAAATCACAATCAGGTTAAAAACTCTTACGCGTGTGGAGTGCTTAAAGGGCGTATGTCCTTTTGTAACATTTTTTAATGACTAGGGAATGACTGAGCTAAGAAAGTAAACATCAGAGATATTTTGAGATCGAAAAAAAGGTTTAAGGGGGCAAAATGAGACATACGCGGGAGCCTTTGTATACCTTATCCCAAATTTGCATAAAATTGCTTATGCTAAAATGGATGATTGTGCACAAGTAGAAAATCCAAAATGGTAAGCACCTCCCAACCCAACCTTCCACTTTCGACTCTTTTCACCTACGTTTTGGCCATCCTCCGGTCCAAGCAAAACCCCAAAACAAAAGTACATGTGTTCCGTTTTTTGACATGCAAATCCTGGCGGATCTGATGCACATGTAAATCTGACCCACATGGTTTTTTGCTTGTAGAATTGACCCCCACAAAAGTTAATGCATCTGACCCACATCCTTTGTGATAGTTTGGACTTTTGAGCAGACAGATGTTGTGGTGATGGAATTCTTCTGTAAGGAGTAAGGAGTAAGGAGTAAGGACTAAGGATGAGGCAAATTCAGAGCTTCTCTCTTACACAGTTGTTACTCATGTTATTTTCAATTCTCTGAAGTCTGGATGATGCAGTCTCCTTATAAATAAGAAAAATATGAATAAAGAAAACAAAAAAAAAAAAAAAATGATAGGGGAAGACCACAAATTTCAGTCTTTACGTTCACATTAAATCTAAAGTTCAGTCATGTCCTGTGTTCACAAAGGGAAGTCATTGGAAACTAAAGCATACCTACTTGCTGCCGCCCACACTTTCTATGAATCTTCCAAACACCTTTCTGTTCTTATGTTCACAAGGGAACTCTTCTTGTTTGCCTCTTACTGTTCCGATGCTCTTTCAGCTGGCCTATACCTGGATCTGAAGATTCAAAGGATTTTCAAATCAACAATTAATGAAAAATAAATTAGAGAGAAACATACTGTCGAGCCAGCTAATATTATGTTAAGCAGCCATTCTACTAAGTACCGAACATGGCTGAGTATAATATAAATATCATGCGCTAACTGTAATCAAGTCCGAAATTGAACCAAATATAATATCATGATCAGGCCTAACCAGAGACTCAAAGTTCTTGATGAATCATAAGAAAGCAGCCATCCATCTGTGCTTTTTCCGATATGTTAATCGAGGTCTGGTTTTTGGAGTTGAGGGGAATGAAGCCTGGTCCGAAATCATTCAAACGCTGCTTGATCAGCTCTATGTGAAGGATTTCGAACCAGACAACATTCCCCTCAACTGTTCAAGGGAGGGAGAGAGAGAGATAGATAGATAGAGAGAGAGAGAGAGAGAAGTGGGCATAGAGTTTGTGATTTGGCCATGCATTATTTTTTATGATGTCCTTGTATACGTAGTAATAAGGAGAGATTCCTTCTTGGGTCACATGACATGGAGTCCACTTTCTACACCACCCCCTAACTTGCTTTTTTCACACATAGGAATGTAGTTAATGGGAATTTCTTTTCTAAAATCCGTATAAATATTATCTTGGTATAAGAAGAAATTAGGACTTTCCCTCATTCATATTACATGGTTTTTAGCGTTAGAGTTGTGTTTTATCAGTGTCTTAGGGATAGTAAGGTCAACCCAAATACCTACTTTAATTAATTAGCTTCTGTTCCAGCATGTGACACAAGCTACCCTCTACCTTCAAAACCAACTGGCAACCTTTTTTAATACCAAGTATTAGCAAAACTTGGTAAATTGCAAGCCGTGTTTGTTCCGTTTGCAGCTCGGAAAATAATAGGGAAAGAAAATGATTTTCTCATATTTGGTTTCACCATGGAAAAAAAAAAAAAATATTCTCAAAATTCCTCAAAAATGTTCACATTTTAAAATTTCTTAATCCTTATATAATAAAAAGAAACAAATAAAATGAGTTTGAATAAAACATATAGAATTAATTTTATTAAGTTTAAACCTATTTTTTATTTTTCTTTCATTTTCCTCCTATTTTCTTTCTAACATTTCCGGGTTACAAACGGATCTAACTTGCTTTTTTAAGGATCTTGAAATTATATTCCCAAGTAAAGGATATGTCTTTTGCTTCCCACTAAGGTAAAGGGGAAGGTTGGGAGATGATGGCATATGCAGCTTCTGTGATACTAAGCTTAAACCCCAAGCTTAATACATATTGGGCCTGTTAAAGCTTTTACAGGAAAGAAGAAAGAACTAAAGGAAAATAAAGTGGAACTTCTTACACACCAAGCTAATTAATTCCCAGCTCAACTTTGTTTACTTGACCTAATTACTTTTTAAGTTACTTTGTTAGACTTCTGACTTCAGTACTGTCTTTTGCTTTGTCTTCTTGACAATGAATTGCAAAAAAGAAAAAAAAATTTTTTTTTACCACCCCAGTAACAGTTCTGTCATCACAGATTTGAGTTCTTTCAGGCAAGAGAAGTTGCTTGAGGTAAAGTGAGAAAAGATGAAAGTTATATATGAACTTATTCTATGCTTTAAACTAGAGCTTGAGTTTGATTGAGAACAAGTAACCCACTTCATGCATGCGTTTAGAATAAACAGAATTGAGTAACATGGTTTCTAGGAATATGAGAGAATTGCAATGTTCAAAGGTACTTACGGGTTGATTGGTTCCTGTTTTTGAAAACTGTTTTCTGTCCTCAAAAATAAGGAAAATAGGAAAAAGGCATTTGGTTTCCAATTTCTTTTTGTTCTAAAAAATACAGAAAACATGCATTAAATTGAAAGAACAAGAACAATAATCAGAATACACCATTTTGGTGTTCTATGTGTTTTCAAAAACTATTCTTGAGAACAGTTTTTGAAAATAGGAACTAACAAGCCCTTACATTTCCCTTTGTCATTGTTGTTGTAGCTTTAGACCAACTGTTGGGATTCAATAACAACACACATGCATGTTTATCTCCATTATTTATTTTCCAGAGAATTGTCCCCCCCGCCTCTTTCTGTCTTTGGCCTATATTGTCATTCCATTTGTTTGGTGGGAAGGAAAACTTAAACCGCATACTGATCGAAAGGGTGGTTTTTCAACCTCTCCATGAGATGTGAAATCCTCTCCTCCAGATCAGTGGGGCACCTGCTTTTCTTTTACAACATGAGACACATGAGATTGGACCTTGACATTTAATGGGTATGATTTAAAGGTTGCAATGGGGAAGCGCCAAAAAGGAGGGGATATGAGGGCAAAGACCTTTTCTTTTTGCAGTGCCAAAGATTCCACTATCTGCATGGAACACATTTACTATATGTTGTTTATGGGGGAGGGGAGGGGGGTTGTGGTGGGGGAATAAAACCTCTAACTAATGAGGGTTTATACATGAAGTTCTGATTATATTTAAGGAAAAAGTCAGAAACTAAAAAACTAAATTCCCTTATTTTCTAGGATTAGTTACAACAGCCTAATTATTCATGATTTTCTAACTAATTCAACACTCCCTCTTAAGTTGGGAGGTAAATAACATGAAGTCCCAACTTGTTTACAAGTGCATCAAAATTAGGCTTGAACAGTCCCTTAGTCAGGATATCCGCAATAGTTTAGTAAAAATGAGAATAATAATTTCTCTCACCTATTCTGATGGGTTCTCTTCTATGCTGGTTGATGTGTTTGCAGATTAACCTAATGTGCACCTTGTCTGCAGACTCATAGTGAGTCTAGTAGCCCAGATTATGTGATCTTTGTGATCAAGTGGCTCACAAATCCACTACCCATCGCCCTTGAAACTGACTTCTAGCCACCACATTTTGTTTCTTACTTCGTCAAGTCACTAAATTTCCCCACACATAGGCGATAAGCTAGGAGGTTGATCTTCTATCAGTTATAGACCCAACCCAATCTGCATCAATATAGATCTCCAAACCTTGATGATCTCCCTTTTTGAAATACAATCCCCTTCTAGGAGATCCTTTAAGCTATCTCAAAATTCGATAAGCAGCTTCCAAATGCTCCTTTGTTGGAGAATGCATGAACTAGCTCACAAGATTGACGGTGAAGGCTATGTCTGGTCAAGTGTGAGCTAAATAAATGAGATTTCCAACTAGTCTTTGATACTGACCTATGTCTACTAGTTCTTCACTTTGACTATCACAAAGGTTTCTATTAGGATTAATTGGTGTATCAACTGGCTTACAACCAATCATTCATTGTTTCCTTCAAGAGTTCAAGGATTTATTTTGCGACTCTACAATCCTTTCTTGTAGAGTTACTTCCGTTCCCGAGTATTTAGACCAATTGAGATCATGATTTCAAATTCAATGGCTAACTTTCTCTTTGGGCAAGCTAACTCCCCCTCATCACTGCCAGTGATGATGATATCATCAACATAAACGATCAAGATGACAATCTTGTCAGCAACGACATACTTGTAGAATAGAGTATGATTTGATTGTCCTTTAGTGTAGCCTTGAGCCTTCACAAAGATTGTAAATTTGTCAAACCATGCGTGGGAGATTATTATTTATTTCGTCTCTGAGGCTTTAAGGAGTTTGCAAACCAGGAAATAAAATTCATCTCAAAACCTAGTGATCTGACATAGGGCTTCTTCCCTCAACTCACCATTTAAGAAGGCGTTCTTCACGTCCATTGTTGTAGAGAGACGGTCGAATAAGCGTGATGGAAAGAAGAACTCAGATAAAGTATTAAGCTTGTATTAGGAGCAAAAGTCTCGGAATAATTAATACCATAGGTTTAGGTGGAGCCTTTGGCAAAGAGACGAGCTTTATAACGTTCTAAGGAGCCATCTGAGTTGTACTTGACAACAAATACCCATTTACAACTCACAATTTTCTTCCTTTCCGGCAAAGGCACAATGTCCCAAGTTTTGTTCTTCTCCAAAGCACGCATTTATTCTAACACAACATTCTTCTAGTCCGAATCCTATAAGGTAGTTTGTATATCTTCGGGAATCTCCACAATAGAGAGGTTAAATGTGAAGTAAGAAAAAAAAAGAGGATAACTTATCTTACGAGACATAGTGAGAAAGAGGATACTGAGTTGTACAGGTTCTAACACCATTACGAAGAGAAATTGGAACATCGGGCTGAGAAGAAACAAGGGAAAAATTGTCAGAAGGAATGGGCGTTGGACTAGGGAGAGGAATCGGTTCTAGTTGTTGAAGCATAAAAGATGTACCACTTGAGCAGACTGTCATCTAGAGTACACTTTGCCACTAAACCTGTCCCGAGGAACATTACAGTGAGGAAACATAGGTTCAACATTTTTAGTATTAGGAATCCCAATATTCAGTTGTAAATCTTGTGTTTCCAAAGGTTGTAAAACAGTGGGTTGGTTTTCCAAATTCTACCCTTTAGATGAAAAATTTTCAAAACCATTTTGATCTTGATGAAACCGAGGACTGGTCGAATTGGGAAGTGCAGTAAACTGGTTAGTTTTTTTCCATAAAAAAGAATTATGAAAAAAGAAATCAAGTTCAGAAATTGGTATAGCCCAATTTGATACCTGCTTATCGATTTGCTCTCCCTCACTTGATGACTTAACAAATGATTGATTTTCAAAAAACTGCACATCCATTGTAACAAAGTATTTTTTAGTGACAGGATCAAAACATTTGTACCCCTTTTGATTTGAAGAATACCCAAGAAACACACACTTTTGTGCATGTGGATCCAATTTACTTTTATGAAAATCATTGTTGGTGACAAACACGGTACAACCAAAAATTTTAAGAGGTAAATCTATAAGATACCTTGTCTTAGATTTTCATAAAGGAAATTTTTAATTGGGTTGCAAGAAAGCTTCCCTTTGGAAGGCACTCTATTGATTAAAAACACTGCATGTAATAATGCATCACCCCAAAGATATTTTGGAACATTGTGTGTTAAAAGTAAGGCTCTTGTGATTTCAAGAATATGTTTGTTTTTTCTTTCAATAACTCCATTTTGCTGAGGTGTTTGAACATAAGAACTTTGATGAACAATGTCTTTCGATAAAAAGCATCCCTAAAAAGGTAGAAACATACTCAGAGCCATTATCACTTGAAAAAAGCGGTTAATTCATTAAATTGTGTATTGATCAATGCATGAAATTTTTTGAAAACATTAGCAATTTCACCCTTCTCCCTAAGCAAATAAACCCAAGTCAGACGTGTGATCATCAATAAATGTAATAAACCATCTTTTTCTAGACAATGTGGGAATCCGAGATGGACCCTAAATGTCACTATGAATAAGATGAAAAGGTTTTGAAGGTTAATAAGATTTAGAAGGATAAGATGCACGATGATGCTTAGCCAACACACAAAATTCACAATGTAAAGAAGATGGATCTTTATTAACAAATAATGTTGGGAACAATTTTCTCGAATAATGGCAGGATGACCCTAACAAAATGCCATAACATAATATCGACGGTGAGATAGGCAAAAAGAATTAGCAACAAAGGTACTTAAACTTTGTCCATCTTCAAAGTAGTACATGCCACCATGCTCCTTAGCATTGCGATCATCACTCCACTGGTCAGGATCTGAAATTGTGATTAGAAGATGAAAAATAAGCACGACAATCGAGATCTTTAGTAATATAACTGATAGACAAAAGATTACACGAAAGCTTAGGCACATGAAACAAATTTTCTAAAGTAATGGTTAGTGAAACTCTAACAGTTCCACTACCGGCTATGGCTGAAAAAGTGCCATCAACAATGCGAATTTTCCTATTCCCCGTAGAAGGAATATATTTAGAAAATAATTGGGAACAATGTGTCATGTGATCAGTCGCATCGGAGTTTATTACCCAAGCGATAGAATTAAAAGAAGAGGTAAGAAAGGACACGGGTTTACCTTGATTGGCAAAAGAACAAGATGGAGTAGGATTAGAAGAGAGTTGTGAGGATTGTAGGAGTTTACACAGACTATCAAGCTGGTCCTTAGAGAAGGGTTGCGCAGAAGTTATGTTGGGCTATGTAGGAACATCACTTGTAGCTACCATTGCCTTGCCATCATGTTTCTTCACTAAGTGGAACTGATTTCCCTTATAACTTCAACATTTCTCCTTTACATTGTATGGCTTCTTGCGATTAGTCACAAAAACTACTTAACTATCCTCGCCGCTACACGACTAACAAGCATGGAAGTGTCATGGTTGAGCAAAGCTGAAGACTCTAGAGTAGAAGTTGGTGAGGATTCATTCATGATTCTTTTCCGAGCTTCTTCTTGTCTTAATTCAAAAAACAAGGAACGAATGGAGGGTAATGGAATATGACCCAGAATTCTGCCCTTAATCTCATCAAAAGGAGTCCACACTGACTAGAAACATGAATACCTGTCATCTGACCTCTCTTTTAGTAGGCCCAGGCTAAATCACATGCATTCTCCCATGTATCGTTGTAGCAGAGATCCAATTCTTTTCATAGTGTCAGCATCTCATTGAAATACACCATGAGAGGGCACCTACCTTGCCTTGAAAGCCATAGCCAATTCTTGAGTTAAAAATTTCGGAAGAATTTTCGAGATCAGAGTAAGTTTCCCGGACACTCTCCCAAATATCTGTGGCCTCCATGAACATAAACGGCTTCCGAATGTGGACCTCCATTGAATTCAACAACCAAGCAGTAATGAGTGAATTTTCACTCCTTCACTTCCTGGAGGAAGGATTAGTAGCCTTAGGACGAGATTCTTCTCGGTGAAATAAGCAAATTTACCTATACCATCAGTACCGTTGTGGAATTATTACCCACTCCAAATAATTGCTAGCATTGACTCAAATACTTGATTATTTGGGTTGAAACATTAATGTGATATAGTGGCGGATGGAGAGGTGAAGCGAGTGATGTAGAGTGTGTGGTGGGTGATAAACACCAACTAGCCAGAAAAAAAAAAATTGCCTTTGGAAAAAATGCCAAATCTAATATGTGGGATTAAAAACCTAAAAAATCTACAACATAAAATGGCAGAAATTTCGTTAGGGAGAGGCAGCTAAGCAGGAACTAGAACCTAGGGTTTGGGATATCCATAGCTCGTGCCATGTTGTTTATGGAAGGGGGAAATAAAACCTCTGGTGTGAGGGTAAGTCACCCATATTTATACATGAAATCTTGATTATATTTTAGGAAAAAGTCAGAAACTAAAAAACTAAATTCCCCTATTTTCGAGGATTAGTTACAACAATCTAATTATACATGATTTTCTAACTAATTCAACACTATATATGCTAACAAACACTTGCCATATCATGGAATTGATAATTTTCCACACACATGAACCAAACCATCCTAATTGTAATGATGCGGCCTAATCATGTAGATATTATCCGTTTTGAATCCAAGGGGCCCTAACGGCTTTAAAACACATCTACTAGGTCGAGAGGAACCTATACTTATATAGTGCTAGGAAGTTTCTCTCATATCCGATGTGAGATGTGACAAACACCCTCCATACATATACAACGTCCTCGTTGTGTCCTATGAGATTACGGGGTCAAACTAACAAACATCCCTTAAGGGGCACAAATGGAACAGATCCCACATCGGGGTCAGGGATTGAATCTGATACCATTTGTAATGATCCAAACTAACAAAGTAGATATTGTTTCACTTTTGGTTTAAGGGGCCTCTCATGGCTTTAAAACGTGTCAACTAGCTAGGTTGAGAGAAACCAATACTTATATAGTGTCAATTAGAACTTTTTCAATTTTGGTGTAAGGGGCCCCTCATGGCTTTAAAACATGTCTACTAGCTAGGTTGAGAGAAGCCAATACTTATATAGTGTCAATTGAAATTTTCTTCTCAATCCGATATGGGATGTGACAAAGACTAGAAAAGGGCATTGATTTATTTCAATTCCTAGGTGAATTACAGTGATTGTTTGGCATGAAAGGTTGTTGCCATCCTTCGTGTTTTATGCATGTAATTGGTCATCAAAACATATTTTGGTAGAAAACATGGCTTGCACATGTGTAAAAACATGGTCTATAGTTTTGAAAAGTGTTGTGAGATATGTACACCTTAATCACACAAAAGGCACTTGCCTTAGCCAGTGAAAAGCAACATAGAGGTGAATATCACTGCTACAAAATATGAAAAAAATTCGATGTAGGCTGTAAAACCCTGACAAATTTGAATTTTTATGAAAAAGGGCCAAACGGTATATTATCGCTACAATATAGGCTACAGACCTGAAATTTTCTAAATCCCGGATGACGAATTGGACCTCACTGTTGGGTTTCTCTCACAAAATCTAGTTATCCAGATGAATTTCGTTGAATTTCGAGATAGTCGATTTTTTGAGCGATGGGTGTCTGGTGGACCCTAAAAATAGGAGTTTTAAGAAAAATCTTGAAAGTGAGAAATAATTTAAGTAAATTTCATTTAAAAATAATTTGAACTAAAATTGGGATGAAATAAATTGTTTCGAGACAGTGGACTCAGACAAGTTGTAGACACGTGGTGTTATGTGAGCCAACCATTTAAACATAAAATGAGAGGATTGAGACAAAAGAAAACAGGACATTTCATGCTAGGAAACCGTGGGAGAGAAAGAGAAAGAGAGAAAAGGAAGAGAAGTCCAAGACTTCTTTCGACGATCCACAGAGTTCCGTCGGTCAAAATTCGTCGAGCCAGAGTTAAAGTTCATCTACTCGACGAGGGCTACTTGGGTGTACCAAAAAAGAAGGGATTTCACCTAAGATCCAAAGGAGATCAAATTTTTCGGGTTTAGGAGGTGTTCTTGAGACCTCCTACCATTCAACTCGCTACAAAAATTTAGGGTTCTTTCTACTTGGGTTTCTCCCACCTTTTTTGGGATTTAATGGGAATGATTTAAGAGATGTTTGGGAGTAGTTTAGGGGTTGTTTTGTTTTTTTTTTTTTGCTCAAGCCTAACGTTCTTCGCCTAGGCAAAGGCAAGTTCACCTAGGCGAAGGTGTTCACTAAGGCGAAGCGTATGACTTGTTTGACTGTTTTAAATGGCTTTAATGGCCATTTTACGGCCGTTGTGGCCGGTTTGTTGAATTGGCTTGCGGTTGTGTATAGTATGTCCAAAAAATTGTTTAGGGATTGTTTGGATTCAAAAGAATAATCCGGACTGCTAAGGGCCTGTTTGGCCGATTTTGTGGTCAGTTTAAAGGCTTGTTTGACCTATTTTATGGTCAGTTTAAGGGCCGATTTGGGGCCATTGTGTGGGCTGTTTTTGTGAGCATTTTATATGTCACATTTGGCCTTGAGAGTTAGAGTTGTTATTACTTGATTTTGTAATAACATGATTTGGTTAATTGTTGTTTGATAAATGTTGATATATGTGTGCTTATATATTGACATTGAACTGAATGTTTGCTTTGGAGATTATATGTATGTAAA
The DNA here is from genome assembly GCA_016808115.1 of Tetrastigma voinierianum. Classification (NCBI taxonomy): domain Eukaryota; kingdom Viridiplantae; phylum Streptophyta; class Magnoliopsida; order Vitales; family Vitaceae; genus Tetrastigma; species Tetrastigma voinierianum. The sequence continues at coordinate 196,719 of JAEQBH010007127.1, read as the reverse complement.
TTGTCCATGATATATGGTAAAATGTATGAATTAAATCGTCCATATGGCATTCATCACATATGCGACATGACATTGACATGCAATGGTGCATCACATTGCATATGCATGGGGACATCACATTTTATGGGTGTAGTGCATGGTTGAAATCAAACACCGCCTCTAGTGATTGATGAGTGGGCTTGGTACCGTTGAACGAAGTCCAACTGAGTTGCACTGTTGCATGAAATGGAAAAACTTGTGTTGAGTAATAGCGAAATTTGAACACTTCCTCGGGGTGAAAGACTTGAGTGTTTGGTTCATACACTCCAAAGGTGAGGATCTAAAAAGTGTAGGAAGGTGTGCGGGCCTACGAATTGAGACTCAAAGTCGTTGCGGAAAAGACTCATGGTTTTGTATATGAAATGATCATTCGAGATTTAACATCCAAAAAGCTTTTGGTTTATAAACAAATGACTTTGTTTCGAAAAGGATCATTTGATGTAATCTATCAATGATGGATTTTATCACACATTAGCATTGCATTGTGTGGTGGGAATCAATAAAGACTCGGGTAAGGTACATGAGTGAGTCTCATCTCATTTCATGGCATGACATGTAGAATTCCAACCTAGGATTGCATATTCTTGCTTGGAATTGTTGATGTGAATGTGAAAAGTGTCAAAGGTGAATATTGCGTATGCGCAGTTGGAAGTAGCCTCGTAGGAATTACTCTACTAGGCGTGTGGCTCTGTATCTGGGATAACATTTCGGTGCGGGACATACGGCTGGTGGCGACTCATTCGAGGTAGTGAGGTGAAGAATCTAGGCTTTTTGGCTATGATGCTGTAAACTTTTGGATTAAATTCATTTTGGCATTACTAATGTGTTAAAGAGCTGAAATTGAACTCATATGTAATTGTATGCAAAAGAATTGTATCTGAATTAATATGGAAAATTTCTTTTACATGGACATCTTGTGTTTCTAGGCATTGTCTCGCTTAGGCGAATGAGAGTTTTGCCTAAGAGAACCCAGGTGCCGACCTGTTTTTTAGGTTCCACCTTGCCTAGGCAAAGGTGTGCTTCGCTGAGACGAAGTAGTTCGCCTAGGAAAGATTGGGGCTTCTCCCCAGGCGAGCAGGCGTCACAGAGACCTTGTTTTCCTACGGGTCTTGTATATTATGTAAGTCAGTTCTTGGGGTGGAGCTCTGATTAGTGCCACAGTAGGGTGATCCGGAATCAACAAAATTTGTATCCTATGTTCCTCCTACTGCCGTAGTCAAGCTACTGCCGTATAGTGGTCTAGGGTCGAACACGGGGATGGGTTTTCTTCGTACAAATGATTTGAGTGAAGTCAAAATTGGTGAATTAAATTTGGATTTTTAAGGGTTGCTGTTAAAAACAGTGAGAGGTATTGTTTGGAAAACTTAAATTTAAATCAAATAAAATGTAAAAGAAGTCTCTTTGAGTGTCGGGGATCTTTTGGATTGGGATTCAGGGCAGTGAGGGTCCTCGGGGTTGTCTCCTCGCATTGGGGAGGATGACATATAGTCATTTCCGACGGCTCTTCGTTTAGCTAAGAGCCCTAACCCCGAAATATTTATCCTTTTGAAAAATGGCATCTCACGCCTCCCCCGGTGGTCCTTAAGCAGTGAAGAATGAGTCTCCCGGGACTCCGCACCCCAATGGGTCATAGAGGGTGTAACTAATAAATATCAGTGGATCGACAATAGCATCACTTTGAACCTAAATCTTACGAATAATAGCCATTAAAGGAGATTCGAAGGGATAAAGCCTCACGAGTTAGAAAGAGACACAGTGAAGCGTGGATACTGCGTGAAGAAACGAGGGAGACCTCCGACCTAGATCTTGCACCCGGCCTTCCACTTGAGGAGGGAAGGGTTTAGCCAACCATCCTCAGTTGTCATCTTGGAGGGTGTTGGGCGCCAGAGATGCGAAAATGAAAGAAAAGGAGCGAGTGAAGACGAAATGGGGCTAAGCTTCCCAAAGTATTACGGTGAGTGATTGATTGTCATTTGTTCTGGATGAGGCTTATATATGCTCGAGAAGAAGGAAATTACAAAACAATATGAAACAACAATCTGATGAGGTAGAAAGGAGAAAAAACCAAAAGCAGTTGTTTAAACACAAAAGCGAGGAGGCGACAAATTTCGCTATGCACAGTGAATTTCGCTAGCATAGCGAAAATACAAGGCATAGCGAAATTCGAAATTTTTGCTATGCACAGTAATTTCACTAGCTTAGCGAAAATTTGTGCATAGCGAAAAATTTGCTAGGATTGCGAAATTTTCGCTAATACCATGCGAAAATTCCTTCATTCCCTCCTGTATTTTATTGTTCCATTGGCTCCTCTTTCCCTTTCTTATTCCCCCCTTGCATTATTCCATTTCTTAGTGCTTTGAAATTCTTCATTCGACTTCTTTAAAGAAATTGATAGAAGACCATATGTAAATTGATGAAATCGACGGAGCTTTGGTTATGATTGGATTGACGATAATTTGGCTTCAATTCCTGTAAAAACTAACGACCTTGAATACAATTAAGTGCAATAGGGACCCGAACATGTCAATTGGGTTAATTATAACAATTAATACACAAAAAAGCGCTCAAAACCTATTAAAAATAGGGTTCAAAATAGCACTTTTTGGGCACTAATCAAGCTCCCCTTGCGAAGGGGACTATGTCTAGTTTTTTGTAAAATGATGGATCTTAGTAAATGGGACACAGCGATTAGCCAGTATGAGGATTACATGATATCCATAGGTTTTCCATGGGTTGATCTGGACCCCGGATTTTGGGGCTTCTGACTTGGTATCGAGCATGGGTATGTGATTGCCAGGGCTTGATGGGCATGAGTCTGAACCGTACGTTCGTTATTATTTCATGTTTGTGCCTTAATATGCTACATGACCGTGTGCTTTGTGATATGTGAAATATATACATGGTAAGTGTATGGAAAAGAGAGGAACAGGGTTAGAAAACACTAACCTTAGAGATTCGGAGAACAAACGGGATAGTTCGGGATGTCGAGGTCTATTAGTGGTTGGCACATGCACTACTAGTTAGATAAGGAGTGAAATCTCAAAGTTTAAACTTGACCCCCATTTAATTGGGATATTATGTAAGACTCTATTGCTATCTAGCTTATGTAGATAACAAATCGAGAAGAGGGCCTTGAGGCGAGTTGGTGGCGACAACTCTTTACCACGGGCCTTTGACCCTGACAAGCCTTCATAGAGGCTATTAGTATTATGTTGCTCTATTGCTGCTTGAGTCTTTGTAGCTGCCACCATTAGGCTAGTGCAGCTGCCAGTGAGAGGGCGAGTAGCCTTCGGAGGGTTGAGGCATCTGATCCTCGACCTTGAGGGAGGAGGGACCAGATGGTAGGCCCGATCATTGGATTCAGGCAAGTCGACAAGATCTTGGAGGCTATGAAGAATCACCTCACGATGCCCATAGGATAAAACAGCGCATTCTGGCTAAGAGGTGAATCCACAAGTATGGTGGGATTAGGTTAAAGCCTCAAGGAACTTAGAGGTAATGACATGGGAAGAATTTCGTGAGCTCTTCATGGGCAAGTACTTCCCAGAGTCTGCTTGACATGTAAAAGCTCGGGAGTTCCTAGAATTGAAATAAGGGATGATGACTGTGCTCGAATACTTGGCTAAGTTCATCGAATTAGCTTGTTGCGTTGATGATTATGTGGCCAAAAATATGGCCTAAGTGAGAAAGTTTGAGGATGGTCTGAAATTGTCCATCCGGGGTAAAATTGTGGGACTCCTCCTACAAGACAAGGACTTGATGGTCAAGATAGCTATGGCCATTGAGAGGGAGGTGAACAACACACGGAGCATCTGAGATGCGGGTGTGAAAGATAAGAGGAGGGAGAGTCAACCGTCTTCTTCGAGCTCAGGGAAGAAAGCGAGGTCTTTCATGAGGGTTTCGAGACGGGCGCGGCTATTAGAGGTACAAGAGCCGGGGTCGATCATCCTAAGATTAGGAGGCGTAGGGCTCTTAGCCAGCCAGGGCAGAGGACATGTTTCTATTGCCACCAGCATGGACACTTGAGACAGGATTGCCCTCAGAGGTAGGGATCCCAGAGTTATGGGAAACCCCAGTCCCAATCATCAGTAGGATGTTCATAGACTCAGTTTGTTCTTCCCTATCCTACCATGGGGCAAGGGAGCGAGTATTAGTCCCAAGGCGCTGCATAGGCCCTTACTACTTCACGATTAGGCTAGATGGGCCAAGGCATGGGTCGAGGCTAGGGCTCCTGGCCCAGAGACTTAGGGACCTAAGGGTGTGTACACCGTCACACCTCATCTTGAGCTTGGTCAGTCGGTTATTCGAGTACATTTATACTCTAGACATGGGCAAGATTATTATTTGATTATGGTGCATCTTATTCCTTCATTACTGCATCATATGTGAAAGATTTGGGCTTAGAAGAGCCATTGCATGTGAGTTCTTCCCTAGGAACTAGGGTGAACGTTGATCAGATATGTCGGGGTTGTGAGTTAGAGATCTCAGAGATTCTACTCACTGTGGACCTTAGGGTAATGGACATGTCAGAATTGATATCATCCTTAGGATGTACTGGTTGATTGCACACCAAGTCGTCATTGATTGTGATTGTAGGAGGGTTACTGCCTACACACCGGATGATGTTTGTGTTATGTTTCAACGGGATAAGCACGATGCTTTACCCCAAGCTGTGTACGACTTTAGATGGCACGGGCAGTTAATGGGTTAACTAGCAAGCATTATCTTGGAAAACGAGGTGAGACAGGAGTTGGGTCTATCTCGAGCGGTTTGTGAGTATGAGGATGTTTTTCCGGATGAACTACCAGGATTACCTCCGCGTTGGGATGTAGACTTCACTATTAAGTTGTACCCTGGTACATCTCCTATTTCTATGACTCCGCATAGAATGGTGCCTACTGAGTTGCAGGAACTCAAAGTCCAATTACGGGAATTGTTGGACATGGGTTTTATTAGATTGAACACTTCACCTTAGTGTGCTTCGATGCTATTTGCCAAGAAGAAGAACAAGACCCTTCAGCTATGCATAGACTACAGGCATTTGAATAGGGTTACTATCAAGAATAGGTACTCTTTACCTATGAGCTTGACCCTTGTAGTGTAGTCCAAACTGTCCCACAACCTCGAGCATTTGCCACTCTAGAGAAGCCACTCTAGCCAACACTCCCCATGACTTCCAGTTAAGTGCATCAGCTACCACATTTGCCTTACCGGGATGGTAATCTGAAGTGGGGGTAATCCTCCAAATACTCATCCACTACGTTACCTCGTATTGAGGTCTACCTTGTACAAAAATGCACTTAGGACTCTTGTGGTTGAAAACATATCAAATTGTTCACCATATAGATAGTGTCGAGCAAACCTTTAAGGCAAAACCCGATGGCCGTGACTCCATGTCATGTGTTGGGTAACTGCAGCATGGTTCTTTAACTTCACAAGAACGCAGCCCGCGACCCTCCGGTACATTAAAACACATCTAGTCGCCCTTAGAGGCATCCTGATACAACGTAGCCTCGCTCCCCTCTTTGAAACTATTAGAATAGGGGCTAAAGTAAGCTTTGTCTTCAACTCCTAGAATGCCTTCTCACAGGAGTCATTCCACTCAAACTTGACCTCATTCCATGTCAATCTCGTCATAGGTGCAGCTAATCGGGAGAAGTCCTCAATGAACCTCCTATAATACCCTGCCAATCCCAAGAAATTGCGTATCTTGAAAACCGACTTCGGTCTCTCCCAACTCATAATTACCTCAACCTTCTCAAGGTCCACGGATACACTTAAAGTCGACACCACATGCCTTAAGAATTTCACTTGATGGCAAAGAGTCGCCTTACTAAATTTGGCGCCACAATGATGGTCTCGAGGCTTGAAACAATCCTCAGTGGCCCTCATTGCTCCTCCTCGGACTTGAGTAGATCGAAGATGTCATCAGCGAAGACCCTGACAGGCAGTCAGCTAGGGTTGGAACACCCTATGCATGAGATCCATGAATGTCGCTGGAGCATTCGTCAATCCGAATGGCATCATTATGAACTCAAAATCCCTATATTGTGTCCTAAATGTCGTCTTAGGGATGTGCCTCACCCAACCCATGCGTGTTAACCGGTCTTGAGTCCCATGTACTTTGGGGAGTTTAGTGGCTATGCCTTCCCTGTGACGGATGAGATTGGATCTTGGGACGGGACACGAGAGATATTGTCCATCGAGGGATCGAATGCGGTTGGATCTAGTGAAGTTTGACAGTCACACGGATGGTAGTCTTCGGTATAAGGGAAGGGTTGTGGTTCCCCAGTCGGTAGATCTGAGAGAGGAGATCCTCAGGGAGTTCCATTGCTCTCGTTTTGCTGTGCATCCAGTGGCACGAAAATGTACCATGATCTTTGTTGCCAGTATTACTAGAGTGGGATGAAGAAACACGTTAGGGTGTTTGTTCGTTGATGTCTCACGTGTCAACAAGTGAAGGCTGAGCACCAGAGGCCAGCGGGATTACTCCAGTCCTTGGAGGTAGCTGAGTGGAAGTGGGAACATATTAAGATGGATTTTGTGACTCACATTCTACATACATCGCGAGGGTAAGACGTGGTGTGGGTGATAGTGGACTGGCTTACTAAGTCGACACACTTTCTAGCTGTGCGGTTGACCTTTACTCTGGAGGAATTTTGCAGGTTGTACATACGGAAGATTGTTCGGTTACATGGAGTATCAATATCTATAGTATCGGATCGGGATTGTAACACCCTAAAAATACCCTAACAGTTTTATAACATGTTTAGGGTGTAAAATAAATTAAATTATATTTTTTTCCGGTGTTTAAATGGCTAAAAATGAAAAATGATAAAAACCTGAAAATTTTACATGAGTAAAATAAATTTGGTAAAAATGTCAAATGAGGACCTAAGGGTCATAAATGAGTAATGCAAGTGCCATAGTATAATTGAAATGAAATGAAGTGGAAATGAAAGTGAAATGAAGCTTTAAAATGAGAAAAAAGCCAATTAATGTGCTAGCCAAACATGACATTACACATGACATGAGAATAAAGACCAAAGTGGTCTATGGAATGCCCATTTTGGCATTCACGTTTTTGAGAGGAGTAAGGGGAGAAGGAGCTAGGGCTTAGGAGAAGAAGGTATTTTTGGTGTGTTTCTTTCCATTCTTGATCTATCTTTGTTCAAGCAAGAAGAAAGAGAAGATTTGAAGAGAGCTAAGGTAAGAAAACTAACCCTAACTCCCTCTTTGATGATTTGGATTTGAGAAAAACCTAACCTTATGTAAAGGTGATTTTGATTGGTTGTAGATCAATTTGGGTTTGTGGGTTAAGTTTCGAAGTGCTTTTGGGTTAGGATTGGTTTGAAGGAATTTTGTGTAAAGAAAGTAGTGAAGTTTCAAAAGGGGATTGTTGTAAAAAAAAAATTAAAAACCCCTGTTTTTGTTTTGGCTATAAGTTAAGTTATAATCATCCAAATTGAGTGATTCCGATTGTTAAGGAACCATAAGAACTAGAGCTACAAATGTATATAAGGAACCAGGAGCAAATTGTAGATCTAAGGCTCCCGAATATTAGCTTAAAGGTAAGTTTCGGGTAGCTAATGGGTATGCTCTGTTTTAGGTGTAGTTATGGTGTTTTGGCCGTAAGTTGAGTTTCACTCATCCAAATTGAGTGATTCCAAATTATAGGTAAACAAGACTTCTAGGGGAATAATTTAAGTGAAGGAAGTGTATGCAATTTGTAATCCCAAATTCCCCATAAATCCGTCAAAGTGGAGCTATGTGTAAGAACAATCTGATTCTGCTTTGCAAATTAGAGTAGTCTGGACGTAAAATGCAATAACTTGAGTTTTGGTGATCCAAATTGGATGATTCCAATTGGAGAAGAAACATTAGAACCATAGATTTAAATGAGTAGAAGGAACCATACCAATTTATGGAGTTAAGACCCCTGAAACTGATAATAACATTAGGTAACCGAGTGAGTTGGGGATACTGACCAGTTTTTCATTAAAATTCCATAACTTGAGTTTGGGTGATACAAATGAGATGATTCCAATTCATACTAAAAATAGACTCATAGAACTATCATTTTCTTGAAGGAAGCATGAGCAAAATATGGCTCATGTGTCCCCAGAAAAATTTTCAAGTGAAGATGTATTGGGTAGACATCAACCCAAACCAAAAATCCTAGAATGAACAATTGATTTTTTTTCTTGGGTTGTTCTTTGATAGTGACATATTTGTGATGGATTAGGGGTTGGTGACGAGGAAGCTTGACCTAAGAACAAGATTCTGAGAATAGGAATCGAAGAGCGACAACCTTTTTGGGTTTGTTCTTCTCACTTCTTTCCTTGTTTTAGTTTTGTATTTTGTTTGAAAAAATAAATCTAAAAGGTTTTATATGAATATGCGTGTGTGCTCCGTTTGAGTCATAAATGAATTGGTTTATTCTCCACTTCTCTTTCTCTATTTCTAAAATTTTTGAAGGATTATGAAATGAGTGGATTTATTGAAATGAATTGCGATAAATTGCATATTGATTTGTTTTAAATTGATTTGATACAACTGATTATGAAATGAATTGCACATGAAAAGTTGCATGAGTATTGGAAACCAAGTATTTGGATATAAATGTATATACACTATTGTAAATTGCTATGAATGATTTAAGTGCCCTTAATAGAATGTTAACCGTTAAATTCGAGTTAAGGATAGATTGGTATACGATAGAGAGATTCGAATGAGACGATGTGCGCCAAACGTAATAATGTGTTACTCCGATTCGTAGCCAAGAGGGACCGGTATGGTAGTATTCCTGAAATGATTTTTAATAATAGTCGATGTGAGTTGACGGTGAGTCGATCATCTTGTACCTTTGAAGCATAGGTTAAATTCGCTTAAGGGCAAAATGAAAAGAAAATTGTGAAATGCATGATTTTTGAATGATTTATTGCATATGAAACTTCATGATTGAAATGACCAATGAATTGTAATTTGAATGTATGCAAAATGAAAATATACATATATGTATTGTACCGCATTGGTCATTGAAAATATTATATAAAGGCATCGATTTAGAAAAATGCATGATTTATGGCGAAATTAAGAAGGCGTATGGAAGCTAGCTAGGCATAGAAAATGCTTAGCGCATTGTTTTATCATCGTGGACGTATTGAGTGAATAGGTACGAAGGAAAAGATCGCGTGATTGAGTCGCGTCAGTATCGCGGGTTGAGTAAAGCCGACCCTACATTCATGAAATATATTTGACACTTTTTATACAAAATCTAATTTGTTTTGTAAATATTTTGGTATTGAAAATGACTTATAATGTCGTAATGTATAAAGATGGTAAATGGACCAAATGGGAAAGTAATGCCATATTTAATGGAAAATGTGTATTGAAAACAAAATGATGGGCCCCCTTTAAGTTGAATTAGTATATACAAATATATTTTTATAAAGATAAATATCCTTTACAAAATGAGCATTGGAAATGTATTTATGCAGGCAAAAGAAAAGAATTGGATTCGAAAGAGGAATGGCGATCTGGATCCAGATCGGCCTGCAGGTCGGGTCGGTCGGAGATGCGGGGGCGCGAGCCATCATTTAGTGGTATCAGAGCCTAGGTTTGGGCGGTTCTACAAAATGATTTTGAAATTTTTGTAAATGATTTTGAAATTGTTGCCAGCATGCATTGCATTTGCATATAAAAAGGATGACATGACATGACTCGATGCGGATCTTGTCGATTCAATAGGTAAGCATGGAAAGTTCGAGGCCACAATAGTGTTATTTGTGAATAGAATCTATAGAGATTGTCCCATTGGAATACGGAGATTATGAGTTTCGGGAGATTTAGTCGAGTTGTCATTTAGAGTTTGATGTGATATTGGGGATGGATTGGTTGTCAGAAACCAAGTGGTAGTTGATTGTAGAATGAAGAGAGAGTGACCTTAAGGACAAGTGGCGGAAGTGGCTTTTATGCGTGGAGGGTGAACCACCTCTCTAATGTGATACCGCCACTACTGATAGAACAATGGTTTGAAAGGGGTGTGAAGCCTACTTGGCGTATGTAATTGTCTGAAAAGGGAGCGGAGCCTGGCTTATAGCACATCCACAATTAGTGATTATCAGTTGTGTTTCTAGAGGTTGCTGATTTCCTCCAAGGCGAGTTCGCAATCGGCGTTGTTCGAGGTGCCACTCAGGCATCTATTACACCTTGTCGAGATGGCTCAGGTGGGTTAAAGGGTGAAAAGCCTTGGTTGCAAGAATTTTTAGAGAAAGAATTTAGTCGTCCGAGTGTATCACCATGGGGAGATTTAGTGGTCTTTGTTAAAAAGAAAGATGGTATGCTTCAGTTGTGTGTTGATTATAGGCAACTGAACAAAATGACAGTGAAGAACAAATATCCGTTACCCAGGATTGATGACTTGTTCGACCAATTGAAAAGTGCAAGTGTCTTTTCGAAGATTGACTTGCGATTTGGGTATCATCAATTAAGGATTAAGGATGAGGATGTGCATAAGGCCGAGGGCGTTTAGAGCAGCGGTATGGACATTATGAGTTCACTTGTAATGCCGTTTGGGTTGACAGTAGTTATGGCTCATGGACTTAATGAATCGTGTTTCAGATCAAATGTAAGGTAATTTGCCCATTAGTGTTTATAGATTACATCCTTCTGTATTCAAAGGATCAGGAAGATCATGATACACACCTTCGAGTAGTGCTAGAAACTTTGAGAAAGGAACAGTTATATGCCAAACGGAGCAAATGCGAATATTGGTTTAGAGAAGTGTCCTTTCTTGGACACATTGTATCAGAAAAAGGAATTTGAGTGGATCCAAGGAAGATTGAGGTGATTATTGAATGGAAACCACGATATCACGGGAAGTGCGTAGTTTCACAGGATTGGCATGTTCTTCTGCGAAGGTTGTTAGAGTTTCAGTGACTGGTCCCGATGGCTAAGATTGCTCTAGAAGAATATGAAGTTTTAGTGGGTGAAAAATTGGCCAAACTAGTTTTGAAAAGGGTTGAAAGCATTCTTAACAGAGAGCTGAGATTCTTACTCGGTGACCTCGTTAAAGATACATGATTTTAGTGATGCTTTATTAAATGGACTTGGATGTGTCCTTATGTAGAGGGTAAAGTAGTAGCTTATGCTTCAAAGGCGAGTTAGGCGCATGAATAGAACTACCTACGCATGATTGGAATTAGCCGCCATTGTTTGCATTTGAAAATTGGAGACACTATCTTTATGAAGAAAAAGTGTTTCATCTACGCGATCACAAAAGTCTTAAGTATTTACTTACCATAAAGGAAGCAACGAGACAACGTAGATGGATAGAATTGATCAAGGATTTTGATTGTGTGATCGAGTTATCATCAGGAAGGCCAATGTAGTACTTGGTCTTACAGTAGAAAGTCGATTGCAAACACTTCGAGCGTTGAATGCTCATTTGTCATTATCAAACGACGGTGCAATGGTGGCATAATTGATAGAAAAACCAAATTTGTTAAATTGAGTGCTCGAGCCATAAAAGAATGATGAGAAAATTGTAGCAATTGTAAATCAGAATAGAGTAGGGAAAGAAACTGAGTTGACAGTGAAAGAGGATGGATTCTTGTACTATCGAGATCGGGTTTATGTACCTAATGATGATGAATTGAAGAAATCCATTCTTAAAGAGGCACACAGTGGATCTTTTGCTATGCACCCTGTTAGCATAAAGATGTATAAGGATTTAAAGACTTCATATTGGTGGTCCGGAATGAAAAGAGATTTTTTGGAATTTGTGACCAAGTGTATGGTGTGTCAGAAAGTGAAAGCTGAACATCAAGTTCATTCGGGATTATTCTGATATCGGGATGCCGAGATGGAAATGGGGCCCCGAATCCATGATGGATTTTGTGGTCGGGTTACCGGAGTGATAAGACATGATTACATTTGGGTCGTGGTAGACTGATTGACTAAGTCAGCTCACTTCCTACCAGTGAGAATCGACCATTCACTTGACAAGCTGGCAGAGCTTTACATAAAGAAAATAGTTCGGTTACATGGGATTTCAATATCTATCATTTTAGATAGAGATCCGAGGTTTACCTCGAGATTTTGGGGAAAGTTGCAAGAGGCTTTGGGCACTTGACTAAATTTCAGCATAACATTCTACCCGTAGACGGATGGATAATCAAAGAGAGTGATCCAAGTGTTGGAAGATATGCTGAGAAGTTATGTGATCGACTATGAGGGTAGTTGAGATAGACACATTCCAACTTGATAGGGATATATGCAAATTTATGACACTACTACCAAAGGACTATTATCTAATCGGGCAACAAGGCCAAAAACTTGTTGAGACCATTTTTCATATGTATGAAAATATGGAATTGTTTTCTCTTATAAGATGACTCATTTAAAATTTGTGCGTGTGTGGTCTCGATCACTCTGAGTGCATAGGTTATGATGTAAAGTGGATATTTAAAGTCGGATATTGTTCCTGAGGATAGATGATAAATCAAAGACTAATTACTCCAACTACTCAAGATCAATACTATTTAAACTCCACTAATATGATGATAAGAAGACTAAAATGTAGTCTTAGACTGAAATCTTAAATGTGCAAAAGTTTAATAAAATTGAGTTTGAGGATTCACTGAGTGAGTCAAAACTAGACTTGGATCAAGTAATAATAATAAATGTCTGCATCATTTTAATTCATAGCTCAGCCATTAATTGGAAACCTGAGTTTGTCAAAGATACAAGGTAGTATGGTTTGGATTTCTCCCTTAACAATACTTTTCACTGATTAAAGGTTCATATTCATTTCTGATACATGATTCTAATCGGACCTTGTAATCTCTAATATATTTCTAAGAATTAAGTATTTTCCTTTTCGGTACTTCATACTCGAGGATCTTGGGACTAAAATTCTTACCCCATGAACAGGATATTTTGAAGACTCTCCCAGTTGATTGACCTCATCCCTAAGCCGATGAAAATTTCCATCTCTTGATTAGATCTCGGCTATGAGGATTAGAATCGATTCATCGAAGGAGCTTCTCTAAGTGATTAAACATATACTTCATTCAACCTATCTCAACTTATAAGTAAGTTAGTGATCTATCTGAGTAATCCTTTAAAGTTCATTAGTTCCATGAGTATTGATCTATCATGCCACTTTGAGCTGCTGCACACTCGAGTTCTCCATCTCTGTGTCACTTAGGGCCTCTTGAAATCAGTGAGATCCCAGTACCTTGCATTGGGTACACGGTCACTAGTGCGAGCAATCAAGGTGTAGCAAATACCCGATCAAATAGGATTCAAGAATCCTAATTAAAACTTTCTTCTATCTGATCTCTGACAAAATGGTATCATCGAAGACCCGTTTTGTAACTCTTTCCCCGACCGACTAGTTTGGCGGAATTCAGAGCAGGAAGTCAGGGTTGCTCTAATATCACTTTCGATCACCTTATCAAATCATTTATCAAAAACACGCCGTGGCGTTACACTTCAGTTAGCGCCGTCCTTTACAAATATCACGAAACATTTTAAAGGGGTAAGCCCATTACATTTCATTCATACAATCTGATTCTGTAAAGGCATATCAAACATTTTCAAATGATTTACAAAATGAATATTCGAGTTCAAAATGTTTTTCAAAATATCAAAGTTAAAAAAGAAACATGACACGAAGCATACTCTGCACAGTTCATCTTTATGACTCGGCTCACCGATCTTGGTCAAGCTTTTTTGATCAGTATTTATCACTCGGTACTGCGCATTGATAAGCAAATAAACTGGCGTTCTTGCTTAGTGGTTCTATACAAATCAGTTCCTTCCGATTTGGTTTAATTCAAATCATGCAATTTAACAATTCAAAACTTTCAAATCTTTTGGATGGCCGTGTAAGGCTGAAATTCGATTTACGGAATAAGAGGCAAAATCGTAATTCAGTGCAATTGTAATTTCGGTTAAAATCCATAATTTATTCTCTAGATCTCGGATGACAAAGCGGATTACTTTTTCCATTGGAATCGTCTCGCGAAATCTACTTCTTACGTAAAATTCGTCGAATTAGGGGCATTCGGGGTGTACGTTTTGAGCATCCGCGTTTCGGGTGTTGTAAAGCGATTTAGATCGCGGCGAAAGTCACATATAATCGCGTGCTCATATTGCCATAGAGTGGTATGAGGTAGAGAGTGCAAAAATGGATAGTGAAATAGTCTTGAATGTCGCCAGGGAAAAAGGGACATAATGGGTCATTTTAGAATTTGTCTTAAATGATAATAAGACAAACTTTGAATAGTGCCGTCATGAATTAAACAAGAACGTGGGGCGGGGACTTATACAGTAGCTATGGAGTTTATGTTTTTAGAGAGAGAAAGCACCTCCTTATCTCTAGGTTATCTACCAGCGATCCAGATGTGCGATGGACGAGAAGCAAAAGCGCTCACGCGGAGGGCCGCTTGGGTACGGATTTAGGGAGTTACTCAAACTCAGAGAGGTAGAGTTCTCCTACTTGGTTTATTCCCTTTTTAAGCACTTTGTGAATGTTTGAGTTGAATGAGGCCGTGAGGGACCGTTTGATCGATTCAAATCTTGAGCAAGGTTATTCATTTGAAACCCATGTGGACAGTCCGTGGCTGTCCACAGGCCTAATTAAGTTGCTTATTGTGAAATCATGTGTTAATGTATGCCTTGATTTGGAAAAGCTAGGAATAGTGATAGGTTCTAAGTGAGCAAGTGAATGTTAGTGTTGGAGCAGTAAACCCTAGGTTTCTTGTTTCCTAAAGGAATAGTGACTCGAAAATATATTTTTGTGTAAATGGAGTTTGGTCGAGTGATTCAAAGTTGAATGCTTTCGTGTTTGATTAATATTGCTTAGTGAGCTAATTTTGATGTTTGAAATGAATTACATGACATGATTGTGTGATTGGATATATTATGTGGATATATTGCATGTTTATATTTGCATGTGATTAAGCGTATTGGAATTGACATACATGCATTCCATATACTTGCTTTGGAACACCCCAGGACTATAGGAGTGAGTGCATGGATAGATCTAGAAAATGGTTCGGGTAGTCTAATAATAATAATGATAGGAGGGTAGTCATACTAAAATATCAATCGTAGGAGCGTCCCAATTGATATACATCGGAGGTAGTCCACATAATATCAATCGTCGGAGGCGGACCAGTTGATATATCTCGGAGGGTAGTCATTGAATATAACATATCGGACGGTCCGCACTATTTATATCGGAGGGTGAGTCCACAAATTATAGCGAATAACTGGCCCAAAAACAATGTTTCTCATACGAGGCTTAGGCGAGTGTGGGGAGTCGATGAAGGACTCGAGTGCAGGTTAATACGGTAGACATTCAAGTAGGATCGTGCATTTGCTTGAATGTGTGTTTATTTTGGAACATTGACACTTAGGTGGTGAAGTAGCCCACTTAGGGCGATTCTCACGAGAGCACTGGCTCACTTACGTCGAGTGGGACCCAGCACTGCAATTACGGGGAGTGTGTGAGGAGACGTCTCGTCCTAGAGGTTGAGTTCTAGAAGAAAGCAGGAATGTATTAGAACTCTTTAAGTTTAATATATGTATGGTTTAAGAGTGAAAATATTGTAACTCTTATAACTATAGGATGTATAGTTGGATTCATAGTTGGTATGCATGGTAGTATTTATGGGTAGTGACCGTGTTGGATATTGTAGTATGGGCCCCGAGACGTTTATCCATATTTGTATCGTTGTGATTATATTGGGCTGCTTGGGACCTTTCATGCGGGTGTTTCATTTGGGTAGAGCTGCCGTCTGAAAGGAGACTGCAGATTTTGAAGTGGCGTCGGGTAACCCGACAACCACTTGTATTTCGCGGGTTGACGGGTAGTCAACGGACCCCTGGGATTTGGGGCGTCACAGCTTGGTATCAGAGCCAAGGTAAACGATTACCTTAGGAGCTCGGTGGGTGTAGTTATAAGTTTAGTCCTGATACCATCTTCACAGCTTGGTATCAGAGCTTAGGTATACGGATACCTAGGGAGCTCGGGTTGGGTATCCATCACCACTAGGTGGTTTGATGTGGAGTATAAGTATATGAAAGCCTAGAGATTGAGACTGGACTGGAGACCATAGTGATGAAGACATCTGCTAAGTGTGGTTCGATGATAGAGTGTAGGTATGAGATTACCTAGAGGAAAATCAGGACAAACTAGGCCTCTACGTACGTGTGTTGAAGTGTTTTGTGTGATTTGTTGGATTATTGTGTGAATGGTATGCTTACCATGTTGTGTGATGTAAAGTCAGTCATGTGCCTTTGGTGATTAGCACATGAATGTGTAGAAAATATTTTAGAAAATATTTTGAGTGGTACAGTGTACAAAACTGGAGGAAGAATATAAAAGAAATAGATTTTTATAAATTTATTTGGTTTAGAGGTGAAGATATTTAATTTTTAAGGTTTTACAGTGTAAGACTGAAGAAAATTAAATAAAATAAATTTTACTAAATTTATTTGGGTTGTTGAAATTGAGAAGAAATTTTAAAGCAAAGAAAATAAATTTGATGAGTATTTAGTTAAGAAGGAGAAAATAATTTTCTAGAAGTTTTACAAGGTGTGAAATTGAAGAAGAAGTGAAAATAAATTTTAGAAATTTATTTGAGTGTCTGAAAATGAAAAAAAAATGATTTTTAGTGATTTTTCCATTGCTGGAAATAAAAGAAATATATATATATATATATATATATATATATATATTTGTTGGTGCATCTTAGTTTTAGACTCTTGCCCAAATTATATTGTGAAAAAAAAAATTTTTGTGCAAAGTATGATTGTATTGTATTTTAACGAGGAGAATGCAGTTTAGCATGGGTGTATTCTCGATAAGGCGATTTGTATTGCAAGATGATAGTTTAGAGGGCAGATCAAGTTTGTGTGATAGATCTCTATCGCCTGTGAGTTGATGTATTAGAGTGCCAGTCAGCGTTGAGCTGCCCCCCCCCAGGTGTCGCGGAGTGAGTAAAGTGTATTCTGATACAGCATAGTGTATTGCAACGAGCGTGTTAACCCAAGAGGTATTGTAATGCGGGCGGTGTATTATGAAAGATTGTATCATGAAAACACTCGGTGTATTGTGGTGAGCGGAGCTTGAAGGCGACGTTTGTATCCTTGATATACATAGTGTATTGTGACGAGTAGGCTGGCGGTGGGCGAGCGTATCCTGTCTGATTGTGCACGGGAACATGAGCCCAGACATAGCCCAGCGTGGGAGGCGCACACGCCCGCGACACGGCGTTGAGGCGCCCACAATACGATCGGTCCTTGGCCACGACCGGCCGAGACACGACCACGATCTGACCGCTGCGAGGGCCGTGCGCGTGCACAGGCGTGCGGTGGGTGCTCGATGCACTGGCAGTTTTCGACTGGTTTTCGGCTTCGGTGATGTTTTTAGATCACTTAGTTTGGACCCGGTCATAGACAACTGTACATTGCAAAATTTTTCGAATTTTTTTTAATTAAATTAATTAAAAATGAGCAAAAATAAAATAAAATTAGACAAAATTTTCGAAAAATAAAATTTTCAAAAATAAGTTTTTTGTGATCAAAATGATTTGATTTGTAAACAAATTGTCCTGCATTGCTTCATAAATGAGGGACTTGATATATCTGCTGGTTTTGTGTATGATTAGTATCTCGGAAATTTGTGTTTATGCCTTAGAATCTTGTATTGTGTTTAACTACCATTGGAAATTGTGATTGCGCGGTTGTTGCGTATGAAACTATATGCATGGTGTAATGTGTATAGGAAAAAGGGTGAATGCTAAGGTTATGAACTATGACCTTAGGGATTTGGATACTGAAATGAACAAGAGAACTTAGAACCTTATTGAAATAAATAAATTGAGTGGTTTGAATTTAGCACCATAGGAAATGAAGCGAATTGAGTTCATGGTTGTTAAGTCACATTAGTAATTAGCATGTCGTTCTTCAGTTAGTGAAATGAAAAGGATTAAATGATTCTTGTTGCCATTGGAAATCGTGGATGGTAGTCGAGGGCGAGGACGTGAGGAAAGTCGAGAAGTCTTGGTCGAACCTTGATGTTTGATCAACGGGCCTTTGTTGAGGTATGGGTATTACGACGAATCTTTATCGCCTGACTAGTATAAGCGGATGGAAGCGGGAAGATCACAGTAACCTCAGGAGGTTTAGGATGCATCATCCTCAGGCACATTCCACGAGGGGAGGAGGTGGGTGGTGGCCGACCGTTGGTTCATGTAAATCGAGAAAGTGTTAGAGGCTATGGAATTACCTCGGCGCGACACGAGATTAAGACTAGCTCGTTCAATGTTTAGAGTTGAGACCTTAAAGGGGGCTTTGTGTGAGTTCTCCCAGGGATTAGAGGCTGAGAATAGGGATGATATGTCGAGGTTGCGTAGAGATCTCGGGGACTCTACTCCTGGTGGACTGAGGATCATGGACTGTATGTCGAAAGTTCGATGTCATCCTAGGGATGGACTGGCTGATAGCTTACGGGATCGTTATCGATTGTGAGCGTAGGAGGTTCTGCTTGCAGCGAGACGGTACTAGTAGTGGTATTTCGAGGAGACAAGCATGACATTTGCCCAGACCGGAGTATATGAGTCCAGTGTCGGGGACGGTTAAGCGGGTTGGCTTCTTGAGCCTTACCACAGAAGGGCGAGTGAGACCGGACTTAGATCACCTCGAGTGGTTTGCGAGTGCGCGAATGTTTTTCCGGATAGTCTGCACAGATTTACCTCCACGTAGGGATGTAGACCCGGTATCGAGTTACACCTTGGTACTTCACCCCATCTCTATGACTTCAGAAACTTAGGATGTGCCGGTTGAGTTACGGGAACTCGAGTCCAGCTACGGGGAACTCTTGGACGAGGGTTCGTAAGGCCAGAGCACTTCACCATGGAGCTCAGGTTGCATTTCGCGAAGGAGAAGAGACGAGACCGCTTGTTGTGCATTGATTGCGTGACAGGGTTACGATCAAGAATCGGTATCCATGACCGAGGATTGATGATTTGTTTGGTCGGATTGAAAGGGCCTTGAGTCTACTCTAAGATGAATGACGCCTGCCCGCCTTGGTTACCATCGGTGAGGGTCGGGATACGGATATGCCAGATGGCGTTGGGACGCGTTATGGGCACTTGGGTTCTGGTGATGCCCCTTTGAGTTAACAGGTAAAGCTAAACATTCATGGATCTCATGCGTAGGGTGTTCCACGACCTCTATCTAGATCGAGTTGTCGTAGTCTTTGTGGATGACATTTACTAGTCTCCATCGCAGTGGTGGGAGCATGAGTATCATGAGTTAATGTTACGATTCTTGAGAGACCATCTGGTATGCAGCTAAGATGATGTAAGTCGAGGTTTAAGCTTCTCGAGGGAGATTTTGGGACACGTGGTGTCAGTGGGAGTGTCGGTCGACCAGGAGAAGGTTGAGCGATGAGTTGTGGGAGGCCAGAATGTCGATCTTGAATCAGTTTCTTGGGATTGGCTCCATTTGTCGAGACTTGAGAATGGGCTGGGTTGTCCATTCGAGGCGGGATCGTGGGACTTCACCTACGGACATGGACCATGGTTGGACAGGTCACGACCGTAGAGAGATTAGGATACTTGGAATTTTCCGGGATACGGGTGTTGGTAGAGAGGGAGGATCAATTTCTTAGTTCGGGAAGGGTAGAGACTTATGCTTCACACTAGTTTCGAATTTAGGGCGAGTTGAGCATGAGTGGCAGAGTTGCCGAGAGGCAGGGGATCCGAAGACTTTGGAACGATATAGATCCAGTTAGTCGTAGGACGAGGAAATTATCTGATTCATTCCTCCCGCTTACAGTGGGTCGGAGGCCGGTTTCGGTTGGGGTGCTATCTGAAGCACTTCAGCCTTCTGAGATAGAAGCCCGAGAGGGCCGAGTGTGGGTCGAGAGTCGAGGACGGATCGAGGATTACCTTGTGGGCGTAAAGTGGACATAGGGTGTTAAGACACATTGGTTGATGATGTCGGGATTGACATGGATGAGATAATGGCCATGGTTGTATTGGTGGGACCTTATCGGGTTGTCATAGCGGACCGCGGCATTGGATTAGAGCTTAGAGTTAAGGCCTTTGAGAAACTGGGTATAGATGTTCTTCCTGGATGCTGGGGTGAGAGAGTTGACTGATGGAGTCGGGATTATAGTGAGAGATCTCAGGATTACGCTCGGTGGACCCGGGGATAGGTGTCCTGATGCATGACATTATTACGTTCGTGCATGGTAACATCGCGTCGAGATCGGGTGTGGGTGCAGTGCGGTCATTCACCACTCTTGGTGAGTGTAGGTTGGATTGTCTTTAGGACTCGACAATGAAGACTATGGTCAGATCGAAAATGTGGGGCTCAGTGTAGAAGAGTTATGTGTCAGGATGAAAACACGGTCGAGGTTATACGTAGACTTAGAGTTGAGTGATATGGGTAGGAGTGACTCGAGATTTGGATACCTTTGGTAATTACATTGGGTGTTATTAGCCGTGAGGGCTCGGTATAGGGATGTCGTACGTGAGCGTAGACTAGGTTGACGATCAGTGGATTGTCAGGTGATTGTGACCTTGGGAAGGTCGGCGTTTACAAAGTAAGGGTTTGTGTAGGGTTACCGTTGTATGGATTATATCGGTGTTAGAGGGACATCTTTGCGAGCATGCGATCACGGATCATAAGGGTAGAAGAGCAATTGCCCTTAGTGGAATTCGCCTCTGACGATAGTTATGAGGCTGGTATACGAATGATCTTAGTATGAGGCCTTTGTATGGGAGCCGTGGGTGCGTTAGGTTGGGCCAAGTGGAAGAGCTCCATCACGGTCGATCGATTAGAGACACCTTAGAGAGGTGAGCTTGATAGGACAGCGTCTTCTCACGGCTCAGAGCCGTGAGGAAGAGTTATGCGGATGTACGACGTCGACCCTTAGAGCTCGAGGAGGAGGTTGGTGATTCGTTTTGAAGGTGATGCTGAGAGGTGGTTAGGTTCGTGGGCGCAGGAAGGCTATCGCCAGGGTTATTGGACCTTCCGAGATGCACCGAGAGGATGAAACTAGATTGCGTCTGGAGTTAGCGTTGCTCGCCCGGCATGTCGGGTGTCACGAGAGTGTTTCCGTCTCCATGCTCGGAAGCCTGTTCAGATTCAGCCCGCATGGTGGATTGGGGACGGATAGAGTTGACACGGATGGGACCTTGAGGAGGACCGGTGTGCATTGTTGATAAGCGTGATCGGGTTTTGCGTCTGAGGCCAGGTGAGGGCTAATGAATCTTTATCGTGACGCTACGGTGTAGAGGGGTCGATGTGGGAGCGTGAGGACACGATGCGGGCTGCTTCACTTCTTGTTTAGGGATGAAGGTCACGTGGTTTTAGTCGTTTAGCATTTAAATGACTAGTTTACATGCATTAGTAAAGTGCGATTGCATGTGCGTGTGGGTGATTATGATTGTCTGAATTTACGGGCGAAATTCCTTTAAGGAGGGAGAATGTAAGACAGAAATTCGATTGGAATAAGGGCAAAATCATAATTCGATTACAAAATTATAATTTCGGTTAAAAATCATTAATTTATTCTCTAGATCTCGGATGATGAAGCGGATTGCAGATTAGATTGTCTCCACAATCTAGCTAGCACGTAAATTTCGTCGGTCGAGACGAGTGGATCGGCACGTTTTTGGGGCATCGTTTCGGGTCTTTATTAAAGCGATTTTGATCACTGACGAAAGTCACATATAATACGTACTCATGTGCCATAAATTAGTGGTATGAGTAGAGAATTATGAAATGGGTGGTGAAATAGTCTTAGAATGTAGAAAGCTGGAAAAAAGGGACATAATGGTCATTTTGGAATTTGTCTTACATGATAATAAAGACGGAAGCTTTGAGATAGTCTTGAGTCTCCTTGAGATTAAAGCGAAAACGTGGGTGGGGTGGGGGACTTGGTGGCTATGGGTTTATGTTTTGAGGGAGAAACACCTCATTCTCTCTAGGTTTATCTCGCGATCAGGCCAGTCGGCGTGTCGGGACGAAGCAAAAGCGCTCTACTAGTGGAGAGGGCTTCGGCTTGGTCTGGATTTAGGGAGTTTACTCGAACTCAGGAGGTAGGGTTTCTCCTACTTGGTTTTATTCCTTTTAAACGCACAGTGAATGTTTGAGTTAGATATGAGGCCGTGAGGAAGTAGTTTGATCGGTTCGAATCTTGGGCAAGGTTGTTGGAATTTTGGGAGAAACCCATGTGGACGGGTTCGTATTGTCCACGGGCTAATTGGGTTACTTATTGAAATCATGTGTTAATGTATGCCTTGATTTGGAAAAATGGGAATGGCAAAATTCTCAAATAGGGTTCACAAAGTGAGGCAGATGGTCTTGAGTGTTGGGCAATGCTTCAGGGTTTTTCTTGTTCTTTAGATGACACGAAATATATTTTTGTGTGGAAATGGGTTTGGTCGAGGTGATTGAGTTGAATTGCTCGTGTTTAGTCAATGTAGTGAAATTTAATTTTGATGTTTGAAATGATAATTACATGACATGATTGTGTGATTGGGTATTATGTGAATATGTGCATGTTTACATATTTGCATGTGATTAAACGTATTGGAATTGGCATACATGCATTCCATATGTGCTGGAACACCCCCTAGGACTATAGGAGTGAGTGCATGAGATGAGTCCTAGAAAATGGATTCGGTAGTCCTAATAATATGTGATCGGAGAGGGTAGTCCATACTAAAAATATCAATCGTCGGAGCGACCCAGATTGATATACATGGGAGGTAGATCACACATAATATCAATCGTCGGAGATGGCGATTGATATATCTCGGAGGGTAGTCAGCCCAGATATAACATCGGAGGCAGTTACTATTTATATCGGAGGGTAGTCCACAAATTATAACAAATAGCTTTGTTAAAAACAATGTTTCTCATACGAGGCTTAGGCAAGTGTGAGGGAGTCGGTGAGGACTCGGGGTACGAGTTGTACAGGTAGACATTCAAGTAGGATCATGCATTTGCTTGAATGTGTGTTTATTTTGGAACATTGCACAACACTTAGGTGGTGAGTAGCCCACTTAGGGCGATTCTCTGCGGCGTTAGGCTCGCGTCGTGGAATTACTACTTTTTATGGAGTGCAGTGGCGTGCGAGACGGCTCTTCACAGGCGGATTGAGAGAGAAAAGCCGGAATGTGGCTTTGGTGATTTACATGTATTGGGAACTCTTTAAGTTTAATATGTATGGTTTAAAAGTAAGCCTAACATTGTAACTCTGTAACTATAGGATATATAGTTGGTTATAGTTGGTATGCATATTGAGGTGTTTATGGGCTAGGCGAGTGGCTTGGATATTGTAGTATGGCTGGTAGTTTTATCCATATTTGCTCCATTGTGATTATATTAGATGCTTGGGGAACGGGTTTCATGCGAGGTGTTTCATTGGGTAGAGCTCGTCCTGAAGGAGACTCTGCCAGATTTTGAAGTGGCGTCGGGTAACCAAACGACCATATGATAACGAGGTTGGCCGGGGTGATCAGGACCCCCCAGTTTGGGGGCGTCTGAAAATCAATGTCAATACAATACATATACTTGTTTTATATACAATGTTTATAGTTCATTGATCATCCCAAATATACACTTTCATACATTGATAAATCATGCATTTTACAATGCTCTTTTCATTTCAATTGCGTGAACATGCTTACTAGATTCCAATATTTCCGCGATCTAGAATAATTCAGGTATGCTCACAAATTCGATTCATATGATTCAATTCGGTTAATACTCATATGAATTTAACCTATGTTTTAATTTATCTGAGGATATCGAATCCAGCGCGATCACATTTGAAATTTTGTAAGTAGGTATAAAAGCGATTTTTATAACCTGATGCAGTCTGGGAACTTGCGGATTTAATAAAAATCGATTAGTGAACTTTGCATGCCGATACGGTCCGGCAGAGCATGAAGTCGGGTGACACATCAATACAATCGTTCCTTGATGCTATTTTGACCCCTATTGGTATGCAATCTATCCTTAATCTGAAATAAGCGGTTAACATTCTATTAGGACGTTGAATCTTTTATAGTAACACTCTGATACAATATACATTTATTATAACGATTCATTTCAATATATCTGATTGTTTTAAACATTTCACAAATCAATTTCTTCAAATCAATTAAGCAATTCAATATGCTTTTCTTATGCATTTAGAGCAGAATAGTTCAAATCTTGAAATGAGAATAAGAGAAGATAGAGCAAACCCGAACTTTAGATTGATAACTCCCGTACAGTTGGCATTAGTGTATTAGGTGTTGAACACTTTAAGAACTTAATTGTTCCAAGGAAGGCTAAGACAACTCAGTGTCCTCTTGATGTTTTTCAACAGCTACAGCTTCTTTCATCATTTCTTTTTATCTCTTATCTCTATACTTTGCTCTCAACCTTTCTCTTAATCTCGAGATGGTGTCACTGGCTTGTCACTACGTCATCGATATCTTTTTTCTTACTTGATGAGCAATAAGAGGTTCTTTCTTGTGGATTAGATCTTAGGAAGGTTATTCTCTATTCTTTGATTTGATAATGAAATTTGAACTAACACTCAAATAAAGAAGACTAGTATATCTTATGCATATCATAGGGTAAACTTCAGAAATCACAGAACAAGGATGCTTTAAATCACTTCTTTGTTAAGTAGGATTTCCTAGAATTTCACCTTGACTAATAATCTATACAACAAGTTAGGACATTGGAGAGTCTATGATGGATCCCCGGAGATGTTCCTAATCTTGGCACAATTCCTTCAGGAGATTCTTATTGACTCATGCGAAGTTGTGATTTTATGACGAACTATTTACATCGAGCAATTATAAGTTTTATACGTTCCATCAGTTAGTAAAACCTTCCTTATTCGAGTTCGACACATTTATTCATAACCTTACAACTTTCTATTTCCATTTATTTCATCACACTTGATGCATCATCAATAAGTTTGTTTGGCTTTGAGATTTTGTTTATTGTTGAGCTTTTAATCAAGTCGAAGAAGTTCATTTGGATCTATGCATTGACAGTAATCCGGCTTCTGACCCTGATTTCATCGATTCATTTCAACTGAGCATCGCTTTGCTGACGTTTAGGCGATTTGATCTGGTAAACTGGTTTCCACCGATTATTGACTAGTAATTATCAAATTCATGAAACAGAAAATTCGCAAAATAATACCGATGATATAAACACGAATAGACACAAAATTTTCAAAGAATTCTTTATTTTATTATTTTGATGATTGGACATTGAGTATAGAGAGGATGAGGAGATGGAACAGTAAGGTGAGCTATTTTCTTTTCCTTGCATCATTCTCCTTTGCTATTTCCATCCTTCGATATTCTTCCACCTCCTCCTATTCAGGTGAGTTCTTTCTTCCCTTGATGTCTTAGGGTTTTATTTTTATTTCATTTCTTTATAGGTCACGAAGGGCCTTTTATATATAGGGTTTAGGTTTCTAAGAAAGGTAGTATTAGTTGGTTTATTCTGGAGGACTAATGTATGCTTTGTCGAGAGATCATATTTGTAAGCAGTGACACTTTCTTTTTGTTGAGACTCTCTTCATAAGCTCTGATCCAGAGATTTTTTTGCATTCTCTCTGTCAGTTCTCTTGCCTTTTAACGATGGCTCGAGAATGATCTAAATTCAATTCACTGCTCATAAGTCATTAGTCTAAAACTCACCTTCATGTGTCACATACTATTCAACCGTAAAGTCATACTTACAATTCACCTTTCATTAAAACCTCTTTTCCTTAAAGCATCCTTGTCATGATGCCTGGCACCGAGCTCACCTCCGTATCACGATCCTCTTAGTTGCAGTTCGGGCTTAGGTTGGTTGTCCACCTACTTTCATCTGTAGCATGAGCGTCAAGCATTTCATCTGGTCGCATTATTTGCAATTTCTTTCGGAACTTTCAGCTTGTTCCTGATGGATTTGTCTCAGCTCTGAGGATGCATTCGCGAATGAGCTTTGACCTCTATGAGCTTCTTATTGCATTAGATACAGGCTTTCACCTTTGTTCCTTTCCGTTGCCACCCCTTCATCATTCTTCATTCTTCCACTTCTTTTCTTTTGCCCTTATACGTCTTTAGACTGTGGTTACTCGTATTAAGTTAGAGGGGCCCTGCTACAGGGTGAGTTTCTGGGTCAATTCTTCCCATGAGCTCCCTTTGTCACAGTCGGTTATTGTGGCTGGGTGTGAAATCAAACCCATTTGCTGGAGGTAGTGATATGGACTTTTCAATGAATTTTCCCCGACAAGCATCTTGCTTGTAACCCTTATTGTTCACATAGAGGGAGGATTACTTCCTCCTTCTCACTATCTTTGAGATGCTTTCCATTGGCAAATTAGAGACAGGAGCGGAGTAAAGTGAGACCATACCTTGGCTTCTTGATCGAGGATCTCCTATGGCAGTAGGTTTAAGGGTTTTCTTTGTCTCTTTCAATTCTCTTTCTAACCGTTAGTAGATTACCTTATTTTATAATGTTTTGGTTCCTTTAGTTGTTTCTTGAACTTAGTATCCACTTTGCCCTCGGACTAAACAATCTGTTTATCTCTTCTTTGCTGAAGTCTACCGATGCCCCCTCGACATATACTTTCTTTCCTTCCTTCTCCACAGGTCTTGAAAACGTTCCCATGCTGGCAGCCTGACCAGGGTTCACTTTAGTAATTTCTATGATAATGCCGTCTTCTTTTCCAGTATTTAACAAAAGGGAGACTAAGTTTTTTGAATTCCCTTTTGACAATGGCTCTTGTCCTTCAAACTTCTTTCCATATTCTAAGAGCTCAACAACATGCGAAATAAAAGGATTTCTTTGCTCTGTCTTTTCTTTGTTTACTTCAGGTTTTAATAGCTCCCTTTTTCCTTTTCTTTGATTCTTCCACGAATCTGCAAATGCTCTTTTGTTTCATCATCCTTTCTCGACTTGCCTAGCTCTTTAGCCGAGAAACTTGTTGTTCTGATTTTCCGATTCGATTAATATATTACATTATTCGTTGAGGTTTGGAATCGGGATTGTGGGGTCGAACATGGTAGGGTTAGGATTGAACTTTAAGGGTTTTAGGGGAGTTGGGGATGAAGAGATTTGAGTGGAAGGAGTGAGGTTGGGGAGTTTAACTAGAGAAAGTGTTCAAGGAATTTAAATTTATAAGCTAACTATTTGATTAATACCCTTCATTGAATGTCATAGACAACAGCGCCTTATGATTTGTTCCGTTTAATAAGTCGATAGACGAAACCATTGTTGCGACATAGTGATGAATTCAATTAGAAAGCTGGAGCTGGATTAAAATATGTGACATTGAAGAATGTTGTGACACTCCTTTTAGGTGCATCATCGAGTTTGTGCATAACATTGAAACTTTGTGTGTGGTATAAACTTTGCCTTTTAAGTGAGTCCAAAATTATTTATCGCGACACGAAAGTATGTTGCGACATTCTTTTTAGTGCTCTTTTGAATTTATGTGTGACATTAAGAATTGTGTCACGACATAAACCTTATTTTCAATTTGATTCCCTAAATCAAGAAACATTGTTCGCGACATTTTAACTAAAAATTTTAAAAATTACACATCTTTCTGTTTTCTCTCATGAGACATTTAAGTAGTCATCCACTCATACTCATTTGAACATCGTGTGAGAACTTACTTCATAATCTGAGAGCCTCAATTCCATTATGAACACTTGTTTCATTTCTTAATTAAATAAGATTTGCCCCAAATATTCAGAATATATTTTTACTCAATCTTCAATTATGCATTATCATTAAAAATAAGTTGAGGAAATTAGAATTACTCCCCCTTGTAGTCATTTTCTGCATATTTCTTTTTGAGACAGTGTGCTTCTTAATAAAATTCTTCTTGAATTTAGCTTCATTGTCCTGAAAAATCAACAACAACTGAAAGTAAAACTATTAACAAATTTAAACTAAAACAACAACCTCACAAGATTTAACTGAATTAATAAAAGTATTTAAAACTTAAAGGTAAAAATCTGCAGGTTTACTCCCGAAATTTGCTTTCGGTTAATGTCCTAGCCCCAGACATATGCTACTTGATGACTTCCCTTCAGCAACTCTTTGTTTGCTCCTTTTAAGCTGATCTATTCTTCCTTAATTCATTTCCAATGCATACTTTGTCCTACATCTTCTTGTTTCCTTTTGATTCATCGTACTTCTCGATGCGGTGGTATGAGATCTTTAGTTTATCTTCAATACTACTAGGAATGCATTTACGGTTGGTGCTGCCGAGGATAGGGTGTTCCCTACTTGAGTCTCCAAGTTCCTCAATGAAGCCTTAGTATTTATACGAAACACAGTTTGTTTGTAGAAGTCTCAAAGTTCATGGAAATCTCTTCCTCATATTCAAAATTCTTTGTTTCCCCGTGACTGCGTCGATCTTCAAAGATTGAGTTCTTTTAAATACGATATTCTCCTCTGTTGTCCACTATGTTATTCTTCTTTGTTGTTGCTATTGGAACCAGTGAGCATAAACACAGGTGGGAGTCTGTTGAGTCCCAGGGCCTGTGTGCTCCTACAGCATATAGCTTTCATGGTTCCTCGGTGTTCGTGTATAGTGTGTTGCGAGGTTGGGGTTAGGCTTAAGGTGTAAACTCCTATTGCATTGAGTCTTGTGCCTCCCTTAACGACAAGGCTCTTCTTCATTGGCCCCTCGGCCTTTGTTCCTCATTCCTTCTTTACTACGCTCCCACGCCATTGTGTAGTACTTCATTCTTTTCTCATTGTTCGCTTAAGTTTGTTCATAAGCGCATCCGAAGCTTTGCTTATGGATGTCATTCTATCTAGTCAATAAGATTACTTCCTCGGTCACATTGCTACTCCAGAAAGCGGATGGATCCACCTTTGTAGCTGCATTTGTAAGATCTTCAGTGGATTGCCTTGCCTGCTCTGCATTTCGTCTTTTAAAAGCTCATGCGAGTTGTCAATTATGCCCTTGGAGCATGAATTCATTGCATGATAGAATATATCCATCTAAATTAGTTAGATATATTCCATGCATAGGACATCTTTTCAGCAATCCTCTGAATCTCTCCCATGCATTGCAGGGGGCTTAATCCCTCTCCTCCTGTGAAATGATTATTTCTCCTCTTCTCTCAACGGTTAAAATTTGGATGAAAAAATTTGCTCTATATAGGCCTCCACGACTCTTCCCAGTGTTCACGGAGAGTCACGCGATGGAATCAAACCATGTCGGCTGCCATCTCGTGAGGAATGGGAGAAGTTCTTTGCTTGATGCCACATGGTCTCTAGTTTCAACAGGCGTGTTGTGTCCTCATGAATCTCATATGTCATTAGGATCCTTGAGAAGGGTGAGCTTGTGAAGTGGTGTTATTTTTGTAGTAATCGATCTTGGCTTTAGCTCGAATTGTTTCTTGATTGCGGGGTTGTCTTCTTTGTGAAGTCACTCCTCTTGGATAATAAGGCCTCCAAAGTCTCATGTATTAGGTCTTTGATTTACTCTTTATGCGTAAAAATACCTTAGAATTTTCATAATAAAGGTATTATATATTTAGATTATAGGTGAGCCAACTTGGGTATTTTTAAGGGAGTGGTAGATATATTAAGTTAAATGATTATTGAATCAGGAAGCCCAGTGAAAAGAGAAGTAATTGTAAAATGGGGACCTAAGGGTCAATTGTAAGTAAGTTTATATGTCTAAGTGAAATTGGAGAAATAAATAGACGAGGGGAAAATAATGGGAGAATAATGAAGAATAATAGAAATCTGGAGGGACCTAAATACAAAGAAATAAAAGAAAAAAATCAAGGAGAGGGCATGTATGTAGGAAGGAGGAGAGTTTCCTCCTTTTTTAAAATACGATTAAGAGTGATCGAGAGAAAGGGAGGGGGGGGGAAATGATATTTGAGAGGAGGT
Organism: Tetrastigma voinierianum; assembly: GCA_016808115.1. Classification (NCBI taxonomy): domain Eukaryota; kingdom Viridiplantae; phylum Streptophyta; class Magnoliopsida; order Vitales; family Vitaceae; genus Tetrastigma; species Tetrastigma voinierianum. Next base: position 166,713 of record JAEQBH010007127.1, on the reverse strand, counting down.
TGGGAGAGAACCATTCTCTCTAGATTTTAATGATCGGATGACCTGGGTTTGTGACAAGTCGCTATCTTGTGAGGCGAAAGTAGAGACGGAATCGGGAGTTTAGGCTGACTCCGAGGTAGGTCTTCTCCTACTTCTGGTTATTTTCTACCATAAAGGGTTGTGTAGTCAGTTTGCATCTTGCCCTTAGGGGCTTGGTTGTAATTTAAACCATGGGAAGGCTGCCACATTGTGGTAGTGCACATTAACCAGACATAGAGCTGATTTTGGGTAAGAAATAAAATGAATTTGGTAGTGAGTCCTTACAGTAGGTGTAGCTGTCGTGAACTGATGTTAGGATTTTTAATTTCTTGATTCGGACCTCTATAGACTAAGTTATGACCCTTACACCTCGACCCAGTGCACCTCCCGGCCCAGAGTCGAATTCATTAGACGAGGATTAGGTGAGCTCGGCTGGGTTTGACTCGTGTGACCTCCTGACTTTGGAAGGTCTGCCTTCCTTCAAAATCCGACTCAGTTTAGGGTGTTCTTGGACTCTATGGAAAGCCCATTGAGTCAAGAATCCATTCATATGCATGGGGGAGGACAGTAGGGGTCAGGCCAAGCTCTGAAAGTTCAGAAAATCTCAGTTTAGTTAAATTAGGCTCATTTGGGGTGTGACTAGGTGTGACCTCGACTTGAAGGTCTTAACCAGCCGTCAGAACTGCTGTTGTTTCGAATTTCTTGGACTATATGGAAATCCCATTGAGTCAAGAATCCATTCATATGCATGGGGGAGGACAGTAGGGGTCAGGCTGAGCTCTGACAGGTCAGAACACCTCCGATGTTGGTTCGAATTCATTTCGGTGGGGTGTGACTAAGTGTGACCTCCCGACTTGAAGGTCATGTAACTCCTTACGTCAGAACTACGATTTTTGGGTGTTCTTAGACTCTGTAATTCCATTGAGTCAGAATCCGATCTATATGCCTGCGGGAGGATAGTAGGGGTCAGGCCGAGCTCTGATGGGGTCAAGAACCTCAGTGATTCGGATCGGCTTGGTGGGTGTGACTGAGTGTGACCTCAAACTGAGAAGGTCTAACTCCTCCAGTCCGAACTCCGTTTCAGGTGTTCTTGGATTCTATGGAAATCCCATTGAGTAAAGATTCCATTAATATTCCTGGGAAGGACAGTATATGTCAGGAAGATCTATGACAGGTCAGAACACGTCGGCCAGTTCAGGTCAGCTCGACTGGGTGTGACTAGGTGTGACCTCCAACTTCGGAAGGTCATAACTTCTTCGTCGGAACTCCGTTTTGGGTGTTCTTAGACCTTATGGAAATCCCATTGAGTCAATAATCCATCTATATATATCTTGTTGAAACTGGAACTCAAATTAAACTCCAAAAAAAAAAAAGTCGTCTATAACCGGAACCAGCAGCATGAATAATATTGTCCTTTAATGGTTTGGAATGAGAGTGGCGAGGAGGGAAAAGCCAAGCTGATTGAATTAGAGGATTGGAATCCAAAGTGAAAATATTTTTGAGTTTGTTATAAGATTTCTATTTCCCCTCGTTTCGTTTTACATCATTGTTCTTGACTCTATTCTTGTTTTTAGTGTTTTGGTGGATTTTGCAAATAAATATGAAATGAGTATATGAAATGAACATATCTTTATGAAGCCAAATGTAAGAAAGATCCATATGCAATTGAAATGTGATATTCAAAATGTTTGAAAACCGAATGAATATGAATGATAAATCGAATTGTAAACGAATCGGTCATTTCTTGACATTTTGAATTGAATCGATATACCGAATGAACCGCCTGACGGGATGCACTAATCGGCATCTGTCATGATGGCGTATGACATTGAAAAATGTCAGGATGCATCAATCATCCGTCATGATGGCGTATGACATTTAAGTGATACCACATGGGGTGCGCAAAGCGGCATCAATCATGTTGGGGGCAATTATTAAATATTAAGCACATTGCAAATAATAATAGGATAAGTTCATCATGAGAATCATTCAAATGTAATTGAATAGTCAAAGTGAAAATAACCAACATTGGCAGTGTAAATTGGATTTATGTATATTTAAATATCTATGAATTGAATTGTGAATTGAATTATTGCATTGAAAATACATGTTGTGATATAATAAGCGAGATTGTAAAAATGAAAGCATGAGAAAATGAATAGCATGAGTATATGCGATATAATAGAGCATGGTTCAATGTTAAGTACATGTCAGGATTAAATTTAAATATTGGAATACTAGGCGCATAAGAACCATGACATGAAAATGCTTAGTGTGTAGATTTAATCATATTGTGAGTGTTGACTGGGACCAAGCACGTATACAAATCTGACATTATTACCAAGGATATATACAATCCCACAACGGCGCCATAAAACTTGTTGACATTATACTATATAACACCCCACGATCTCTTAGAATAAATCATTTTTTAAAAGTTGGTTTGAGTGATATTAAGTGCACGAGGTGTTAGTATTAAAATGGATTTAGTCGGATATCGATCCCACAGAGATCTAAATTTCAAATCCAACTGCCCCAGGCTACTCAATTTCCGTACTATTTGGTCCTGAAAATGATAATAGGATCCGACATTAAGGTCTTTGGAAAATTAAATGAACAAAGGAAAATAAATGAACTAGCAGGAAATAAGCGGAAGAATAAGAATAAAAAGAATATGAATTTCAATAAAAGAAATGAATCTTGAATAGTTATCCCTCGAGAACAATTAACCAAAGCAGTTATGACAGACTACTCGATTCACATAGTTAATTAAATAAAATTCTTGTTATCCTCAGTTTCAAAAATCACATCCAGCGTTATGGTCTGAAATTTGGATCTCTCCACACTCCACATTTCATTATCACAATTTATGGCTGATTCTCTCGAATACGGGGGTGTCTTCACTAAAAGGACTTCCTTAATCACGGGTATTTTTCTTTTGCAATGCTATACCCATTTTATGGGCGTAAACCTTAGCTCGAGTTATCAGTCAAGCGAGGATATACAACTTCAGTTAGCCTCCTCGAAATTAGAATAGATCAGCCTTTCCTTGATTGAATCACATTAACACGGGATTGGCCTGTTCTCCAAATTGGGGTAACTCTTTTCTTGGTTTAAATGAATAACTTCATTCAACTGGAACTTGATTTGAAGTGAGAAGAGGATTTATCTAAGTGAACTTACAAGCTCGAAAAGATCCCTAATACAGGTTAAGTATCCTTCAAAAAAATGTACATTACTCTCGGGAATGTCTTTACTGTGTCACTCCAAGGGGACCTCCTTGAAATGATTAATGGCCATGAATCTTACTTGGGTATAAGAGCGTATTCAGATCTGAGCCGTAAACTAAGAAGCCAGTAAATTCATTAGCGAAATTAACAATTTTGCTGAGCTTGACTACGGGAAGATAAGTCATTTATAAACGTTAAATAATGGGCGGATTCCTCAGTGCGAATTACGTCTGACATTCCTTTGATCTATAAGAATAAGCTGCGATTTGAAGCGAAACAATCGAATTTCGAAATTTACTTCGAGACAGACATTCCGGGTGGTAATTTGAAAGAAATTGGAAATCGCATTCAGGCTTTAGCTCAGGGCGATAACATCCCCAGATTGAAAATCTGAAAGTAAAATAAAGGCATAATCTGCTCTAAAACTACGGAAAATGAAAAATAAAAGAAAAATAAAAGAAAGAAAAAATAACGAAAATGAGCTTTGCATTTATCGGACCTCTAAATGCATATTGCTTATTTGCTTTCATGGGTTGGATGGCTGCGTGTTGCCAGGGTTCCCCGATTGGGCCCTAATCTGATATATGTAGCACAACAATGGATTTTAGAGTATCCAGGCCCGAGTCCTTTATTCAGTCAGCGACTGAGTTTCCTTGTCGTGACATCGCGATGTCGCGACATCAATTTCACGTCGCGACCTCGACACTCTATGTAGCCTTGATTTGGTTTATTCTTGATGTGACATCACTAATACTTGTCGCGACATCTTCTCACGTCTTGGCGGGTTTGATTGTTCTCTCCGATGTCGCGGCGTCGATATCTTGTGCGACCTCGGCTTCGAGTCATGCGGTCTTCAGCCCAGTGTCTTTGGATGTCGCGACGATCTGCTAGCCGTGACCTCATCTTGTAAGGCTAACGGAAGCTGACTAGTTGTTCGTATTTGTCGCGACCTCAATATCTTGCCAGCGACATCTCTTTCTCTTTCACGCATCGGTGATCGATACGTTCGATGTCGCGGCGCCCCGATCTCATGCAGCGACATCGACGGATTCACAGGAACTTTCGTACCGTTTTGCCGATGCTCGCGACCTCGATCCGCGTCGCGACATCGGCGCTTCGTCATTGCGGTTTCAACTTGTCTTGAATCATCAGCGACTTTGGCTGTTATCGTGACCTCACTTTGTGAAACTTCACCACTTCAAGCGGCGGAGTTTAGTGTAGCGACTTGATCTCATGTCGCACATTGTAACTATAACTGCAGTCTTAGCAGTGGTTCTTGAAGTGTAGTGACTTGACCTCTTGTCGGCAGCCATCGATGTCGCATTATCAATCTCACTTTGTCGCGACATCAATCTCACGTCGCGACATCGATCACGTCGCGACATCAACTAGTTCTGCGGGGCTTCGGTAGTTTGCTCTTGATCTCCACGGCTTCGCTCCACGTGGCGTCGGCTCTGCCGTTTCCTTGCGGCTTTCTCGAGAGCGGTCTGAGTCGAGTGACCTCGATATTTTGTTATCCGTATCATGACTGACCAGATTTCCTTCAGTTTCGATGTCGCGACCTCACTTAGCTGATGTGTAAACCCAAGCGCATGACTCAGCGGTTCTTTTCATTTACTGCTCTTCCATTCACATTGCATCTTCCTCCACTTATTCTTTGTATTTTCTACTTTCTTTCTCTCTTCACCTTCTAATAAAAATTTGGTGAGTTTCTTCATATTTAATAGTATCATTTCCTAGATGAAAATCGAGCAGGAAAAATGGACTAAAAATAGATGACTTTTGGCTCATCAGTGGGTTTAGTAGACGGGAAGGAAGGCAGATCGTGAAGCGCAGAGTCTGCATAGAGGCAAGTTACGCGTATAAGTATATGCCACATATATGCATATCATTTCCTTTTAAACATGGGATATTTTGTGAACAAAATAGTTGAACTCTGATTTAATGTTTTGTTTTGTATTTCATTTTAAAAAAGGCATAAAATGCCTTCATTGTAATTGCATTTTGTGAAATGTAAATGTTTATAGGCCTCCCATTTGAAAATGGCACAAGTAATTGAAAACCTTAAGCAAATAGCCATAAATAAATATTTTTGTTAAGATAAATGAAAGCGTCGGAATTAAGCTAGGATAAGTTCGGACATACTTCAGGGTAGAATTGAGTTTGGGTCGCGACACTTTTAAAAAAGAAAACTTAATAACATGTAAAAAAAAGAAAAAAAATTTAAACAGGCGTCCCTAGGGTTTTGGTACGGATTCGCCAACCGGGTCGGGTTGGGCTTGGGGGTCGCTACAATTTTAGTGGTATTAGAGCCTAGGTTTAGGCGTTTCTAGAAAAAAGACCACTAACTTGATTTAAAAAAAAAAATTTAGAAAATGCTATTTTGTTGTACATTGCATTTGCATTTAAAGGATGATATGACTCGCCTTGGATCTTATCGGTCTTAATAGGTAAACATGGATGGTTCGGGTACTCAAAGTCGTAGGTGACCGGGAAATCGTCGATAGATCTACTGTAGTGTGATAGGTGGACAAGCATCTCATTCCTCACCCGATGAATGAGCTAGGACAAAGTGGTAGGAGTCACTGTGGTATCCTTCAACGGTTAGCTCGGGGCTTTGCAAAGAAATGGGAGCCTTGACTCTGGAGTATATGTGATCAACCATTGAAGAGCCAGTGCAAGTAGATGGGCTTTCTTGAAGAAGAGAAGATGAGCCTTGATGGCGAGAGGTGGCGCTCGAGAGGGTAGGCCCTAATGCTTGTGCAAATGCATTGCAATTTGAAGAGAAAATTTGGAATATGCAGCCTATTTACTCTGGGATGAGGCTTGTCGAGTGGTGGGTTTAAGTGACCCGGAATTTGCACCATGAGAAGAAGAGTTACATGGAGGTTCTCTTTGGATGAGTTCAAGAAGCATTATAGATTAAGCATCCCCATTTAAACAATATCTCGACGAGGTTTCATAATTTGAAGCAAAGACGATAAGTGTAACCCAGTATGTGAGAGAATTCACGGTTGAAGCAGTATGCTCTCGAGATGCTAATAAGCGAAGAAGAAGTGTCGTAAGTTTGAAGGCGGCTAAGTGATACATTCGAGCCCATGTCACAAGATTTGCCATGATGATTTCTCCAAAATCCGCGACATGTGCTCTAAATGTGGAGCAGTAAAAGGAAAATGAAAGGAAGATAGAAGGCAGGGAAAGAAAAATCCGGTCGGTCAGTGCTCGTGCGGTAGAGTAAAGAGATTCGAGGGACCCTGAGGGTTCCGGGTAGCCCTACGGCTGGACCCTTAGGTAGAGACTATTCCTCTTGGCTCAGTGGGTTGTAAGTGCACCAGGAGGTGTTTCTAGAGGACAAGACGTTCCTCGTTGTTCCCATTGTGGAAGAAAACACAAGGGAGATTGTTGGAGATTGATCGGTGCTTGCTTGGGTTGGATCCATGGAGCACAAAATACGAGAGTGTACTCGGGCACGTCCCTTCATAGCACCCCAAACTGGGGGCAATGTATCTCATCGGGTTCGGAAGGCGGCAAAGTGTTGCATCACCGCGTTCCGAGACAAGGACACAAACTTTGGGTAGGCAAGATGTTCGCTCTGTAAAGAGAGAGGTAGCGAAAGGGAAAGAGAAGATACACCGACGCCGCATGTGATAGTCGCAATTTTATCACCATCGTTATATGCATTTATTAGATCCTGATCACCGTATTCATGCATGATGATATCCACATATCCCAACTCGGGCAATTCGTCTGATATGCTGAAACCGGCATACACCCGGCGACCGAACCCGCCTTCCATGATTAGTGTTTATTCATGAATTAGAGCTTTATTATGAGATTTCCTAACCGGTCACTAGAGTATGAGTTTCGGGGTTTGATCGAATTACCCTTCAGGAGTTTGATGATATTGCGGATGGACCCGGGTTGTCCCTGGCTACCTTCGTAAAAATCACTAGGTCATTTATGAGAAACTAAGAGTAAACTCTTGGGATGAAATTACTTTTGGAATTTGCATGACTTTGGCTAATATTCATCTAATGGTGAGGGAGGAACCACATCTCACGGATCCAAGAACCCATTTTGACAAGGCATTTCATGACAAAATCTATTAAGTAGGGGAGAGTTGTAACGCCCTTAAAATAATTCTAGAATTTTTATAACAAAAAAAAATTATTATATATTTCTAGTATAATTGAGCCAACTTGGGTATTTTTCTTCGGGAATTGTTAGATGGAAATATCATTAAATGATTATTGAATTCGTAATGAAAAACCTAAGTGAAAATGAGAAAATATGAGGCCTATACTGGGACCTATGGTCAATTGTAAGTAAGTTTATATGTCTATGAAATTAGAGAAATAAAATTAGTAAGGTGTTAAGAGGAGACTTAAATGGAATAGAAGCATTAGAGAGTTCCTGAGGGACCTAAATACAAAAGAAATAAAGAAAAAAATCAAGGAGAGGGAAGCATGTGTGGCATGTAGAAGGAGGAGAAGTTTCCTCCCTTTTAAAATAAGATTAAGAGTGATCCGCGTAAAAGGGGGACGATATTTGAGAGGAGAAAAGCTGGTAGAGAGGCTTCACTTTCTTCCAGACGTTAATGATCGACCATAGGTTTCCTCGCGGCAAGAGGGAAAGTCCTTCTCGTGACAAGAGCTGGTAGAGATCTGAACCTGAGTTTCAACAACCCCAAGAGGTAGGTCTTCCATTTAAGAGGTTTCACCATATGGGCCTGGTGTAGTGGCGACTCGCCTTGGGGAATTTGTCAGTTTGTATTCAACCACAGTCAAATATGCAGAAAGTACATTAAATTCTAATTCAGAGCTGATTTTTGGGAAAATAACAAAGGGCATTTGGTAGTGAGTCATTTTAAGAACAGAGCATCATGGAACTGAGGTAGGCTTTGACTTTCATTCATCCTTCCAGACCAAGTTATGGTCCCACTGAGGCCACCAGCCCGGCGTAGATTGAAGTTAGAACGTCGTCCCGAATGATTTGCAGATTGGACTTTTTGAAAAGAAACAGTAAGGAAACTTGGCAGTGAGTCATTCTTATGGATTTCAGATCCAACACTTTAATCGAAATTATGCGAGGATTTAAAGATCCCCAACTTGGGACCCTATAGACTGTAAGTTTATGGTCCTTATCGAGGGTCACTTCACTTCTTCGTTTGTGGCCTTCGTGTTCGGCCTGCCAGCCATCGTAACACCCGGAGTGCCGGATTCTTGGTAAAAACAAAGCGAATCTGGGCAGTGAGTCCCTTCCGTAACTGCGTCACATCAATGAACTTGATGTTAGGATTTTGAATTTCATCTCGACTCAGAAATTTCAAGTTATGGCCAGAGCCCACGGTAGTCCATTAATACACCTTACGCACCCGCCAAGTCGTCACCGCTAAGTCGTCACCGGTCGGGTTTGACTACGTGTGACCTCCAACTTCGAAGGTCATAACTTTTCCATTCGACCGCTTAGTGGTGTGTTCTCGACTCTATGGAAAGCCCATCGAAATAAGAACGCATTCATATGCCCGGGAGGATAGTGCAGGGTCGTGTGCAGAGAGCTCGATGCGTCAACACCTATCAATATAGTCATCCTACCAAAAAGACTAGTGATCCCTAGAATCTCAAGGGCTCATGAATTTCTTTTTCACCTCATGGTGCAAACTTTATCTCACAAAGCTCATCGAGTCAAGAATCCATTCATATGCTCTGGGTGATGACAAGAGGGGGTCAGGCAGAGTTTTGACAGTCGAACACCTCGTCGGCTCAGTCACCATCCGTGTGACTAGGTGTGACCTCCAACTTTGTATGGTCTGGCACCCCGCCCCACCCGCTTCGAGTGTTCTCGGATTCTATGGAATCCCATTTCTGATTCAAGATCCGCCACAATCCCCAGATGGTATGAATGGATGAAGTCTTCCACAAAACAGCACCTTGGTCGCCAGTCACCATCGCGGATTAGTGGGTGACTTCCCGAATCCTGGTGGTTATCATAAATTCTTCTGTTCAATCGCTTTTCAAGTTTTATCTATGAAAGTGTCCACTATCAAGAATCCATCTATATATATCTTGTTGAAACTGGAGCTCAAATTAAACTCCAAAAAAAATCAATCCAACCGTAACCGTCCAGCGCTGGCTACGCTGGGCCACAGAAAGCAGTCCTTTCTTTAATACCGGAAATATGGCCCAATGAGGAGGAAAATCCCAATCCAGATTTTAGATTCGGCATTCAACTGGGCGAAGTTTTGATTTGAGTTTGGTCACCTGAGCCTATTTGAGATTCCTTGGTGATTAAATCAAAGTGAAAAGATTTTTGAGTTTGTTCTACCGATTTCTATTCCTCGCTTTCACTTTACATGTGTGTTCTTCGACTTCATTCTTGCTTCGCGTTTTGGCAGTTTACCAACAAATCAAATGAGCATGCTGCTGGCGAAATGAACATTTGAAACATATTACGAGTTCCATACATCGAAATGTGATATTCGAAATGTTTGAAAACCTAATGGAATGGCGAATGATAAATCAACATGCAAACGACCGGCCATTTTTGAAATTTTGAATCAATCGATATATCAATGAACCGCCCGACGAGATGCACTAATTCCATCCGCCACGGCGCGCCCTCAAATTTTCCTTAATGTCCTAATTTGGCGGGATGCACCAATCGGCACCACAGATGGCGTATGACATTAAAGAAATGTCCCACTTAAGGATGTATCATCCGCATATCCACAGATGGCATGGCATTTAAGGGATACCACATGCTCGGGTGCACCAACCCAAGATCCGTCATGATGAGAATCTAATTGTTAAATGTGTAAGCACATTACTAAATGATTTTTACTATGACTTGATTCCATTCGGAACGAATCCACGGAATGCATAACTGAATGAGAACAAAGCAAAGAAACTGGGGAAGATTGACGAAAGTGGTGCTGGATTTGGTAAGAGACTAATTTAAGACATAAATCGAATTGTGAATTGAATTGTTGCATTGAAAATGCATGTTTATAGAGATAGAATAAAATGAGGGAATGGAAAGTATTTTAAAAATTGAAGGTAAGGAGTATAAGGCCGATATAATAGGCATGGTTTAATGTTAAATGCATGTCAAGTTAAATTAAATATCGAATATAATCAGAGCGGCAACCACCCAGCAGAAACGCCAGCGGAAGTTATCTCCATGCAAATGGTAGATGTGGGTAGGGCTGGAAGACAAGATCGCGAAGCGGAGTTATAGGAGCTGCCGCAGGCGCTACACCCACCATACTATTATCATTCCTTTAAACATGGATACTGCAATTAAAATAGTTGAACTCTCTAATTTAATGTTTCGTTTTGTATTTCATTTTAAAAAGGTATAAAATGCTCATTGTAATTGCATTTTTAGAAATGTAAATGCTTGCAAGCCTCCCATTTGAAAATGCTTCTGCAATTGAAACCAAACTAAACACAGCAACAATACTGATATGATAAAATGAAAACGCTGTGAGTAACCCGTTTGCCGGGACCGCTCTTCGTCGAGCCGATTCGGGTTGTGACACTTTTGAAAAAGAAAACTTAATAACATGTAAAAAAAAAAAAAAAAAAAATTGAAACGAAGGCCCTGGGGTTTCGATGATTTGCCAACCTGGGATCTGCCTGCCTTCTGGGTCGCTGAGACCTTACTTCTCTCTCTCTGAAGAGTTCCGAATCTGCCTCCATCGGTATTTCTCGCAGATTCTCGCAGACCGGTGATCCTTCTCAAATTCGTGTTGTGTTCTCTCACTGTCTAGAGGCGTGATATCTGTCGCTCTCTACATCAAATCTTCATAACAGGAAACACATTAAGATCAAATGAACCAATGTTAGTTGATTCCTATTGTTAAGTAGAAAACACAGGAAGCAGTCATCATAAAATTATTTGTGTGTGATTTTTCTTATAATATATATATATATATATATATATAAGAGATATATATATATATATATATATATATATATATATATATATATATATATATATATATATATAAAACAGAAAATTAAATTAGTAAATATCTTTTTTGTTAACTGATCTTTTAAATGAAAACTTTCCTATCTTCACAATCACTAAAAAATCTTATAGGACTAAAATGGGGATATATGCAATTTGCAGACACTACTACCAAAATATTTTTATCTAATCCTGTGAAACAATGCTGCTGGGGCACTTTGAGTTTGAGACCATTTTCTATATGTATGGAAAGGAAGATGGAATTGTTTTCTGAGTATGATGACCTATTTAAAATTTGCCGCAAACTCAATCACTACAAGTACAGGCTCTGGGAGGCAATAAAAGTATTATTTAAAGTCCGTATATCGTTCACAAGGATAGATGATAAATCAAAGATCAACATCTTCTAATTATCAAGATCATTACTATTTGAACTTCACTAATATGATGATAAGAAGACTAAAATATAGTCTTAGACTGAAATCTTAAATGTGCAAAACTAAAGTTTAATAAAATTGGGGTTGAGGATTCACTAAGTGAGGCAAAACTAGACTTGGATCAATTAATAATAATCACGTTCAGATCATTTCAATCGCAATCTCATTATCACCGAAAACTGAAGTTTGGCTTAAAGGGAGCGGGCAGTGGTAGGTTCTTCCTGATTCTCCCCTACCACATTTTCACCTCAACAAAGCAGTCCATACCATTTTCATATGATCTTTAATCAACAAATGTAAGATATAACCATATTTTCTCTAAGAATTAAGTATTTTTCCTTCTGCTATTATTCTGCATCTATTCAGTGACTAAAGAATTCTCGCTTCCACAGATAGATCTTGCAAGCCTTCTCCAATTTGATTGATACCCTCATCCTACACTTCCTTTGATTTTAGTACTTCATTTTGATTTAGGATCTCTAAATGAAGATGAGATCCCAATCAATTATCAAAAAAGAGTGAGAACTCCTCTGCTATTTAAAATGGAGCATTTTTATCTGAATCCCCATTCTAAATTTATGGTGGTGCTAAAGGACTCATCCGAATAATCCTTCAAGTCTATTAGGTCCCATAGTGATTAGTCTCCACATACCCACAAGGAACCCGCTCTACACTCCTCAAGATTCTCCACATCTCCGGTCACTAGATACCTAAACTGAGTATATACGCACCTTGCATCGGGTACACTATGCACAAGCACCGAGAACAAGTAAAACTGAAACACACTAACTGGGCTAATTGCATCCTAATTGCTTTTCCTTCTCCCCAGCAAGTAAAATGACTATTATCAAAGACCCATTTCCAGTGAGCTCAACTTTTCAAAATTGGTTTACTCATATCAGTGACTAATTGATCAAGAAAATTCACTGAAATCATAAACAAACTAAAATAAATGAACTCTAGAAACATTCTAGCATCCATTTAATTCAAATGTATAAATGAAAAGGCAAAGGGATTTATAAAGGAATACTGAATTTCTCAAAGCTAATAAGACTCCTGTAAGATAAACAACAAACCGAAAAATTAGTATTAAAACGAATTAAAATTTAAACCCTATACTGAGCGAATCTCACTGGGGTGCACTGAAAAACTTAAAAAATAAAAATAAATGCAAGAGTCTTCAACCATCTAGAAATCTCTGGAGCTCGCCTGGCGCCACGCATGCTGCCCCTAGAGCGGTATTTATAGGCTTTCCAATGTTGGGCCCCACTTCATTAATTGCATTGTGGATCCTCAAAGCCCTAGCCCAATTGGTCTCTTGTCGCGATTACAGAAAGTTTTGTCGCAACAGAGCTTCCGCCTTTACCGGCTCATCTCTGCCCCAGCTTCTTGCTCTTCTATCACGACTGCCTCCGGCTTGTTCTTGATTGTGCTGCGACATACTTTGAGATGATGTCGTGGACATGTTTATTTCATAGTTTTGTTTTGTCACGAAGAATGCCTTCGTGTCATGACACCAACCTCCAGCCAGACTCGTTTCATGCGTCCGCCACGACAAAACAACAGTTTAGTTCGTAACTTCGTCGCAACAAGATTTTTAAGTCCTTAAACGACAATTGCCTGGTCATCATCCCCATCGTCGAACGCAGACTTGCATTCATCTCATTACGTCTCGATGTGAACTCTTACCACTATTGATAAGTTTTTCTTTCGACTCTTGATTATGGCTCCACAAAGAATTTCTTTGTCACCATTTTTCTGTGGTGAGCCTCTTCAGCATCTTGTCGCCATGGTAATCCATCTTCGTCGTATCCGCCGCGACAGATTGCGTTTCCCTTTAGTTGTGAATTCGATCATTTATGCCGCTAATACGATCTCTCCTCACAGACAGCGCCTTAAGCTGTTTCGATTGAAACTGTCTTAGCCTATAAGAAAACTTATTCGAGCTGCACTCTAGATTGGCTTTCAGATATTTTCCTACGCACGCATCGTCTCTTTATCACATAGTTCCTATTCATATTCCTGAAGTTTATAAATATTACAAAAATAATGCCCAACATAATTCCTTCACCATTTACCACCTTGTACAGTCAGATATCTTAGGGTTGTCTGCCCAATGGTTTCTTCAAAACCTTCAAGTTCTGGTCGTGACAGTAATCCCACGGTCGCATCCCAAAGCTCTTTTTGGCCTGAGGTTCAATTTATCTTTGGCATGATGATGAATTTTTCTGGGCCCGCTTGAATCCTTTAGTCATCGCACACACAAAATCCAGGTCAAACAATATAAAATTGTCATCTTCGTTTCATGCTTCAGATTTTTTTTTTTTTTCTACAATTGGCTACAAAACACAAAAGCCATTAATATTCAAACATGACAAAATACATCCTCGTTAAACCTGCTAAAAACATGCTCGAAAATGATTGCAACATATTTTTAGATTCATCTATGTTGGACAACGAAAGAGCAATCCAAGTGTTGGAATATACAACAGAAGTTAAAAGTGACTCCACTCAGAGGGTAGTTGGGATAAACACATTCCCCAGTTGAATCCCAGTAATAACGATAGCTTCCGCCGAGCACGAATGGCGCCTTATGAGGCTCTCTACTGAAGAAAATGCAGAACACCATTGCGTTGGACCGAGTTAAGTGAGAAGAAGATATCGGGCTGGGGCTGCCTGAGTCAAGAATCGAGGAAAAAGTGAAAAATGATTAGAGAAAGATTAAAGTGGCCAATGATAGACAAAAACTTACGCTATTATGAGAGAAGAAAAGACAGTCTACAAAGAATCTACAAAATGCAACGCTGAAAGTATCGCCTTAGAAGAAGGTAATGAGGTTTGAGAAAAATGACAAGTTGAGCCCTAGGTTCATTGGGTCATATGAGGTGATAGAGAAAGTGGGTCCAGTGGCATACAGATTAGTTTTACCTCCAGAGTTGAAAAAGATTCATAATAAGCTTATGTGTCAATGAACAGGGAGGTACAAGTCGACCCATCGCACAGTCTCCTTCGAGACCCATCGAGCTTTATCCATTTTGACGATGAAGAAGTGCTAGATTTGTCGAGAAGAAAGAGTTGGGCGGAAAAAAGAGAATTCCATTGGTAAAGTGCATGGAGAAACCAGCGCTGCACTACAGTTTTCAGGAAAGGCGAAGATGTTATGCGAACAATACCTCAACGTTGATGAAGGTAATTTCAAGGACTAAATTCTTCTTACAGAGGGGGAGAGTCAGAAATGTTCTAAAATACCCTAACAGCCTTATAACATGTCTGTATGTTAAATAAATTAAATATATTTACGTTAAATGGCTAAAATCGAAAAATGATACAAATCCAAAAATTTAAAAGAATAAATAAATTTGGTAAACAGTCAAAATGAGGACTAAGGGTCAGGCAAAACAGAGGTAAGAAGGCACAATGTAAGTGCCAAAGTATAAAAATGAAATGAAATGAAGTGGGAAACAGTGAACAGAGCTTTAAAATGAGAAAACTAATCACACAAAGGTTAGCTGCATGGTAAAGATTACATGACATGAGAATAAAGAACGCCAGTGGTTCATGAACCGTATTTGGGCATTCACGCTTTGAGGATAAGGGAGAAGGAGCTAGGGCTTGGGAGAAGAAGGTATGCAGTGTGTTTTCTCATTCTTGGTCTATCTTTTTCAAGCAAGAAGGAAGATAAGATTTAAGAGAGAGCTAAGGTAAGGAAAACTAACCCCAACCCTCTCTGATGATTTTGATCTGGGGGAAAACCCAACCCAGGAAGATGATTTTGATCGTCAGAGATCAATTTGGAGTTGTTTTCAGTTAAGTTTCAAAGTTCTTGGGTTAGATTGGTTTTGAGGAATTTTGTATAAAGGAAATGATGAAGTTTACAGAGTTGTCGTCAAATTTTTTCAAAACCCCCTCGTTTGCTTCAAGCAGGTTAAGTTATAATCATCCAAATTAGAGTATTTTAATTGGTAAATAACCATAAGATTCAGAGCTGCCAAATGTATAGAAGGACTAGATAAATTGTGTCTAAGGCTCTTGAATATTGGCTTAATATAAGCCTTCCGTAGCAATTCGCATGCTCGCTTTAGGTAGTTGTAGTGTTTTGGCCAGAAGTTGAGTTTACTCATCCACTTAAGTGATTCAAAATTATATGTAGAACAAGAATTTATGAAATAATTTATCATAGAAGGGAAGTATGTAGTAATTTGTAACCCCAAAAGTTTAACTGTCAAAGTGGGAGCTATGTAAGAAGAACAATCTGATTCATGGTAAATTAGAGTAATCGATGTAAAATGTGTAATAACTGAGTTTTATAGATTCAAAATTGATGCCAGAGTCCTAATTGGAGAAGAAACCTTAGCAACCATATATTCTAAATGAGAGAATGAACTATTACCAATTTATGGAGTTAAGATTCCCTAAATCACAATAATAGTAGAATCAGTGAGTCAAGATGCACCTAATAATTCGCCTTGAATGAAAATGCGAATTTGAGCTTATGTTATCCAAATGAGATGATTGCACTACTGAAACTAGACTCATAGAGCTATCATTTTCTTCATGAAGCAGAGCAAAATATGGTTCATGTCCCCAGAAAATTTTTAAGTGAAGGTGTAGTTGGGTAGACATCAACTCAACCAATAATCCTAGAATGCACAACCGATTTGCTTCGGGTTGTTCTTTGATACAGTGGCTGGTTATTTGTTATGGACAGGGCTGGTGACGAGAGCCTGACCCAAGAACTGATTCGAGAATAGAATCGAAGAGACAACCTTTTGGTTGTTCCTTCACTTCTTCCTTTGTTTCCTGATTTTGTGTTTGTCACACAAAACAAACTAAAGGTTTTATATATAGTTGTATTCGCTATTTACAACGAATCAGTTTTCCTCCACTTCCTCTTCTCTCTATTTCTAAAATGTTTGAAGGATTAAGTGAAATAATAAGTGGATTTATTGAAATGAATTGCTATAAATTGCAGTATTAAGTTGATTTGTTTAATTGATTTGATACAACTAGACAGAACAGAATTGCATGAAGTCGTGTCGTATTGAAAACCGCGCATTTGATTATAAATGTATATACACTATTGTAAATTGCTATGAATTATTTGAGTGCCCTTGAATAGAAATTGTTAATCGTTAAATTCTTGAGTTAAAGATGATTGGTATACCAATATGGTCAGCACCGAGCATCGCAATCGAACGTAATAATGTCAATCTCGGACCAGAGTCAATCGACAAGATCGTAGCGTTTACTTTAAACATTTTAATAATTCAGTCAAGAGTCAATGAAAGACCGCATTTCATGTTGCGTAAAACCTTTATACCGGCTCGCGTAGCCTTAACTGACCGTGTTTCTGGCGGATCGCCCGGTTATTTTATGCAATCGAAAAGCATAGGTTAAATTTGCTGGCGAAACAGAAAGAAAATCGTGAAATGCATGATTTGTGTTTCAATGATTTATCAGATATGAACCGCATGATTGAAATGACCAATGAACGTAATTTGAATGTATACGAAATGAAAATCTGTTATATATATATATTTAATGCATTGGTCATTGAAAAATTGTATACAAAGGCAATCGATTAGAAAATGCAGATGATTTACTTAAAATTAAAATGAAGAGAATCAGATAAAATCGCTAGGCATGAAAATGCTTAGCGTTGTTTTATCATCGCACAAAAAATCGTGTTAGAACAAAAAGTACTAAGGAAAAGACAAAGAAATATTTAGAGCTAACGCCAAGGCCTTCACGAGTTGAAGTAAAGCTTTTCCGCCCGCATTCATGAATATATTTGACACTTTAGTATAAATCAATTTGTTTTGTAAATATTTTGGCATTAGAAAACAATTATAATGTCGAATGGTATAAATAAATGTAGAATGGACCAAATGAGCATGTAATGCCATATTTAATGGAAATGTGTATTAAAAATAAAATGATGGGTCCCTTTAAGTTGGAATTAGTATATACAAATATGGTTTTCATAAAGATGTATCCTTACAAACAGAGAAAGCTGAAATGTGTTTTACCGACAAAAGAAAAGGAATTGATTCGAAAGAGATCGCCCTTCGATCCCTGGCCTTGACTTCAAGTCGTAGTCGGGCCTGCACGGCACGAGCAAGCCACAAAGATCCTAATTTGCCAACTGCTTTGAAGAGTTTCTAGCTTAGGTGTAATGGGGGGGAGGACAGCTGAGGATGAGCACTACGCCATCCTTCAATGGATAAATCACGAGAGAGGACTACATCCAGACAGAGGAGAGGCATGGGCATGGCCTTTCTTGATCTCAGTGGTAGTCAGGGAAGAGCATTTTATCCCAGTGGAATTCGCCTACAATAATAGTTATCGCAGCAGAGCATGTATGGCAATCTCTGCTAGGAAAACTCATATGGGGAGGCCTTTTTTCGATCTTCTTGCTTTGTTGGACTGAGTAGAGAGAACTACCACGGTTCGGATTTGGTTAGGGGACACCTCCGAAGTTGATTTGATATTGTTGATACTCCTCACGATTTAGAGCCTAGGAAGAAAGCCACGCCTTCTGATGCAGAGCACAACCACAGCCTTTAGAGTTTCTGAGGTGTGATCATGCCTTCTTGAAGATTTTTCCAGAGAGAGGTGTGTGGTTAGGTTCAAAAGCCGGGAAAGCTATTGCTGATTTATTGGGCACTTCAGCGAGGTACTCGGTAGAAGGTAGGCACGACAGTTACCGATTGACGCTACTGGGCCAAGTCTATCGGGTGTGTCTGCGCGTATTCCATGTTCTGGCGTTCGAAAAATAATTTCAGATCCGACACTTCATGGTGGATTGAGGAGAGCTAGCGTTGTTGATGCAGATGGAACCTTTCGAGGAGGACCGGCACGCACGCGGATAATGGAATGTGTCTTGTAAAGGCAAGACCAAGTATTATGAAGATAAGCGGTGGTAGCAATCGAGGAGTGGATGAGGTAACATGGGAACGTGAAGACACTGCTTTACACGCATCTAATCATATATTCATATTTCCAGAGGATGAAGGTATGTTTTTTTATCATTCGATATTAAATGTAGATCGAGCATATGTGTATGTGATTGTATTGTAATATGTGTGTGTAAATTTTGGGATCTACCCTTGCATGGGTGAAGAATGTGTAAACCCTAACAAATCAGAATTTTTTCAAAAGGCAAAACAAAGAATTGTCGCCACAATATAGGCTACATGTGACTGAAATTTTATAGAGAGATCTCGATGACTAAATGATCTCACCATTGGATTTTTCAATAATCAATAGTTATCCGCTGTATTCCACTTTATACAACGATAGTCGATTTTTCACTATTTTCTAGAGGTATGTTTTTAGTGTTTGGTATACCCTAAAAACAGGATTTTTAAGAAAAATCTTGAAAGTGGGAAATAATTTAAGTAAAGTTCATTTAAAAATAATTTGAACTAAAACCAGGATGAAATAAATCGTTTTGGGACACAAACAGACCTCGGATAAGTCGTGGACACGTGGCGTGACGTGAGCCAATCATTTAAACATAAAGTGAGAGACTTGGGACAAAAGAAAACATGACATTTCCTGCTAGGAAACCGTGGGAGAGAAAGAGAGAAAATAAAGAGAGCCCAAGACTCTCTTTTTCAGACATCCACCAGTTCTCGTCAATCGACCTGCCGAGCCAAGAGTTAAAAGTTCATCTACTGACGAGCTGTGTATGTGTACTAAAATGAGGATTTTCGCATTAACATCCAAGGAGGATTTGGGGGAATCAAAGTTTTTTGGTGAAGCTCAAGAGTGTGTTCTTGAGACCTTTCTACCATTCACGTCAAGAGGTGGTGATTCTTTCTCAGACTGGTTTTTACTTCTACCTTTACCTAATTTTATGGGGACAGACGGTGGGTTTGTTTAGAGTAGTTTAGGGTTGTTTTTGTTTTGTTTCTGATCAAGCTGGCGTTCTTGCCCAGGCTACGTAAGCTCTGCCGCGATGGTCTACTTCGCCTAGGCGAAGCGTATGACCTATTGGTTGTTTTAAAAGACTTTAATGGTCGTTTTGCGTCTGCTTGTGGCTTCTGCTTATAACTATTGTGTTGTATAGTATGTCCTAAATTGTTTAGGATTGTTTGGATTAAAAAGAATAATCCGAACCTGCCAAGGGCCTATTTAAATGATTTGCAATTTAGTTGAGGGATTTATTTCAGGCTTGTTTGGTGAATTGATTTCAAGGATTGTGTATAGTATGTCCCAAAAATTGTTTAGGATTACTGATTAAAAGAATAATTCGAACTTCTAAGGGCTTCAATAGGCCAATTTTGCACCACCCTAAAGGCTTGTTTGGCTAATTTTATGGTCAGTTTAAGGGCTGGTTTGGGGCCATTGTGTGGGTGTTTTTGTGAGCATTTTATATGTCAAATTCGGGTCTCGAGAGTTAGCTATATACTTTATTTTTGCAATAACATATTTGTTAATGTTGTTGATAAATAAGATTTTATGTGCGCTGGTGCCGACAATGGAACTAAATATTTGTTTTGAGATTATAAGCATGTAAATGTCCGATATGCCAGGTAAAAATGTATGAATTAAATTGTCCATATGACATTAATCACATATGTGACATGATTACTGACATGCAATGGTGCATCACATTGCATACAAAGTTATGGATACCGATTCTTCATGGGTGTGAGGCATGATTGAAATCAAACAATGCCTCATGGTGATTGATGAGTTGGCCTCTGCATCAAGTTAAACGAAGTCCACAGAGTCGATCGCTATTGCATGAAATGGAAAACTAAAGCTGGCATAGGTGGGTATGGCTGAGACTTTCCGCACAGTTTATCCTCATCTCCATACACCTGAACGGTGAGTCCAAAAGTTTAGAAGGTTGGTGTGCGGAGTCACGGTGAGACCCCAAAAATTCACTACCCAAAAAGACACATGAGCCGAGATACGAAATGATCATTCGATTCATCAATCAAAAGTTGTCGATAAACAAAACGATTTTTCGAAAACGATCATAAGACGCAAGAATCCATCTATTAATGATTTATTCACACGTCGCACAAAGGGCGGTTTCGGCAAGATCTTATGGTAAATACGAGTAGTCTTATCCTTATTCTTTCGCGGTATTACAGAATTCCAACCATAACGCACACCCGTTTTGAGTAACGATAAACGTGAGCGCCACCACGCACTATTAGACAAAGATCTATAAACGAGGAGTTAGCCCCAGAGAACATTTATTGGCTGCGGTGGTCATCCTCGCGAAGATATCTCAAAGAAAAGTTTCGTTTCCAGCCCGTGTCGCAGATTCTTGCGTACCATCACCGGTTTGGCATCAGAAACCGACAATCATCAATAATGTTGAAACAGTCGAGCGCGTCGAACTAGTGCCACGCACCAGCAAGACCAACGATTAACATCAAAATTTTTTACGCCGACGTCGTCAATCTCGTCCGAACGAGAATCATCTTCGCAAAGTCTTCACGCAAGATCATCAAGTCGGTCCCGCCCGTCTCCCGCTTCCTCAGGTCTACCACAGATTAAGGTGGCTTTGGTCTAGCCAACCCGCACCCCGCAATCTTTCCACACCAGAGATACGCGTGCCATTTTATGTTAGATTCCCGCCGCGAACTATCCTCTTTGCACCAACAAGATCCAGAACACACAACGCAAAATAAGATCCGTCAAACGAGAAACCATATGCTCCTTCTCAAAGCTTCAAGCAACGATCAACTGACCTTGATTTTCTGTGGCACTAGCGACAGGGCAAAACTTGCAAACAAGATTCCGAGTGATTTAAGAATTCTAAACAAACTACCAACTTTGAAACTGTAATAACTTTACGAAAATTCTAAATTACGGGGAATGGAAAGCATAAAAACAGAAACATATACGCCCCAAACTGTATATCCTCTTGATAAATGCACCTATAATCTGTAATGCCTTCATGCCTAAGCTTCAAGGAGGTTAAAGCTCATGGCTTCAACTCCTGGCTAAGGTGGCATCTCATGCCAAATAACGGAAAATTTTAAAAACTCAAATAAAAACCCCCAAGGAACCTAAGGCATCAAATTTGGTTCAAAACAAAAAGGGATGCGGGATTTATACCCAGGTCGCAAACCGATCTCGAAGGGTGATGCGCCTATTGATCAAGCAAACCAAGTCCTAGGTTCACTTCTAACAGTCTCCACACGAAGAATGGAGCCAATAATGTGCAATTCTGGGCTCTCAAGAAGTCCCTAAGCACCCAAGTTTAGATTCGAAAAGGAAGCCAAAGACTTTGACACTTTCGAAATCTACCAAGTGGGTTGTTCTCCGAGAACACACTCTCTAACTCAAGAACACTCTTTCTTGAGAAAAGTGGGAAAATTATGGCTTCTTAGGGTTAGGGTTTTCCATAAAGGTCCTTTTATAGGAAAACTCTTGCCCATATGAGTAATCCAAAGTGCCTCTACATAAGAGATGATAGATTTTACTCATCCTTATGCGCTATGGCATGTTCCTCGTGGGCCTTAAGCCCATGAACAAGCCTCTTCGCTATCTCTTAGTGATGGCTTTTGATCTCAGGATTCCACTAATCCTGTGACATTTCATTTCTTGAGATTGATCTCCCTCATATTTGGATCATATCCAAATCTATTTTATATCAGCCCCACAGTCTTCTAAGTGTGTGACCCATTAAGTCTCGGTTATGTTGGCCACTTGATTCAACTATTGAATCCAAGTAAGTCATGAGTGGTATCTAACAACACATCATGACCCCTAATTCACCGGAGAGTCAATGGTCTGACTACTAATCCTTCCATTGATAATTACAGTGCAATTCGTCCTTTCACCAATCTATACCCTACTCGGTTCAGAGCATGGACAAAGTGTAGCTCCTACTAAACTGGTTAGGCCACATCTAGCCCAAGTGATATTAGATCTTGTCCCCGAACTTATTACTCATCAGTTATGCACCTGAAGACACTCTTCGTGACATTTTCACTATGGTAAGAGATTCCCAAGTAATGATTCCGGCAAGAGGCCATAGGTATACTCTCCCTTTATTGGGAGTGGTGAATCCTTTGTTAACTAATCAATTACCTTCGAAAACCTCAATTTATGCCTAATCATCACCCTATGAGCAACCTCTGGAAGGAAATAAGGAATGAAGTCAAAGCACAAAATCAGCATTCAAGATATACTTGAGCACCTCAAGAGTAGCAAAGAATTGCTACACCCATTCAGTATGATGAGAGAATCATCTACATATAATAGATTATCCATATGATCATCTCATGGCAGGTCTCCGATGTACTTAGCTACTCTTAGCAAGCATCCACATGTCAACTCTAATCAACTCATGATAGTAGTTTATAAGATCCACTACTTGATCCAATCAAGGAGTATGACATGTGCTAGTCTGTTTGGATTAACAATGTCCAATCTCATTAATCCTATGACTAGGGATAATTTAGATACTAACACAATTGCACATGATAGGAATCTTATTATTATGATCTTATCATGATCTCCTTCATGCTATGTTATGTATTGATTCGTGCCACGGTAGGGTGAGCGGAATCAACAAAATTTGTTTCCTATGTTCCTCACTACGAAGTAGTCGACTCTTGATATAAGCTGGTCTAAATTCGAACTGAGGATAGGTTTCATCCGCAGTGTTTGCATTAGTGTTTGAAAATTGAGTGAGGCTTTAGTTTGGATTTTAAGGTTTGGTTCAAAACGTTGGGGTTGTTTGTTTCTTGATAAGCGTAATGGCTAAAAGTGAAGTGTAAAATGGTAACCTTGAGGCTTGGGTCACTAGCTTGATAACATGGGGCTATTAGTGTCCTCGGGTTATTTCTCGCATTAGGGCAAATGACTGTAGTCGAAAGCAAGCTAGGATCTTTGTTTAACTATAAAACCTAACCCTAGAACCACTCCTATTTGAGTCAAACCAAGTACTAAGCATTCAAAGTCCCATTCAGTTTTAAAACCTAGCATTCAACCTCATTTCAATGGCTCGTAAATGGCATCTAAAGGATATCAGTGCATCTAGCATTAGTATGCCTTGAGCCACTAGCTTATAGTATTGACGAAGGAACAACATTAAATGGCATTAAACCCTAGTTTGGAAGGTATGGAACCATAAATGCAGTACTTGTATCATTTAAAGCAAGAGGACAACCTGCAGTAGCCCCAAACCAAGCTAGCAACCCTCATCTTCAAGGCTATGAGGCTTAGCCAAGCATCCCTTGAGTTGTCATCCTCGAGGGGTGTTTAGTAGTAGAAAAATGAAAAGAAGAGAAGAGAGCAAATGAAACCTAAAATGAAAGACTGCGGGGAATTTTATAAAATGAAAAAATTTCTTCTTAATTGCCCTAAGTTACAAAATGATGGGGGTTTTATATAGTCCACCCAGTGTGAAAATCTGGCTTTAAAATATTGGCTCATCTGAGGAATGAGTGGTAATACCACGGTCGTTTGGCATTAATTACAAAATCACGGGCAGCCATTTTTCGCTATGGAGGACAATTTAGTATGCGAAAATTTAAGCTAGCTGACGAAATTCTCACAGAGATAGCGAAGTGAGAAATTTAGTATCCTTGATGAGCCCCAGCTAGTAGTGAACTAAACTAGGCTAGCGAGTGGATAGCGAAATTGGTTAATTTAAGCTAGGCACGGTGATTTTTCGCTGGGTGTGAAATTTCCCAATTTAAGCTAGGATTGCGAAATTTTACGCTATGGTTCTGAAATTTTCATGATCATTGAAATTTTAGCAATCATAAGCGAAAATCTGGGATCTCTTTGTTTGCTCACTTTGCGTCTCGTTTGCATCAAGCGCAGCTAAAATCCCACTTCAAATTCCTTTATTTTGATGGTTGAGAAAACCTTGGTGATTCCTGGCATTTAGCACTATCTTGTCATTAAACTTAAGCACGATGGGTAAAGTGCATGAACACCGCAAAATCACAAAAACAAGCTCCCGAAATGGCATCAGTGGAACTAAGTGGACCTGCACACATCAATTGGCTTAATTGATATGATTAGTGCGCAAAAAGCACTCAAAACCTATCTTGGATAGGGCTCAAAATAGCACTTTTTGGGCACTAATCACACCCCCCAACCGACACGTTGCTAGTCCCTTAGCAATGCTAAAATAATAAGGACATGCATGCAGTGATTTTACAAAAAGTGTATACGGTTCAAAAGGTGTATATACAGATAAGTATTACCTTGCTTTAAAATGAACAATTTACACTCTGTTAGAAACGGAGCATGAGAAACGAGGGCTCATATAAGAACAAATTTTAGGCGACATCGGATCCTAGAAATCAGCTTTGAATTTCCACCAAAATCTAATGATTCCTAATGTAACTGAGATTGAGCCAATAAATTGCAAAAAATTATTCACTCCTGACTAGCTAATTCCATGGCCTGTTGTTGAACAACCTAAATAGGATTAGCTGCACATGACCTAACACTTGACTAAATTGTAGGGTGCAATGCTAAAACTACGACTTCACCAAGAGAGTCGGGTGTAGCGAGGTCCATAGATGACTCCCAACCAATTAAGGTTTACAGGGCATCGAGCGAAAGGATCACTTGACCGCCAAACTTTCTGCATGAGGCCGCTGGGACTCAGAGATGACTTGATTAAACTTTTCTGACACGCTAAACTTCAGCATCCACCCATCATGCGAGCACTAAGTCGGTGACTCCCGACCAACTAAGGTTTAGGGCATCGGAGCTTAAAAGACTTTAAGCCATACCCCACGGGCCGTGTGTCGGGTTTAAGTAGCGTCATGGCTTTATTTTCTTTTATTTTTCTTTTATTTTTCTTCTTTTCTTTTTCTTTTTGCTTTTTCTTTTCCTTTTTGGAAGACAACATTGGCCTTCAATTATGGGTAACACTAACCTATTACGGGTTGTCAACATGTCTAAAGTGAAGCCTTGCAAAGGCGAAAAGTATATAATTACAACCTATAATGAAATCGGTCTACGGTGTGTGAAAAGATTAGCTCAGGGAATGTTCAAGTTGAATCTGTTGGAATCTGGTGACCAAAAACTGAATCAAACATGGAATTGTTTTAGCATTAAGGAAACAACAGGGTTTCAATTCTCCAATTAAAGAGCAACCTCAGTTCGATTAAAAGCAATTGATTGTCGATTGAAAGAAAAGTAGATACAAATAAAGACACAAAGTATTTTGCCTGAAACATAGTAAGGCGTAAATAGTGTTGTAAAGCTTTTGATATAACCAAAATGGCTAGTATATGCTTAATATAGCTGAACATACAAAGTATCACTGCCTACTATGGCTAATGCATGATTCACTACACAAAATTGGTAGGCGGAGTTGATAATCTTTGAAAACTATACAAAAACATAAAAACACTCTAACTCCTAACTTTTCCTCCCGGTCGATATGTAGCAGACATGTCATAGGGGTAGGAAAGTTTAGAAACAGGAGTGTGACCACCTCAATCTCGTGGTGGTGGTGGATGCATGGAATCTTGCTCTTCTTTGCGGCTTATGTGCCAGGGAGGCTGGCTGTGCTGTGGGCCTCCATCTCTCTGGGGATCATGCGGAGACCCGGGTGACTCATGATCTGCTGGAGCATGGAGTGACAGTGACCTAAAGTGGCCTCAGCTCGAGCCAACCTCACGGTCTGTGCTACTGGGTAGCGACGATGAGTATCACGACATCGTGACACGCCGGCTCCACAGTGCGGCGTATTGGGCGTGCTCGTCTTTGTGTACGTATATGATGGCGGGAGTGTCATTGGTGTGGTGAAGCGGGGAGAGGAGGATGGAGGAGATATCTGGGCCCGGACCTCTCCATCTCGACCTCGGGGAGCATGCTCGGCTCTCGATCTTTGGGAGTCCTACGCCTCGGTATCACAGTACCTCCTCTGAGATCTCTTCTTGTTTCGGAGGAGAAAAGAAATAGGCATAACCATAGCTCGCTCCACTGGAGACCGGGACTGAGGCATCCCGATCCTCAGCTCGTCAGGGGGCTCCTCTGGAAAGCCCGAGTGCTCCGGGACACAGCCGCGGCGGTCGTGGCATCAGCCGAGGGTAAACTCTCTGCTCGAGCCGGGCCCGCTGCGGTGGACCTTATCTCAGTGCAACAAGCGGTCATCACCCGACTCGGAGGAGCCCGGGCAGACTACAGAATCAGGTCTGGAGACCACTCTAGGATGGCACCCCTAGAATTTGTACGTAGTCTTTGGCGGGGAGAGGCTGGTGCGGCCCAGTGATCGATGAGGAACATCCCCCGAGGCGGGGGCTGCCTCTCAGGAATGTCTGAGGTCAGCGATGGTGTCTCGAGCAAGGCTAGCGGACCATCTCTGCAATGTCGGTGGGGCCAATCCAGATAACCTCCAGAATTCTTTGCCACAGTGGCGAGGCCTAATGCGGCAATATCTGCCGCTCACGAGAACTCCATGACGATCATCGTCTTGAGATCGAGACTCCGTGGACTCGGCGCTCCCCGGGAGATCATAGAATGATGAATGTGTTCCTTCACAGGGGTAATAGAGCTCGGCGTCATGAATGGCGGCGGGGAGTAATGCTCGTCGAACCTTGTCAGTCCACGAATGCGGGAGTCGGTTATCGTGTGGAGATCGTGTCGACTCCTGTGAAATCCTCGCGTGTAGTCACATTCCGAGGATAGGATGCCGACAGATAGGGCCTCCTGATCCTCGAGGCAGGCGATAATTGTGCGATGAGGTCGCCTCCGCTGCTGACGGGGACTCACGATGGGCCCGAGGCACGGGCGATGATGACTCCCCGGTCAGGAAATGCAGGCCGCTTGGAGGCGGGCCTGCTCGGGTCTCCTAGTGCTTGGTGAAGGGCCGAGGGTCCCACTCCGATGCGACATCTCCTGAATCCACGTGGGCTCCTCGGGACCTCCCTCGGAGGCCTGCTGCGGGTGGAGGCTGGGCGAAGTGGAATCGGATTTAGTCTTGGGTGCCCCTTTCCTCCGTCTCAGAGATGCGGAACGACCGGGCTGGTGAGACCCGCCTCTGATCTGAACCATATTTGTAATCACGAAAAGGACAGGGCGGGGCTCAGTGACGAGTGGGGTAGGGCAGCCAGGCGGTGGGGCTCGCTGGCCGATGAATGAGGCACTCTGCTGATAGGAACCACTGGACACACATCGAACCCGGGGCTCGCGAGCGGGGAACCCGGGGTTGGTATGCGTGGTATAGAAGTGACTCACGGCGTGGCGGCCTTCCGGTGCGCCGGCGGTGATGGGTGGTGGCGGCTCACGGGGAGGCGGTGGTGGCTCGGGGCCTGAAAGCGGGGCGTGGCGGTGGCCGGTGGCCCCGGGCGGAACGGGGCGCTGGGCTGTGCAGTCCGGCGGTGGAGAGCGAGAACGGAGGCGGCGGTAGCGGTGCGGTGAAGGTCGCAGCGATGACTCGAGGCACGGCGAGTGCGGCTCCCGAGGCGGCGGTGGCTCGGAGTGGCTGGGGCCGTGCGGGCGAAACCGAGGGCTCGGCGGCTACTCGGGACGAGACTCGGCTAGGGAGGGAAGAAGATGAAGTGTTTAGAAAAAGCCCTCACCTTTATTTTATAAAGCACATGAGTGGCAGAGGCACCATTCGCTATTATAGCGAAATTGAGCCAAAACACAACTACTTTGCCAATTCAAATTTATTAAAATTTAAATAATAAAATTAAAAATAAAAATTATCATTTTAAATATATTTAAAATTTTAATATAAAAATAATATTAAAACAAAATTGCTTAAAGGGAAAATTTCTAAATCGGAAACTTACTAAAAATAGCCAACATTATTGAAATTGACCAAATTAAAATAAAAACAAAAAATTATTGAGCTGCAATTTGGTTTTTGAGAACACCAAACCAGCCCAAAGTCTCTGAATTACTCATGGAGAATTCGAGAGGGAGGATCTCCTCGACCGTGATGCTTTGGTGATGCCTTGATGTTTGATTTCCCATGGTTAATTTTCCTTCCCAGCGGTTGATTCTGGCCGAGCAATTGCCACTGCGGTGGCTGCGATGGCATGCAAAACACACAGCCCGCCTTGGTTGTATTTCTGCTTGATTCTGGACATTGATTTCTTTTTGCATTCTGCTTGGTGAACGGACTTCATCAGTCCGCGATTTTCGATTTCCACCCGGCTTGAGCTTGTTGTTCAAGTGAAATATGTTCAGCTCCAATGTCATGTTGCCAAATGTGAGCTGCATGACTCCATTTCGGCAATTGATAATTGCATTGGCAGTGGCCAGAAATGGTCTTCCCAGGATGATTGGCACATGATTGGGCCCATTTGCTATTGGCTCGGTGTCAAGCACTACAAAGTCTACTGGATAGTAGAATTTGTCTGTAACAACACATCCTCAACTATCCCTTAGGGATCTTCACCGATCGATCGGCTGATGATAGGTAATGTTGGTAGGTTTAAGCTCTCGAACTAGTGGCATATGTAGTATGGCGAGTGGGTTCTACTTGGCTCTAAATCCCCAGCGGTGCTTTTTGTCTGTATACAAGTCCCTCCGATGTTGGTGAAATTGTAGGGGATCCACAGATCTTATGTTGGTAGGTCTTGCTTTGGATTGTAGCCTTAACTTGCTCGGTTAGGAAGGCTTTTCTTCGATGCCACGATCCACTTTTTGATTGTCTGAGAGATCCTTTAAAAAACTTTGCATATCGCGGGGACTTGTTGATGATGTCAAAGGAATGTGTTGACTACTCCTTTCTTAGGACTTCTAGGATCACTGTCTCTTTGGGATGCCTTCTTCTTGCTTCTTAGTGCTGGGAAATGAAGGTGGCATGCGATGCTTCGTGAGTCCTCCTTGAGAAAATGTGTTATGGCTCATTCTTCTTCTTTTTGGTTTCCTCAAATGGCTTGGGCATTGGTGATCAACCTTACTCTTTTCCCGCTCTCCCGGGGTGATTATATAGCCTTGACCTCATCCATTCTGAATTGCTAGATGAACCTACCTCATGCACTCCTTTTGGATTTGCGATGTTTGAGAGAACCCTTCTCTCTTGTACCTCAGGAATATTGTTGATCTTTGTGATTGAATGCGCAAATTGTCTATTTTAAGTTAAGATTGCTCTCAAGCCCATCTATTCTCTTGTTCGAGTGTGCTCTCTAATTATCAATCCTTTGTGCCAATTGTGCATTGATCTCTTTTTGTTCTTCCTGAAGTTGCCACATATGCTAGCAAATTCGATGTAAACATTCAAGCGGAGAAGTGGATGATGGTGGGTTGTGGTTGAGATGAGGAACAAATTGTGGTTTGGCACTGAGGGCACGTAGGCGGAGTTAGGTTTCCGGGAGAGAGGGTTAGGGTGATTCCTCTGAATTGGAATTGTAGAGTATTACGGATGGGGCATTGGGTTGTGGAGGCTTATATTGACTGCGGCATTTTGCATATTCGACATCAAATCCTTCGAAGGGGCCGTAGGATCTTGTTCTTACGGGTGGGCGTGGTTGAAGTGGTGCATGGATTGGCTTGTGAGTTTGATCCTTTGCACACTTCATGGAGTCGTTTGCCTTCTAACTCCTCCACGGCTTCTAAATTTAGGGTTGAGATTTTTTTCTTTCATTTTCATGTCCTGCGAGGTGTAAATCCCTCCCCTTTGGTGTCTTGAGGGCCTCATTTTCTCCCACCTCTCTCGAGGTTTGTCATCTGACCTTGGAAGTTTCGACCACATAACTGAAATCCATGGCCTCGTGTCCAGGGTTTTGCTCGAGAAAATCACCTCCACACATGGTTTCTTGATTGCTTCATGGCGAAGACATACCATTATAAAAATGATTCACTAACATCTAGGTATCGAACCCTGTGATGTGAATGACATTGATGGTCTCAATGAATCTCCAGTGCGATAAAACTTTTCATTGTCATAGTGAGTAGGTGTAGATCGCCTCTTATTTGTTGGTCTTTGTGTATACGAAGGAATTTCTTCAAAAATTGACTTGAAGATCGGCCCCGATTCCTGTCGTTCTCGGCCTAAGTGAGTTGAGCCATGTTACGGCTTTGTCACTTGAAAGTCAAACGGAAGGCCTTCGGCAACTTGACTCCATGTCGGTTATACCTTCCTTAAAGTAGTGCCACACCTCCTCAAAATCCATATATGCAAATATGGATTTTCATTCTCCATCTGATGAAAAATTAAGGAAGCGAGGGCACTAGGTAGGGTCTCATTGCTACATCTCGGCGAGGTATGATGCGGGGAGGGGCACTAACTCTGGAGGGTGTATATGATCCCTCATCGTCTGTATCGCTGTTTGGATTCATAGGGGTGCTTGATGACTTTCTTGTTCCTCGGGTAGAGGATCCATTTAGTCCTTGTGCACCTTTGATTTCCTGGCCTTGTTCAGTGGTGCCTCACTCTATGTAATCTGCACTGACCTCCCTCGTCCCGAGTCTTTGCATAAACACTGTCACACAAAATGGAGACACAACAAAACCTGAAACAAGCTTGCAAAAGGTTAATGTTAGTCAAATAAGCGATTGTAGAAAAAAAAAAACAAAAGCAGTCTACGATGGCTTGTCAAGTAGTGAAAACTTGCGATTCGCGACAGCTGAAATTCAAAAGGGTCTAAAGGTCACCTACACTTGTAATAGGGATTACAAGTACACTTCAACTCATCATCGTGGTTTGGCACCATCATAAACATGGCATCATTTGATTAAATTGCCCACGGTAGGGTGGCGGAATCAACAAAATTTATTTCTATGTTCCTCCTACTTTGCCGTGAAGATCAAGCTGCTGCGATATAGCGGTCTAAGGTCGAACACGGGGATGGGTTTCATCCCACGAATGATTTGCATTAGTGTTTGAAAGTGGTGAGGCTTTAGTTTGGATTTTTAAGGTTTGGTTCCAAAAGCAGTGGGGTTGTTTGTTTCTTGACTAGCGCCAATGGCTAAAGTGAAGTGTAAAATGGTAACCTTAAAGGCTTGGGTCACTAGCTTGATAACATGGGGCTATTAAAGTGTCCTTGGGTTATTTCCTCGCATTAGGGCAAATGACCTATAGTCAAAGCCAAAACCGGATCTTTGTTTAACTATAAAACCTAACCTAGGGCCACTCCTGTTTGAGTGAACCAAGAAGTCACCCAGCATTGAGAAGTCCCATTCAGTTTTAAAACCTAGCATTCAACCTCATTTCAATGGCTCGTAAATGGCATCTAAAGGATATCAGTGCATCTAGCATTAAGTATGCACTGAACCCTAAAGCATGGCAAGTATTGACCAAAGGAACAACATTAAATGGCATTAAACCCTAGTTTGGAAGGTAAGGAACCATAAATGCGATGTCGTATCATTTAAAAGCGAGAGAATGACTGCGGTAGCCCCCGAAACCAAGCTAGCAACCCTCATCTTCAAGGCTATGAGGCTTAGTAACATCCCATGAGTTGTCATCCTCAAGGGTGTTTGGCGGCAAAAATGAAAGAAAGAAGAGAGAACGAAATGAAACCATAAATGAAAACTGCGGGAATTTTATAAAATGAAAAGCTGCTGCCAAAATTGCCTCGGGTTACAAAATTATGGGGGTTTATATAGTCCACAAAGTGTGAAAATACAAAGCTAAAATATTGGCTCATACTGAGGACAAGGTGGTAATACACCAAAGCGCGATCGTTTGGCATTAATTACAAAAATCAGGGCGGCCGTTTCGCTATATGGAGGACGATTTCGCTAGCATAGCGAAAATTTATTAACTTTAGCGAGTGAGAAATTTCTCTATCAGCAGGTGAATTTCTCACAGCTAGCGAAGCCCGCTAGGCTAGCGAGTGTATGTGAGATAAGCGGTAGTTAATTTCGCGTGGCACGGTGTTTTTAAGCTAGGTAGAGGGTTCGCTAGCTAGCGAAATTTCTGTTCGCTCGGATTCGGGAATTTTGGCTAATAGTTGCGAGAATTTTTGCAATCCAGTAAATTTCGCAATCCCAGTGAGATTTTCGCAATCATAACAAAATCACAAGGATGCTTTGTTTTGCTTTCAGCTGCATCTCACTGCATCAACTGCCTTCAAAATCCACTTCAAATTCCTTTATTTTTGATGGTTGAAAACACCGTGATTCCCTAGCATTCGGCACTTATCTTGTCATTAAACTTAAACACGGTGGTGAAGTGCGCAGACATAAAATCACAAAAAAACGAAATGGCATCGATTGGAACTAAGTGGACTGCGCATCAATTAGCTTAATTGATATGATTAGTCTTGCAAAAGCACTCAAAACCTATCTTGGATAGGGCTCAAAATAGCACTTTTTGGGCACTAATCATGTATCATGGACTTCATTAATTCGATTAAAGATCTATATCAATTCAACGTATGAATATCAAATTAATGAAGATGTTTGTCATATTAAATAATATGCAATACGTACAATAAGTGCTAAGGGCGATTGCCTTTATAGCACTTCTCTAACATCGACAACTATGACCATCTCATAGTTGATGTTTAAGATACATTAGAAGCTATTTAAAGGCATCATCAAGTAATGTACCTGTTGGGTGCATACCCAATAATTCTCCCCTCGAACAAAGTTCTATCGAGCCTCCCTTCAAACCAAGATTTACTTGTCTTTCACTGTGTTTGGGCACATGCATTGTGTGAAGCACTATCCAAAAGGGCCTCACCGCTCACCACACCATTTTTGTTCGACATCCACTCACACAATTAAGCTCGAACTCAACTCTGATGCCACTTTGTTTCATGAATCACAACAACTGTTATTAGAGTCGACGTTCTTGTGAATATAGGCATACTGTCGAACCACGAACCACGAACCATGTAAATCCTATGAGTGTTATTTCTTTGATTTCAAGGGTCATGGGGCTAGAAAAATATTATGAGCTCCAGCTAAGGAATGCCTGTAAGACGAGGACATCCTACGGAAGACCAAGACCAATAGTTTTCGGTGTGAGGTCTAGCCTATAAATGCTGTTGTAGTTGCAGCAGTTGGACGAGGAGAAGAATTCTCCACCTCAACACTACGTCGAGGATGCCATGTTTTGTGGATGAGAATTGGGCACATTGTTTCGACCAGTAAATTGGTTTCCATTCAACCAATCCATCCATGGATCAGGCTTTTTATAAATAGGGTTCGAGGAACATAATCAAATGGGAATTCCAAGAGATTAGAAAGAGTTCCAAAAATAATTCTTTCAATCACAGAGAGTTAAAAGGATAGGTGTGAAACAATCGGGTTTATCACACCAGGGAGAGTGGCAAGAAACATGGTACTTCATAAAGAGAGTACTGAGAGATAAAACTGAGAGGATTATGAGCATATCCTGGGTGTGTGACATCTTGTACCGGTTTCATCTTATAGTGGGTTATTTTCTCGGATTTTCCTCGTGGAAGTTTCCCTCATTATGAGGGTTTTACCAAGTTATATCGGGTGTCATTATTATCTTCCCTTCTTATTCTCTAAAGATTGGCTTAGCCATCCATCTACACTTTCATTTTCCGAAGGTTAGCATAGCCACCCATCTGTTGCTTTTATTATGTGATTGGCACCATTACCCTCTTCCTTATTTACATTTCCATGGATTAAGCGCACAACCACCTAGCTTGTTGTTTAATTCTTGAAGGTTTGTTTGCCGCAATTGTTTATCACGTAGTTAGCCTTGCACTCTGGTGGCGCATTACGGTGGATTAAGCGAAGCCACCTAAATATTACTTGTTGTAATATTACCTGAAGTCACTCACAATCCTGACAAGCGGTATCAAAAGTGGTTGAGTTGGGTGGAATCATGATTAAGAAAGTTATTCGAGTCACATTATTAAATTGACAACAACAAATTATTCATTATAGAAATCCATGGTGGGAGGATCTCCTGAAATTGTAAGGATTTATATATGATCATATTGAGGAGATAATGCGAGTCAGTGACATGTCGGATGTTGATTAAGGAAAGTTGAAGAGAAAACATTAGGTGTCATTTGCCGGTAGGTGGACATTAGTCTCCTGACCATGTGCGAAGAGATAGATCCTCACACTCTTTGGAATAACTTGCGTATATGCAGGGGTGAAATAAGCGTGTGAATTTCTTGATGCGGAAGCTAATGAATTTGAAGCAAGAGGAAGGCGATCAATTCTTGAGCATTTGGATGGATTTGAAGGAATGATCGTGCGATTACTCGATTCACGGGTCTCTCGCGGTAGTGAGACTGAGCATCACTACCCTGACTCATTCTTGATAGTTTGGGCAGCTTTGGTGGTGTGCATGGGAAATTCAACCCCATAAGGAAAAGTCACGTTGGCTATGGTCAGAAACAACCTATTCAATGAAGAAATTTGAAGGAAGGACTTTTTGGGCAATGATACACATGCCCTTGTCACGGAGAATAAGGGTTGAAGTAAAGTAGAGAGGACATTTGGGCATAACAAGTCGAGGCGGATCTGAGTCTAGAGGAAAAATAGAATTAGTTATCATTGTGGCAAAATAGGCCACATGAAAGGAGCTGAGATCTTGAGCTTGAGGAGAATGAGCCGGAAACGGAAGGCGACAAAAATATTACCACTACAACTTCTTTAGTGACAATGGGGTGATCTTTCTTTGATAAAGAAGATTGTTTCTTGTGACAGATGTCGAGTGGGTAGTGGACTTCATTTGTAAAACCCGGAAAATTTGAGATTTTTTGAAAAATGGAAAAAACGATAAATTCTTAGCTAATGTACAGGTTCTGCCAAAACTGTAATTTTATAGATCTTGGATATTAAGCGGACTGCCCAGTTGGATTAGATCTCAAAAATCTAGTTACCCAGATAAATTTCGTTAAATTATGAGACAATCGAATTTTCACAATTTTCGGGGGATTTTTTTAAAAAAAAACCTTGAAAATGAATAAAATATATTTAGTAAAGTTCATTTAAAATAATTTGAACTTGAACCGGGATGAAATAAATCTTTTTAGGGCAAAAACAGATCCAGACCAGTTGCGGACACATGGCGCGACGTGGGCCAACCACTTAAAACTTAAGTGAGGGGCTTGGTGGGGGGGAATATCTCATTTTTCCCATTCTCAGTTTTTGGTTATACGGGAAAGAAAGGGAGAAAGGAGGGCTCGAGCTTCTCACCTACGTCCTGAGCTCGGTGCTCGATTTTCATCGGGCCAAGAACTAAAGCCCATCTACGCGACAATAGTTATGTGTGGGTACCAGAAACAAAGGATTTAGTCAATTGTGCATTCCATGAGTTAGGAGATTGTGGGTTTGAGGTCTCGGGACTTCCAAAAAGCTTATCTTCGGCTCGAGAGGTAGAGATTCTTCCTACTTTGGTTTATTTTCCATTCTAGGGGTTGTTTGGTTGATTTTTAATGCCCTAAAGGGCTATTTGGAAAAATAATGGGTTATAGAATAAGTACCTATTTTTGACCCTATATGATGTATCCATTTTTTGGTGATTTTCGATTAGAAAATAGAGAATTTAGACTAGTATCCTTCAAAGTAGCTTTGTATCTATCTGAGAACTTGATCGTTGAGCTTTTGAATCACCCAAATTTGACCTCTATAACCCAAGTTGT
Organism: Tetrastigma voinierianum; assembly: GCA_016808115.1. Classification (NCBI taxonomy): domain Eukaryota; kingdom Viridiplantae; phylum Streptophyta; class Magnoliopsida; order Vitales; family Vitaceae; genus Tetrastigma; species Tetrastigma voinierianum. The sequence continues at coordinate 130,569 of JAEQBH010007127.1, read as the reverse complement.
AGTGTTTTTAAGGGCGCCATAAGCTGCTGTTTTATGGCCAGAACCATTGTCTGAATTTTTGGGACTAATTTTCGATTGGGAAAAAGTGAGAATTTGGACTAGTATCCTTCAATGAAATTGTAACTCTATTTGAGAACTCAATGTTAGGATTTTAAATCACCCAAATTGGACCTCTATAACCCAAGTTATGGTATGTTTTCTGGGACTACCACAGGTTGCCCTGTTTTGGCCGAACCTACTATCCAGATTTTTGGGACTGATTTTTGGTTGGAAAAATTGAGAATTTGGAATAGTATTCTTCAAGGAAATTGTATCTCTATTTGAGAACTTGATGTTAGGATTTTGAATCACCCAAATCGGACCTCTATAGCTGGTTGTGATGCCGTTTTAGGGATTGCTCACGACAGAAGTTTAATGGTTTGTGTCTAGATTTTGGGATTGTTAATTTAGTTTTTTGAACCGAGTTCAGAAGCTATCACAGTGATCTGGTATGGCTTGTTTATGGAATGTTTGTGTGGGCATATCTATGCCACAATTGGTCTTGAGGATGAGGTTGTCATTGCTTGAATTTGAATGACATGCTTGGTAGTAATTGATTGGATGTCAATATGTGTGTCCTAATGTATTGACATGTGATGAATGGTGTATGTAGACATGGGTGAATTTACATGGCGTGATGATTATTTTGTGGAAGGGCATGTTATGTCGTAATTTAGTCTAGAGATAAAGTGGGTCGTTGATTGACTAAGTAATGATTTGATTGTGATATTGATATATCGTGTATGATATATTGACACGAATGAAATTTGTGGAAGTGCATGCATGTTTAATTATAAATATCATGATATGAGGTGATATGCATAAGAGTAAATTGTCCATATAGCATTCATCATATATGTGATATATTTAAATAGCCTAAAAATTTTGTAAAAATTTTATTATATATTCGGATATGAATTGAGACAAACTTAAGGTTTTAGGAAAATTGATAAATTGATAAATTATGAAATAAATAGAAAATTGAAAGTGAGCATATGATTTAATATTATATGCTAAAATGAAAATTGATCGAACGGAAATAACGAGTGAAAAAGAGAGGCATGAGTTTGTGTAAAATAAGGACCTAAGGGTCAAATGATAACTTAAATGTTAATGTGAAATAAATGTCTAAGTGAATAAGTGATAAGGAATGTGAATTAAAAAGTTAGAATGTCAAAAATAGAAAATGGGATTAATTGTGGCCAAACAAGGCCTTATGAATATTAAGTGATTTAAGAGCAAAAAGGGAAAAATGAGAAATGAGAAATGGGTGTAGGCCAAACATGGCCTTACACTTAAGAGATATTTAAAAGACCAAAATGTGGTCTTAGGGCTCATTATATGAGCAATCCCGTTTTTGGAGAAGAGGAGAGGAGAAAAAAGGGAGGAAGGAATTTAGAGGCTCCAGGGATCAAGCTTTGGTGTGATTCCTTCCCTTTTGCTTCTAAGAGGGTCAAATAACTGCATAAGGAAGAGAGATTTGGAAAGAGATAAAGGTAAGAAAAATCAAACCTAGCTTCCTCATTTATGATTTTGAGTTTTGGGAAAATACCCCAACATGAGGTAAATGGATTTTTATTAGTGCAAGCCACTTTGGAGTTGTTTTTGGATAGATTCCATGGTGGATTTTTTATATGGGGCGAATTGGAGAAGATTGGTGGATGAAAAATGAATGAAAATGCAAAAATCGAACATTTAAGGCAAAAAACCCGTGGGAGTGTGCCCGTCTGACTCAATCGTGCTAGGTGCGAATTTGTCGCGATGGGTAGCTTTGTCTTGATGCAGTGAGTGTCTTAGGTACAAGTAGTCTGAAGAATGCCTGTCTGGGAGTCGAGGTTAAGGGTGTACCGATCTGAGGTTTCTAGCATTACAAATTTTTGCATATTTTCGCGTCGTTACAAAGTCAGGTATTCGTATCTTGGAGTAATACGGGACCTAAGAAATGATTGTGGGGTTCGATTAAGGTTGAATCCTAGGTGAAAAATGTCTGTACCTACAGCCTCTGCTGGGATTGTCTTGAAGCGAACTTAGTGTGTAACCAGAGACTTTTAACAAAAATAAATTTGTAATTCACTAAAATTGTTTAACAATTGTTTATCCACTAAGAGTGGCATGAATGTTATTGACTAGGGACGGGTGATGATCGACTAACCTAGGACCGAGATCGAAGAGAAGAAGCTATATTCGACAACTTTGGTTTGTTCTCTGACTCTATTCTTAATTCAAGTATTTTGGTAGTTTACCAAGTAACTATAAATGAGTACATGAAGCAGTACATAAATGAGTATATGATATAAATCACGTGGGTGAGTATATCTTTGAAAGAATGTCACAGTGAATATAGAATTGAAATGTGTTAATTGAAAGCCCCGGAATAAATGTGAATGATGATAAGGGCGGGATTCATCAAGCGGAATCCGTCATAAATGTAATGAATTGAATGATATCGAATGAGCGCTGACCGGGGATGCACCAATGCGGCATCCTTCCGCGAGAGGCACCCCCGAAATTATCGATGTCTACTTGGCGGGATGCACTAATCGGCATCCGTCATGATGGCGTATGGCATTGAAGAAATGTCCCACTTGGCGGGATGCACCAATCGGCATCCGTCATGATGGTGTATGGCATTTAAGTGATACCACGTGTCGGGATGCACCAAACGGCATCCGTCATGATGGGAGATCGAATTGTTAAATGTATAAGCACAATACCGAATGATAATAAGGGCGGGATTCATCAAATGGAATCCGCCAGAAATATGAATTGAATAGTCAAGGTGAAATAGCCAACATTGACGAGTGTAATGGGATTTTTATGTATGGCGTCTCATAAATTGGTGTGAATTAGTTATTGCATTGAATATGCACGTTGTTATATGATAAATGACTTGAAAAAGGAAAGCATGCAGAATTGATTAGCATGAGCATACATTGATATAATAGACATGGTTTGATGTTAAATGCATGTCAAGTTAAATTTGAATATTGAAATAGAACTGTATAGAACCACTAAGCATGAAAATGCTTACCGTGTAGTTTTATCTATGCGCGGTATCGAGTAAACAGAAAAAGAGGCTGAGATCGCGCGTATGAATTCACATAGAGAGTGCAGTATAGTATATATATAAAGTCATTTTGCATCATCTCTTTTGAACAAGTGGTATTTGTAAACAAAAGGGTTAAACCCTGAAACTTGATTTTTGTATATCATTTTGAAAGGGCATATAATGCCTTTCTTTGTAAATGTATTTTGTTAATGTTTATGGGCCTACCGAATTGCTTTGAATTTGTAAATGATTATGGGCTTGCCCTGGCTAAGCAACTTCCTTGACTCGTAGATTAATAAAATGTTTTGATAAGATAAATGAAAACATCGGATGCTTAGGGCTCCGATTCGGATCAGCCGATACAGTCGGTACGGGGATTCGAATTCGCGACATTTTTGAAAAAGAAAATTTAATAACACGGAAAATAAAAGAAATAAACCGAGCGTCCCCGGGTTTCGGTTCGGACTCGCCATTCGGGTTGGACCGGGCTCGGGGGTTGCTACATGTGACATGGTATAGGCATGAAATGGCACATCGCATTGCATCTGCACAGGGATATCGCATGAAATGGGTGTGAGTGCATGGTTATAATTAACACTGTGTTTAGTGTTTGATTAGGTGGGCTCGGTACGGTGAGACAACATTCAATAGAGTCATACAGTTAAAATGGAAATGGAGAATGAAAATGTGTTGGGTAACAACAAGTAGGGATAGATACCCCCTCGAGTGAAAACCCCGTTAGTTTTGGTTATACATATGTGTCCAACGGTGAAAGCCCATGAAAGTGTAGGAAGGCTTGTGACACTGCGGCAGAGCCACAAATTCTCTACCCCGCAAAGAACACATGAGTTTGAATATAAATGATCATTGGTGTAACATCAAAAAGCTTTTAGTTTTGAAAAACAAATGAAATTTGTTTTTGTCAAATGATCATTGAATGTAATCCAAGAATGATGGATTTTATCACGCATGAGTTTTGACATTGTGTAATAGAAGTCGTTTGGGACTCGGGTTTGATGGAGTTGGCAGGACTCGGTACATGGGACATGGTGAGTCGCATCTCATTCATGGCATGTAGAATTCCATTATAGGTTTGCATAATCTTGATCGGAATGTGTTTTTTTTTTTTTTTTTTTTTTTTGGGACAAGACCATTGCATATGCACTTAGGTGGGGAGTAGCCTCTGTAGGAGTTTACTCTATTGAGCATTGTTCACCCCATCATGGGACCCCCTTTCAGGTATAGGGAGTGTGCAGGGAGATGGCTCATAAATGCATCATTGTGAAGCGGGTTATGGCTTTGGTTCTTACTTTAGTAAAATATATTAGAACAAAGCTGTTTTTTGATATATGTTTTTGTGAAAAGATTATTGTAATTAAACTCTTAAGGACTATGGTATTATAGCCTTGTGCATTATGTTTGAGTATGGATAAATGGACTCTATGTGGTTATTTTTACTCGTAGATGGACCAGGAGAGGTCATGATATGATAATTGGCCTCGGATGGGCCATGCTATTATATGTTGTACAAGTTGTATTTTTGGGTAGAGATCCCTGTACAAAGGAGACTCTATATGATTTTTGTTAAATTATGGGTCTCGGTAAAGGGGACACAATAGTTTGGTATCAGGTTACTGGCATTACTGAAGTTTTCGCGAGTTGGCGGTTAGTCAGCGAGACCCCACAGTTTTAGATACATCGGTATCATACCATTGCATCACCTAAAGGGAATGTTCTCAACATATAAAGCGGGAGACTTTGGCACGGTAGATGGGAAACAAAGTATTTCGGATCATAGGGATTTGTTGACGTACGCCTACAAAGTATAGGGTGCAAATTAACGTTGAAAGATGTGCGACACATTCCAGACTTGCGTCTAAACCTAATTTTTGTGCATATGATGGACAATGATGGATACAACCACTTTATTAATAGTGACAATTGGAAGCTCACTAAGGGACCATTGGTGGTGACACGAGGCAGATTATGTTATTCGTTGTACAAGACACAAGAAAAAGTGTGCGGAGGATAACTAAATGCAGTTGATGATGATACCTCTCCAGATTTGTGGCACAAGCAGCTAGCACATATGAGCGAGAAAGGGTTACAACTTTTGGCCAAATAATCCCTCATTCCTATGGCCAAAGACAAATCATCAAACCCTTATAACTATTGCTTATTTGGAAAGCAACACAGAGTATCATTCTAAAATAACTCCACTGGAAAATTGGAGAAATTAGAATTAGTATATTATGATGTTTGCGGACCCATGGAGGTAGATTCACTGGGTGGTAACAAATACTTTGTTACTTTTATTGACTATGATTCACAAAAGACATGGGTATACCCGTTGCATACAAAAGGTTAGGTATTCTAGTATTTTCAGAAATTCCATGCCATGGTGGAAAGAGAGACGGGAAATCCTCTGAAGCAACTTCGAATCGATAATGGTGGAGAATACATATCCATGGAGTTCAAAGAATATTGCTCCAAGCATGGAATCAAGCATGAGAAGACGGTTCCTAGTACACCACAGCACAATGGTGTTGCAAAGAGGATGAATCAGACCATTATGGAAAAATTCTGGTGCATGTTAAAATTGGCTAAACTTTCTAAGTCATTTTGGGGTGAAGCTGTTAACACTGCAGTCTACTTGATCAAAAGATCACCATCAGTTCCTTTGGACTTTGATATTCCTCAAAGATTTTGGACATGAAAAGATGTTCCATACTCTCATTTGAAGGTGTTCAAATGCAAAGTATTTATGCTTATACCAAAGAAGCAAAGAACGAAGCTTTATGATAAAGCAACCCCGTGCATCTTCATCGAATATGGAGATGAGGAGTTCAGCTACAGGCTATGGGATTCAAAGAAGCAAAAGATAGTCGGATGCGAGGAACGTGGGTGTTCATGAACACGAAACCATTAAAGATATGGAGAAAATGAGTGATTACCAGCTCACATATGAAGAAGCGTTATGAGATTTGGCGGTGAACAAACTTCATTAGAAAGTGCCATTAATGAAGCAGAGATGTTTGAATCAGAACCAGGGATGAAACTCGAAGAACCAGTCATCGAGGAGGAAGAAAGTGGTGATGATAGTGATACGGGAGGTGTTGATCAGGGAGAGCAAATCCTTCCACTAGAAGAAGGATCTCAGTTGAGACAGATAACCAGAGAACGTCAACCATCAACAAGGTATCAGAAGTTAAGTATATTCTAATTCTTTGATGAGGGAACAGGAAAGCCTCTAAATACAGTCTCCTAAGACAAAGGCATTGGATAAAATCCGTGAAGAGATGAATTCCTTATGGAAAAATGATACCTACGAGTTGACAAAACTACCAAAAGGGAGAAAAGCACTTAAGAATAAATGAGTGTTTAAGCTAAATGTTAGCCCAAGGGTACCTCTAGTTCAGGTTTTGATGATAACAAACCAAGGTTATTGGTTATTAATGGTTAAAGTTGAGTTGAGTGACGGGTTAGAATTAATCAAGCATCAAATGAAGATAATACAAGCTAAAAATGATAATGATGAAGTTGATCAAACACTTGGAGGTGAAGTTCACTTAAATCAAAGAATCAAGATGACAAGTAACCAAGATTCTAAGCTCAAGCATCAAATGAAGATTTTGATAGCTTAGGGGAATCTATGTAAGGTGAATGCATTGGTGCACTTTAGGATATCATCTTTTACAAGCATATTCTTCATAACTCGGTTTTTATGTCTAAATTGAATATCTTTTTGAAAACACAAGTATGAGCATCAAACCTTATGCATTTAAAGTTTAAAATGTATTCAAAAGTGTTTTCTAAGGTTTGAAATTGATTTCGAATAAAAAGAACCTAAAGTGACAATTTCAGGGCCTTTTTGGCATTCTTTGCATACTTTGTGATTTTTACTCGGTTTGACTTTAAATTGATTAAATATTTTTAAAACCCATGTTTGCACATCAAATATTAGTTATTTGGAGCTTAAAATGTGCTTAAAAGAGTTATTTAAATTTAGAAACTGACTTGGTGCGAAACGGAGTTGAAACGAACTCAAAACGACTTTTTATATCAAGAAACTAATTGAGCTGTCCAAGTTATCCAGTTGGGAAAATGGTCGACCGGTTAGGAACCGAATGAGGTGTGAAACTCAACCAATTGGATGCAGTAGCTCATCCAAAGACCATAAGAGAAAACGGTCTATCGGTTGTGTGAAACGGTCGATCGGTTGAGTGCAACAGTCATATTTCAACGGCTAGAAAATAGTGACTTAGAGTGCACATGATGAAACGATTGACCGATTGTGAGAAACGGTCGATCGGTTGGACAACGGTAAAATTCCAACGGCTATAAAATTGTAACATTCTGTGTACAACGACTAGTATACATGAAACGGTCGATCGGTTGGCAGGCAGTTTAAATGCAACTGAGTTCCCACTCTATAAATAGAGTGTGGGGGATTACTAAACAATTAAGAGACTTATTGTATATTATCTCAAACATCATTTCTCTTGTGAATCAATTCTCAAACTAGATTGTGAGTGCATTCATTTACTTGAGCATATTGTAGAGTGCACCTTTGTGTTGATCAAAAGCTTGGGTTGTAATTGAAATATCTTGAGAGCTTGAGTGAGTGTCTCATTGTGCTTAAGTGAGAAAGTTTCATGTGTGTGTATAGATTGAAGGATTTGTGTGGAGCCATAATCCAAGTGTAATCAAGCTCGGGATTGGAGATTGGAACTTCGAGTGCGTACAGCTTGAAGAGGTGCCCATTGGAGCCATAATCCAAGTGTAAGGAAGCTCGGGTTGGAGCTTACCACTAGTGAAACCCTCACCGGTTGAAGGTCGAGGAGAAGTGAACATAGGCAAGGAAGTGCCGAACCACTATAAATCCGGGTTTTGTTTTCTCTATCCTTATCTCTTTAATTTATTGTTATTGCATTAAATTAAAGATTTGTTGTTATACAAAAAGTTTTTGAGAAAACCAGTTGATGAGTGTCCAAAAATACTCATTACAATCCCGGGATTTAGCGAGATTTGGGATCAGTTTCATATATATATGACCTTGTTTTGATTACTCTTCTAATATTTAGTTTTATTGGGTTTTTGTAGGAAAAATACTGAAAAATGATGGAAATGGAGCCTTGCAGGAGTCCTGGAGAAGATTGGTGCAGAAATCAGCCCAACGTTCCAACGTCACGACGTTCCAAAGTTGTGACGTTCCAAAGTCGTGACGTCCCAACGTCGCGACGTTGCAGGAAAGACTTAACAAACCTTATCTAGAACAGAGGAAATGAGACTTGAAGGCCTGTCTTAGAGAGGGAGACTTGAAGAATCCGAGAGACCGTCATTCCTTCGTTCTTTGAAGTTTTCTCTATCCTTATTATTAAGTCTTGCTTTTCAATTGTAATGGAACATAACATCATGAGGTTTTAATTTCGTGGTTTAAGGTGTTGGTAGTGATTTGGACATGAATACTATGTTAAAGTGTTAACCTTTCATAATTCCATTATCTTATATATATTTGTTTTATCATTAACTCATGCTTGGATGAAATCAACATATTAATTTCTGATCAATGTTAATATGTGAGTGGTTCTTTGTAAGATCTGAGAAGTGAATGAAGAATTAGACATAGTTAGGGAGTTTCGACAAACTCCGTGAGGTAGGGGTTTTATCCTACTTGAAGTTACACTTTGTTTAAGTGTTTTGTTGATGATTATGTTGGTTTGAGGCCGTGAGTGGCGGTTTGATCGGTCTCAAATCTTGGAACCGAAGTGTGGAATTTTTGAGACCCATTTGGACAATCCGTGATAGTTTTGGGTGTTTGTGTTGTAATTTATGTAATAAATTATGTGTTGGTGCGTATGTGGCCGGAAATGGCCATGAAAATCGGTTTCAAAAAGTGGAACAAATGTTTGATGAGTGGGCTGCCCACGGACAGCCCACTTGCTCTGTTTTGGGACTGTTAAAAAAACAGTCCCTGGTTTGTGTGAAATGGACCAAAAACGTCCATGTGTGGGTGCTTGAAATTGATGAAATGAATGGATTGAGTTGTATAGGAATTAGTAGGTTAATGTATGAACTTTGTGTATTAACATGAAGTCACAATTATATGGAATGTAATTGTGTGTGTAAATCGTGGAGATGAGTTGTGATTAACTCAAATTGAGTTAATTTGGGTGATAGTTGACCAAAATTGGTATATTGGTGTAAATTGTGTTGAAATTACATAACATGTTGTATGTGATTTAAATATGTTAATATATATATATATATGTATCTCACGAATATATTATGAATGACATGAAATGGCATAATGCATTTTCATATGCACCGGGTAACCTAGAAATTAGTGAGTGCATGACATGAATTAAAATAAAAATGAACATGGTTGCGAAAGAAATTTCACAAGATGATTTTCGGAGAATGGGGTTGGGAGACGGTCCAACAGATCATTTCGGATGAGGACCATGGCCCATTTCGGAAGGTTCTCAACATTTAGCCTCGAAAGGGTAGTCCCGTATTTTCACCAGAAACTCGGTAGTGTATTTTCAAGAACAACGAGTTTTGTTTGAAAATGGTGTTATTTTCTCATACGCATGAAGCAAGCAAGTGTGAGGAGTCGGTGAGGACTCGAGACATGGGAATGAGCATTTTAGACATTCAAGTAGGATCACGAATTTACTTGGGTTATCATTTTAAATTGGATCATAGCATATGCACTTAGGTGGGGAGTAACCTATTTAGGGTGATTCCACTACTGGGCGATAGCTCACCCTGTCGAGGGAATATCATTTCAAGTACAGGGAGCGTTCGAGGAGACGATTCAGTTTAGAGGCTGATTTTGAAGAAAGCCAGGTTGTGGCTTTGATGGTTTTTGGTTTAATATGCATTAAAATTGTAGATTTTAATATGTATTTGTATTAAGAGTAATGAAATAACTCTTGGACTATTGGAATATAGTTGGGTATATGTTTGATGAGTGTTGATGCAAGGGCCCAAGTGGCCATTTTTACTCAGGTATGAGTCTCGTAATACGAGACGTATAGATTTTCCGCAGGTTGACGGGTAGTCAACGGACACCCCGGGTTTTGGGGCGTCACATAACCTAATAAACTTTGTAATATAGAATTATCAATAATTAGGAGGCTTGGGAGTTCTTTGCATTTCATGCACCTTTAATGCTTGGGGTTGAGCTAAGGAGCAAGAAACTAGTGATAAAGGGAGGTTAAATTGTAAACCCCTAGTTTCGATCTATAACCTCTTAGTGTTAAAAGATGGATTAGAGAGGTAAAATAAATCTCTACATTAGATTAATTGAATCTCATGGCGTTAGAGAAATTATCAATTTAAGGTTAATGACTAAATTATTTATAGCTTAGATCAGAAATTATACGGTACATGATGCTATGAGGCGTATAAGAGCGCACTAAGTGTCCCATTGTAATATTTTGGAGATGAGTAGGAAATGATAAATTATGGAACTGGAATTTTGATGCTAGTGCAAAGATACAGTGTAATTGACCATAAAGGACATGTAAGTCATAAAACAAGTAGAGATGGGCCATAATAGAAATAAAACAAGTTACAATTGCAATATTAAAAAATTAGGACCAACTTTACAAATTGGAAATTTTGAGGCTATAAATAGCCCCATGAGACAAACAAAATCATATTTTGGTCTCATTTGGTTAGAGGCCCGAAGTATAGGAGGGAGGAGAATGGGGAAAGAAGAGCGAGGAGAAGAGGAAGAGGAGGAAGAAGAAGGGAGAGACAAAAAATTCGGTATGTGTTTGCCTTGGAATCATGGTAATTAGATTCTTAGGTTTGGTATGATTAGTTGCTCCTTTAGTGGGTTTTGTGCGAGAGATCACATAAACCTTTGAATTTGTTGGGAGTTATGAGAATTCATTTAATTGGTGGAAATAAACATGAATCATCAAATTATATGATGTTTAGAAGGAATTGGTGGACCTTTGGGTGAATTCATAAGATTTTAACAGGGTTTTGTTAATATGGAGTTCAAACCACCAATACAAGTATTATGGAGTGGTTTTGAATGACTTTCATGATTATTGAAATTGGTAGTTTTGAGGATTGGTTGTAAAAAAAAAAACAAAGGAAATGCGGTTTTTAAAGGAATTCTTTGTCAAAATTTTGTAAAACCCTGTTTTGTTTTGACTATACATTGAGGTCAGAATCATCCAAATGAATTGATTCCAATTGGTAAGAACCATAAGATATAGGAGCTATAAATATATAGAAAGAGGAACAAGACAAATTGTATCTCTAAAACAAGCTCCCAAATATGGACTGAAAGGTGAACTTGTGCTTAGCTCATTGATTTTGCTTTCTATTTTGGGTATGGATTTGTAGTGTTTTGGTCATAAGTGGAGTTTCACTCATCAAATTGAGTGATTCAAAATTTTAAATTAAAATAGACTTCTGGGGAATAGAGTTAGTAGAGGAAGTTCCAAGAAAATTTTAACCCTAGAGTGCCCCGAAGTATTTCCAAATTGGAGCTATGTGCGAGATTCTGTTACGCCAATTTAATTAATCTAGATACTCTAAAATAATAGCAAGAGTTTGGTAGAAGTCAAATTGGGTGATTCAATTGGAAAAACCTTAGAACCATAGCTTCAAATGGTGAAGAAACAAAAAGGAAATTTCGTGTGACTGAAGGTGGCTCAAGTGAACCGTAGGAAGACGAAGGAAAGCGGGCCAGACGGCGTGCTACACACACTCTGTTATGGGCTGTCCGTTTTGAGTAAAAATATAAATTTTCATTCCAAGCCTTCAGCAATTAAACGGACCGCGTGGGGTAATCCCTAAGGGTCAAAAGCTAAAACTTTTACATAAAAATCGGGATTAGAGAGTCTCGGTTGCGAGTAGAAAGCGAGTTATGAGGATATATAGAAAAATGGTCTTAATTGAGATTCTTGACCTTATAGTTGAGAATTAGAGAATTTTTTTAATACTAAGTAATGATGAGGAATATTCGTAGGTGGCCCGAACCCAGGGCGGCGTCCACGAGCCTCGTAGAAAGCAGACGGGAGTGGCTTCAAGATGAAGTGGTTAAATGCCCAAGATCCTTTCGATTTCATTACAGTTAGTTTGATGTTGGTAATGATCTGATGATTAGTAATCTAAAGAAAATGTATTTGAAAGAGAGTTTAGAAGTTCCAAAGCAGGTTAGATTTGTGCTTTTGACACTAGAAGTAAATGTAGTTTCAAAAGCCATGTATATTCATAAGATATAATGAGATTTAAGCGTTATGTGACGATGCAATAAATTCCGTCCATAGTCGCGCTCACAATAAAGAAAAATTAGCACTACCACGACCTGATGAAAATTAGTCCGTGGTTGCTCGGGTTTATAAATTACTCGCACTGATTGCGTGCGAGACAATTCCGCGCGTGGTTGGCTATTTGTATAGTTTGGCACTACGTGGCGATGCGATAAATTCATTTAGTAGTTGCCTAGGTTTAGCACTACAATTGCGATGCGGTAAATTCCGTGTGTAGTTGCTGGTGATAACTTTAGCGCCCTCGTGCGATGCGTAAATTCCGTAACGTAGTGGTTGGGGATGACCAGTAAGCTTCAGGTGGCGTTAGTTTTAAATTGCCGTGATGGTTAAAATAATTAAAGGATATACATAGGGGTTTTGAAAGAAATCATAAAACAAATGATAAATTGTCATGTTAGTATATATGATATATATCTTCGTTGCACTAACTTGTTTGTTCATTTTGTAGCGATTTATATTCCATTGTGTGCTATCGCGGACGACAGGGCGTCATCATTTTGTTGTCTATATAGGTGGGCGATTTATGACCTATGATGTATTTTTATGTATAAGATGGATATGTAATTGAACTATATATTTGGATTTTGAAATTGTATATTTGTAAATATCCATGCATTTCATATATATGATGCATCTAGATATATTCTCTTAACTTTGTAAGTTTGTATTTATAAATTGAATTGAGTGATGTGGCATGTTGGTGGAAATATGATAATAATTATTGCAGGATTTGGGAATAAGAGGTTGGGAGGAATTGAGGTATTAGTAGAAGTGTAAATTTCTTAGCCGGAGTAAATTTTGGACTATCAAAATGTAGCCATTATCTTTACTGAAAATTTTATAAAAATATTTGAAACAAAAGTTGCAGAAATTTTTATCCTCTAACTAATTAAAAGAAATTTAATTTACGAGTTTAAGCGAGGTAAACCGGTTATAGAAAGTTAGGGTTCACTTCTCGGATTTCTTGATCAACGAGTCGGTTCGGTAGTTGGAAATGCGGCGGATCCTCAGAGACGAGAGTTTAGATAAGGTGCAGGAAGGGTCACAATCATTAAATGACCTTGAGAAAGGCTTTAATTACAATAGATAAGAGCCGCCTTGGAGAACATGTATACTAAATAATGGAATAGAACCGCAACATTACATATTAGGACTATCTAACAACACCAACACCCTAACCTCTTTGCACCCTTTTGATCATTCTTACGTGTAAAGCACACAGTTACATTAGTAGTAATTTAATCTGATGTTATTTCCACTTAGCCATCACGATTGCTAGTTTGAATATTAAAGTATTATAATTTTGATACTTGGCATCTACGATTAAGGTTTTTGCATGTGGATGATATAAATGCTAGTCTGACTTTATTACTTGACAAGCATATACTTGCGATTGACGATTGCACTTCTTGTGCATATCCCGCAAAAACACAATCAACGTAAACTCCTATCGCAATTCTAGCCGCCCTCTTAGTTAGGTTGCTAAGTCATATTGAGTTGTCACTAAAGAATGAAGGCGAGAAGGCACATTTGAAGTCTGAGGCTCGTGCAGTGGTGAGTTTCAATCAAAAGCGAGTATTGACTTTGATGAAATCTTTTCACCTGTTACAAAAATGTGTTCAATTCGAGTTATACTAGAAGTTGGTAGCTGAAGTATGAATCTCGGGCTCGAGCAGCTCGATGTTAAAATTTGCATTTACGTATCGTGATCTTGATGAAGAGATCTTTATGAAGCAACCAGAAGGCTTCAAATTGAAAAAGAAGGAGAACATGGTTGCAAGTTAAAGAAAAGTCTATACGGACTTAAACAAGCGCCACGACAATGGTATAAGAAATTTGACTCTTTCATGATGAATTAGGAGTACAAAAGGACATTTGCAAATCCTTGTGTTTATGTTCGGAGATTCCCTGATGATAAATTCATCATTCTCCTGTTATATGTTGATGATATGTTGATTATGGGTTAAGATGCCAATATTATCCATAAGCTAAAAAGGGAATTGTCAAAGACATTTGACTGAAGGATTTAGGCAGTGCAAAGCGTATCTTAGGAATGGAGATTCAGCGAGATAGGAAGGCAAGCAAATTATGGTTGTCACAGGAAAGATATGTAACACCCCAAAATACACCATAGTCGTTTTAAAACATAATTAGGGTATATAATAAGTGCATTTTAAATTTTTCGCAATTATTATTTTGCTAAGTGAAAAAAATTCGAAACCTGGAATTTGTACAAGATATAAAGGTAAATTTGTAATTTGTTAAAACGAGACACAAAAGTCATAAGCTAAGAAAGGTTATAATTTCAAAGTGAAATATACATAACTTGATTTTGCAAATAGAAAAGAGAGTTTGAGGAATAAGTGAAATAAAAAGAGAGAGAATTAAGACCAAAGAGGATAAGATCAAGTAGTCTCTCATTTTTTGGGAAAATTCGTGAAAGGAGAAGAAAGAAAGAAAGAAAGAGGAAGAAGAAGGGAGAAGAACAAAGGTATGAAAGTCTAGGTTTTTGTATGGAAAAATTATAGATTTTAGTATGGAATGTTTGGAATTTGTGTATGGAACTTTGGATGGGTGTCTATGTTTTTGTATGGGAAAATCAAACCATAAACCCATTTTTGATGAATTTGGGTCTAAAAGAACCCTACTTGGTATATTGGTGGTGTTTTGGATTTGGGTTGGTTGATTGTAATCCTCAAGTGATGAATATTTGTATTAAGGAAATATTGGGGTTTTAGGGAAGATGCTGTCAAAATTTCTCCAACTTCGGAATGTCATAATTTCTTCGTCCAAACTCCTTTTTGGATGTTCTTGGACTCTATGGAAAGCCCTTTAAGTCTAAAATTCATCCATATATAGCTTGATAATATTGGAACTCATATTAGGTCTATAAATCACAAAAATAGTAGGCCCTGCTGGTTTAACCGTGGCCAAAGCGTTCATGGGAAGCCTCAACCAGAGATAAGTCGCCAATTTAACGTCCAGGCTAGTTTTTGATGTTCTTTGGGCTACATAGAAATCCATTTGAGTATAGAATCTGATCGTATATAGGGATGATATTGGAACTCATATTAGGTGCTTAAATCACGAAAAATAGTAGGCTACGCTGGTGTTGCTCGTAATGCGCATTCGCTAGGAAGCCTCCAACTTCGGACAGTCATAATTTCTTCGTCCGGACTCCGTTTTGGAAGTTCTTAGACTCTATGGAAAGCCCTTTGAGTCTAGAATCCATCCATATATAGCTTGATGAAATTGGAATGATAATAAATAGCTGATAAGCATATATGATAACCATAGTTATTCATGTATATAATGAGATATGAAAAATGCAAAGATATAAATAAATGATTGTAAATATCGCATATGATTACCGGATGACAATAATTATTTGGGAATATGAATAATGTACTGAACATAAAATACACATGGATTGTCTACTTAGAACTACAGTAGAGATGATGGGCATACCTATTAGGGGAAAAGCGAGTTATGACAACTTTAATCAGTAAGCCCGTTGAGTCATTAAAGTACCTTGAGCCCGCATATAGATAAATATTTCTAAACCTAATAATATAACATAATGTACAGTCTCTTGAGCCCTTATAGACCATTATTTAAATACAATGATACTCGCGCCAGACCCATATAGTTTCCTTTATCCACTTCTAAGGTTTATGAAAGCATGAAACATAAAACAAATGACTTGAATATGACATGTAAATGATATGATATGATAAGAAAAGCATAGCACCGCTATACGATGACAAAATATATTGAGCAAAACGTAAGCAAAGTGTAAAATGATAAGAAATGAAACATGGTATGATAAGCAAATATGAAATATGTATAAGCATGTTTAAATGATATGAAATGTTAGATGTATATGCATGTGTATAGAAGTGTGATGACCCTTATTAGAGGTCATTCATATGTATTAATTCCCATTAAGCTATAATCTTAGCACGGGTGTTTCATCCATGCTAGGCCTGAGAAGCACAAATGAAATTCGAGACACTCCACATCGACAACCAAGGCCAGCACACTACTGAGTGCCCACTAAAGACCTTTGAGTACATTTTTGTATATGTTTTGTTTTGTAAACAATGTAAATATTGTGAATGTTGAACACTTCCATATATGGAGCTTGTATATATTATTTGTAATTACATTTGTACTCACAGAATATAGTACAAGTTAAATGTTTAACATTATATGAATGAACAAACTTAAAGGTTATTAGTTTATAAAAAAAAATAAAAAATGACACCCTCGCTTGACATCGTGTGCCGAGTTGGGGGCGTCACAAGATATATTGAACGGATGCTAGAAAGGTTCAATATGAAAAATTCAAAGCTAGTTTCTACACCACTTGCTAGCCATTTCAAGTTTAGTAAGAGACTTTGTCCATCTACGGAGAAAGAAAAAGGCGAAATGTCAGTCATTCCATACTCATTGACAGTTGGAAGTTTGATGTATGTTATGGTGTGTACATGTCCAGATATATCTCATGCAGTTGGAGTTGTAAGTGGATTCCTACCAAATCCTGGTAAAGCACACTAAGAGGTAGTGAAATGGATCTTTAGATATCTCAGAGGCACCTCAAAGGTATATTTAAGCTTTAGGAGATCAAAACCATCTCTTGAAAGTTATATAGATTTTGATATGGCTAGAGACCTAGATTGTAGAAAATCTACTTATGGGTACTTATTTACATTTGCAGGGAGAGCTATATCATGGCAGTCAAAGCCACAAAAGTCTGTTTCACTATCTACTACAGAAGCAGAGTATATTGCAGCTACTGAAGTTGGAAAAGATATGCTATGGATGAAGTGGTTTCTTCAAGAACTGGATTTAAAACAAAGAGACTACATAGTACATTGTGATAGTCAAAGTGCCATAGACTTAAGAAAGAACACTATGTATCATGCAAGGACGAAGCACATAGATGTGAGATATCATTGGATCAGGAAGGCTATTGAAGAACAACTGTTCCAAATAAGAAAGATCGCATGTGACAAAGAATACTGTTGATATGATGATGAAGGTCGTACAAGAAAGAAAAGCAGCGCGATATATCGAGAACAGGCATGGGCTCCACAAGAAGTCAAGAAGATTCCCACCTCCATTTGTTTTGTTGCATGGAGTGCAGCCAGGGAGATTTGTGGGAATTAGGGCCGCTAATCTTTGCCCTACGGTTGCAATTTGGATGAATAGAAGAATTCTCCATCTTGACACTACATTGAAGATGCCATGTTTTGTGGAAGAGAATTGGCCGTTGTTTCGGCCAATGAAATCGGTTTCCATTTCAACCAATGAAATCCATCAAAGGATCAAACATTTTCCTATAAATAGCCTTCGAGGAACATAATCTATTATGCCCTAAAAATACCCTAGTAGTTTTATAACATGTTTAGGGTACAAAATAAGTTAAATTGTATTTTTCCACAATTTAAATTGTTAAAGAACAAAAAAAAATGATAAAACTCGGAAATTATACAATAATTAAGGTTAAATTGGTAAAATATCAAAATGAGGACCCAAGGGTCATAAATGAGTAAGTGTATATGCCAAAATGGAAAATTTTGATGAAATGAAGTGTAAATGAAAGACAAAAGGACCAAAATGCAAAAAAAAAAAAAAAAAAAAGGGAAAATGGGCAAAAATGTGAGAGCCAAACATGGCTTTATGAAGGATGTGGATTAAGACCAAATTTTAGTCTTAGAATAAGAGAGTTCTCATTTGCCAATGTCTTGTCGCCATCTGCAGAGTCATGGTGATAAGTGAGCTCCCCCATGTAATCTTTTGGCAACAAACAAAGGCATCAAGTTGATGCTAGCTCGAAATCACACAATGCTTTCCCTTCGGCATCCCCCGATTTTGCAGGGTATGAGTGATGAAGGCTGTTTGGATCCTACATTTTCTCTGGTATGGTCTTCTGAATTACTACACTGCTAGTTGTTGTTAGGCTCACCATCCCTTCTTTAGTAATCTTTCTCTTTTTGCTCAATATATCTTTCATGGATTTTTCATACTGAGGCATCTGAGTTAATGCTTCTAAGAAGGGAATGTTGATCTCTATCTTCTTAAACATGTTTAAGAATCTAGAGAACTGCTCTTCTAACTTTGCTTTCTGCAGTCTTTGAGGGAATGGAACTAGAGGATTGTAAGCTTTAACTTCTTCCTTCATCCCTTGCTGCTTAGGCTGCATTTATGTTGTTTTCTCTTTCTCAGTAGTTTCTGAACTATGCTGCTCAAGTTCTTCTCTAATTTCTGCTTGTTTCTCTTCCTCAGTCCCTCTTTCCAACTCTCCTTTCATCCAGCTCTCTGCCACTTCTCAGAATTACTGCTATATAGTCCTTTGAATTCTTTCTGGTGTCACTTGGAAATGAATCCTTAGGCTCTTTCTGTAGAGCTTGAGCTAGTTGACCTATATGTATCTCCAGATTCTTCAAAGAGGCATTAGTGTTTATCTAAACCACAGTTGTGTTTGCTTGGAAGTTTTCAAGGTCAGAAATTTTCTTTTCATGCAGATTCAAAATCCTTTTGTTTTCTGACATGAAATGAAGCATCTGATCTTCAAATGATTGAGTCATTTTCTAACCCTGATAATATCCTTTATTATCCCTCTGCTTCTGTTGTTCTTGGAACCTGGGCTTAGCATAAGCTTGCTAGTAATTCTGTCCAGGTCTAGTGCCTTGTTGTGCTCCTCCACCATATGAAAAGTTTTCATGGTTCCTCAATGCTAGTGTATAGTGTGTTGGCAAGTTGGGGTTAGGCTTGAAGTGATAACTTCTTTGCTCATTCATATATTTGGTCTTCTCAACTTGATAGGGCTCTTCTTCAACTAGTCCTTTAGCACTTCTTCTAATTCTTTCTTCTACTACTCCCACTTCATGTGCAGTGTGCATTCTTCTTTCATTGTTTCCCGGTTTGTTCATAAGCGCATCCGGCTTTGTATGGGTCATTCTATCAAGCCCGATAGACCACTTCCCCTCGGTCTGTTTGCTTCTCACGAAGCCCCGATTGGATCCCTTGTAGCTGCATTTGGCAAGGTCTTCAATCAGTTGTCTTGCCTCCTCTGCATTTCTTCTTTTAAAAGCTCCATAGCAGGATGCATCAATTATACCCTTGGAGGCATAATTCATTGCATGATAGAAAATATCCATCTAAGTGGTCAGATCTATTCCATGCATAGGACATCTTTTCAGCAATCTTTTGAATCTCTCCCATGCAGTGTAGAGGCTCTCATCTTCCCCTTGCTTGAAGACAATTATTTTTCCTCTTCTCTCAGTAGTGAGAGATGGAGGAAAGAATCTGCTCATATAGGCCTCCACCAATTCTTCCCCAAGTGTTCACTGATACCCTTGGCAATGAATCAAACCATGTTGTTGCCACATCTCTCAATGAAAAGGGGAAGAGTTGCAGCTTGATTACTTTTGGTCTCACCCCATTCAGTTTGACTGTGTTGGCCATCCTCATGAATCTTCCCATATGCTCATTGGGATCTTAGAGGGGTGACCTGTGAAATGGTGTTACTACACCATAGTAATCAATCATGGTTTTAGCTCAAAATTGTTTGCTTCAATTGCAGGTTGTTTTACTGCAGAGTACTCAACTTGGATAATAGGCCTCCAAAAGTCCTCCATAGTATTAGGCCTCTGATTTCTCTCTACTTCTTCTTCTTCTTCTTCTGGAATAGCCTGCAATCTTTCTCTTTGATTTGCCATATTTCTGAATTCCGCACTGGTGATCCTTCTCAGATTCTACAAGGTTCTCTCAATTTCAGTGTCTAGAAGTAGTAGATCTACTTTTGGTTTTCTATGTATTTAAAATCTTCCTGAAAGTAAAAATACAATAAGTTCAAATGGTGTCAGTGGTATCAAAAATTATATATCTATTTATCCTTCCAAAAATATCAGTAGCTTTTTCAACCACTACTATTAAAACTGTTTTTGCTGATTTTCTGAAATTTCTGTAAAACAAAGAAAAATGTCCAAATTAGCATTTCTCTCTTTTGTCATAATATTGACTTTTAAATTCATTCGACCCCCTAGCAACGGCGCCAAAAACTTGATGTGACCAAATCATATATATACAAATTTATGTCACCATTACCACAGGACTATATGCTAATCCCCAGTAAAGGCACCAGAAACTTGTTCAGACCAAAAATAACTTGTATGCTTATAAGAAAAATGGGTTTGTCAATGAATTCATTAAGGATTTAGTTTAGTCTTAATACTTCAAGTGCACAGGTCGTACAAGTAAATAAAGTGGACCTATAAGTCCGGATATCATTCCCACAGAGATTGAAAAGAATTTAAAATTCAACTACCCCAACTACTCAAGTTCCATACTATTTGAACTTTCATTTCATAGAAATTTTAGTAACCGAACTAAGAATTCTACTATCTAAATTTCTACATCTATAATAAAGGGAAAACAAATTAAACTCCTAAACATAAATTGGACTGAACCATATTATTGCTGGAAGTAGACACTGGGATTTCACTACTGTGAAATTATCAATTCCTACATCATAATCTAATTCGATTCTATCATAAATTGGAATCTGAATTTGTCAAAGATGCGAGATAGTATAGTTTAGATTTTTCCTTTAACCATACTTTTCACTGATTAGAGAGTCATATTAAATCATGTTTCTAATCAATTACTTATAATCAGAATTTTTTTATAAGATCTAGGTATTTTTCTTTTCCAATACTTCATACCCATTTCTTATGACTACAGATTTCTTATTTCCCAAGATAGGGTCATTACCAGATTTCTATAAGATGAATGATGTCTCATCCTTAAAATCTTAAAAAGTTATCTCTTTCCTTGTCAGATTCCATGCCACACAGATCAAGATCATTCTTCCGCACTGCTGAGAGATCTCTAATCGATTAAATTGATGTATTCCTCAACCAATTCTCAAACCATGAGTAAATTGATGATTTATCTAAGTAATCTTCGAGCTCACTAGTTTCAATATTAGTCTAGCATACCCCTAAGTAATGCCTCATGCTCTAGGAATCTCAACTCGTGTCACCTCGTGAGGGCCTCCCGAAACCTGTTTAAATAAATTTTAAGGGTATTAGTTACTAATATCGGGAACACCACTCATGAACATCACCATTCAAATAAATTCAAGATTCTCAACCCATGAAATTTTCTTCTAATTGTGCAGAAAAGACCATAACTAATATCAGATCTTTCCCAGCGAAAGTTGTGTTTCTCAAAAACTATATCACAATGAACACTGAAATACTGATCATGAAAATTTCACTGTAATTGCAATCAACTGAAAGAAATGAATTCAAGCTTTTGTCTAGATTTCATTTGATTCAAACAGTAATCGGAAATTACTTTCAACAATTTAATTCAACTTAAACTTCGAACACCACTGCTTCGTATCCAAGAAACAAATTAAAATTTACGCCAAATCTAGTCTGAAGAAAAGAAAGAAAGAAAGAAAGAAAGAAAAGAAAAATAAAAGAAAAAAATATAATACAAAAGAGTCCTCAACTCCCCAGATGCCCTCGTTTTTCCTCTCCACTTACTCATTTCCTTTTTCCTCTAATTGTTTCTATTTATAGAGCCCCAGAAGTTTGGGCTCTAAATTCAAGGCTACATTATGGATCCCTAAAAATCCTGGCCCATATTGCATTCTTTGTCGCGACCTGGAAGTTTTGTCGTGACAGAGTTTTTCAATCTTTATCGCAAGTTTCAGTTGCAGCATGCAGTTGTTTGTCGCGACTTGTTCCTTGTGCTCCTTCTTGGATTCCGTCGCGACAAAGTTTCTTTGGTCATGACAGTATTCTTTTCTTCAGCATATTCATTTTGTTGATATAGAGTTTCCTCTGTCATGACAGATCTTTCTTTGTCTCCTTAACAATCATCTGCAAAGTCCGCTGTTCTAGCCGCTCTATGTCGCGGGACAATCTTATGCGTGGTTCCTCGAATAGCTTATCGCGATCGACAATTGTGTTGGCGGTGTGAAGTTTTGGCAACTTCTTCATCTAGTGTCGCGACAATATTTTTCACGCGATAGCATTTCGCTTTCGTTCTTGCTGCAACACCGCTTTCTCAGATTGCCGTAATTTCGCTACGACCTAAAGTTTGTCTCGACAAAGTTTTGTTGCCAGTTAACCAGATTTCTTGTTGCATCTTCATTTTGATGTTGCAACATGGCCTCTTGGTGTTGTAGATGTTTGTTGTCACGACCTAGTTTGTTATGTCACGACGGGACCTTTCTATATTCATCTTATCTTTGTGTCGCGACCTAGTTTGTTATGTCGCGACAGGACTTTTCTTTATTCATCTTATCTTCAGGTCGCGACCGTGACTTCTCTCTTCCTCAGGTTAGAATCTTGTCGCAACATAGAAAAAGTCCGGTCGCGCCTTGTTTATCTCGTGTTCGCCTGATCTCTGCACGTAGCCTTAAGATCCCCCGTCTCCGACATCGAAACATCTTCTTCAAATTGAAGTATGTCGCAACATTGATTCTTTTGTCGCGAACTGTGCCGGGCCACTAAGTAGCATCATATGTCGCGACTCTCGCTTATCCGCTACGACTGCAGCTCTTTTTCTTCAAATATTACTATTTAAGTCACCTTGTCGCAACATAAATTCATCTGCGAAGCTCTTCTTTTGTCTCAACAAGCTTTTCCATGTTGCCATAATCAATGTCGTGACAAAAGAGGATCGTGTCATGACAGAGATTTTGCCTTATGTTCTTCATGATGTCGCAACATAAACTTTTATGTCGTAGTATTCTTCCTATATTGCTTTTTAATTTCTTATCATGATAGAAGATACCTTGTCGTGAAAAAGTTTCTGCCTTATTCCTATTTCATTTGTAGCGACAGGAGCTTCTTTGTTGCAACAATTTCTTCCTTGTGTTGACTTCCTGCTGAAAACTTTATCGCAATATAAACTTTCTTTGTCACAGTTGACTGGTTATATTCTTCACATTTTATGTCGTGATATGCTATCTTTTGTCACGATAGAGCTCATCTGTCAATACTGTGACTCAGGCGCGACAAAGAAATTATCATTGACTCCAGTTCCTCTGCCATTTACTTGGAAGTTTGTTGCAACACACAAAACTCTGTCGCGACAAAAACTGTTGCAATTGTTCTTTTTCTCTTGTTTCCTACTGTAATTTCCTCCTTTTTGAATTAAAACCTGCAAAACACAAAGTTGGTAAATATTTCATAATTTGACATTAAAACATATCTGAAGATACTAAAAATAACCTAGAAAAATGGATTAAAAATAGATGAGTTTAAGACTCATCAAGAGGGAGCCAAGTTGGTGTGATTCTCTCCATTTTTGGTTCCATTTGATCAAGCAAAAGGAAGCTAGAGTTAAGCTAGTGGAAGAAATCAAGATATTTAAAGTATGAACTAACCCTGACTTCCCCTAAATGTTGTGTTTGGGTTTGATGAAAACCCCAAATCGGAATAGAAGTGTTTTAAATTGTTGTAGATCAGTTTTAAGGTTGTTTTGGGTTAAGTTTCAAAGTGCTTTTAGGTTAGGATTAGTTTTGAAGAATTTTTGTATAAAGGAAATGTCGGGTTTTAGGAGATATCGTCAAAATTTTCCAACACTCATGTTTTGCTTTGGCCATCACTCATCCAAATGGAGTGATTCAAATTTAGATAAACTGGATTTCTAGGAAAACAAATCTTTGAAATAAGTGTATTCAAATTTGGACCCATAAATTCAAAGTGAAGTCATATAAATCGTTCAATTTGATATAGTTTTGGTGTTTTGGAACGCTGTATTTAGTCATAAGCTGAAGTTTCACTCATCCAAATTGAGTGATTCAAATTTCTAGGTAAACTACTTTGTGGAGAATAAATCTCTTATAGAAATAAGTAGACTAAAATTGAACCCCATCGGACCCGTAAATTTGTCAAAGCGAGGCTCATGCCAAACAAATTCGCCCGCCTTTGGTAGCGCTTTTGGTGTTTTGGAACAATTTTGGTATTTAGGCTATAAGTTGAGTTTCACTCATCCAAATTGAGTGATTTAAATTTCTGGCTAAGCTACACTTCTAGAAAAACAAATCTCCTTGAAATAAGTGTATTTAAATTTGAACTTCATTGGACCCAGAAATTCATCAAAGTGAAGCTTTATTTTCGCACTGCCTTGCTAAAATAGAGTAACCTTGCTTGTTTTGAACATATCTGAAGTTTCGCGATTCGAATCGATGATTCCAATTTTGAATAAAATATATTTATAGGGGAACAATTGACTTGAAGGAAGCTGGGGTAAATGTAGTTCACTGGTTCCCATAAAACTTTACTAAGGAAGTTTGTATAAAACAACCCTAACTAGAAACCTAAATAAGCCAACTAATATTTGCTCTCTAATCGCGATGGATTGTGGTTGCGACGAGGAAGTTGACCAAGAACTGGATTCCAGGATAGGAATCGAGAAGCAATAACCTTTTTTGAGTTTGTTCTCCATACCTCTTCTTATTTCAAGTTTTATGATCATCAAGTTGAAATGATTTTCAAGAAAATCGCATATGTGATTCGCTTTAAGCGCCTTTGGGAAAAATTGATTTCAAATGCATCACATAAAAATTGCATGAGCATCAAAATGTATTATTTAGGTATAAATGGATATACAATATTGTAAATTACTATGACTGAATTTTAATGCCCTTAATAGAATGCTATCCATCATATTCGAGTTAAGGATAGATTGGTATACCAATAAGGGTCGATCTAATAGTATTGTAAACGAAATGAAATATAATAGCATACCAATCCATAGCCCGGCGAGACAGTATCGATAGTGTACACACAATGATTTTTAAATAACCAATTAGCAGCCCAATGGGATCGTACTGTGTTACAAAATATTTTTTATATAGGTCTACAACCCAGTGGGACCGTGCCAGTGATTTCGTTATCCTATGCATCAAAATAAATGGTTAAATCTGCGAAGAGCAAAATTATAAGTAAATGTGTGAAATGCATGATTTGAGTTTTGAATGAAATATTGCATATGAAATTGTATACTTTGAAGGATCAAATGATTTGGTAAATGAAAATATGTGAAATAAGCACATATAAATAATGTATATTGTATGGACTATTGAAATTTCAGGCTAAAACATTGTTTCGTAAAAGTCGTGATATTTGTGTTTAATTGAAATGAAGAGAGAATTGCATAGAACCACTAAGCATGAAAATGTTTAGCGCGTTGTTTTTATCATCGCGTAGGTACCGAGTGACTAAGGACAAGAGCAAAGACCTCAGAGTTAAGAGTCATCGTCGAATCATGCGGAGTATAAGTAAACGCTTTGTCTCATGCATACATTTCATCCCCTGACATTATTTGATCCTTTTTGTAATAAAACTATAAATGTATAATTTTTCATGGGAAGAACATATTTGATTTATTTGTGGAGATGAACTCTGATAATGTTTTGTAAATGATAATGTTGAAAGGGCATACGTGTCATATTGAATGAAAATGTTAATTGACAAAACGATGGGCCCTTCTTAACCGAAATGATTATATCGACATTTATTTCGCATTATTCAAAATGTATATGGTAAAACGTTCACGCCCCCGGATCCGTGCTCGCCTCCCGACCGGTCGAAAGTTCTGGGCGCGACATATTTAGTGTATCAGAGCCTAGGTTTAAGCGATTCTATAAATTGATTTTTGAAATTGTTTGTGACATGCATTGCATTTTCATATAAAGGATGACGGACTGCCGGATCTCATTTCTGCCTTAATAGTTTAAGCATGGAAAGTTAAGCCCCACATATCAACCCATTCCTATGTTTGTACTTCCATTCCGAGTTTGGGTAGTTTGTCGAAGAGTGAAACCGAATATGATATCTTGGTGAGAAATCCGCTAGGGCATAGTGTTATTGTGAATAGAGTCTACAGAGATCGGGTCCCATCGCACGAGCATGTGTAACGCCCGTCCCAAGAGAAATGGCACGGCATTTAGTAATCAGAGGGGACACATGAAAGACTAAGTGTCACTGTGGGTATTTGAGGTGAAATTGTGAAATCATAATTTATGGAACCTGAATTGTGGTACTAGAACAAGATAAAATGTAATTGATCAAACTGACATAGCGGCAAAATTGTAATTGCCATAAAGGATATGAAAATCATAATCAAAGTAGAGATGGGCCATAATAGAAATAAAAGTTGATCTTAAAATATTAAAGAGATGAGGATTTAGTTGCAATTGTGGAAAGTTAATATTATAAAGAGGGAGACAAAAGCCAAAACTCATATTTTGGTCTCAAATTTCTAAGAACCGTAGGAGAGGAGGAGAAGGGAGAAAGAAGAGAAAAGAAGAGAAAAGTAAAGAGGAAGAGGAGAAGAAGAGGAAGAAGAGGAAGGAGAAGGTGAAAAGGTATGTTTTTATTTTAAACTGGGCGCATTTTGGATTCCTAAGGTTTTGATTTGAGAATTGTTCTTTCTTTTCTAAGGTTTTGTGGTAGAGATCACCCAAACCCTAGATTTGTTGAGGTTATGGGAAAACCCCAATTCAGAAAATTAAACACGAATCACTTCAATTTTATGGTTTTGCAGAATTTATGCACTGGGTTGAATTCTCTTGATTTTCACCTAGGCTTGGTTTTATGAATTTCCCAAAATCACCAATTCAAGTGTTGTGGAGTTGTTTTGAGTTGATTTCATGTGGTTTTAAGGTATTATGGAATAGTTAAAAGGAGAAAGTTGGGTTTTAAAGGGAATGCTGTCAAAAATTTTGTAAAACCCCCTGTTCTTGTTTTGGATATAGATTAAGTTATAATCATCCAAATCAATTGATTCCAATTGGTGAAGAACCATAAGAGATAGGGCTACAAGTTTATAGAAGGGACCAAGAGCAAATTGTAGCTCTAAGGCTCCCAAATACGGACTGAAAGGTGAGCTTGTGTAGCTCACTGATTATGCTCTGTTTTGGGTATTGTTGTAGTGTTTTGGCCATAAGTGGATTTTCACTCATCCAAATTGAGTGATTAAAAATTCTGGGTAAAATAGACTTCTAGGGGAATAAGTTAGCTGAAGAAAGTGTAAGCAAATTGTAACCCCAAAGTGCCCAGAAATTTTTCCAAGTGGAGCTATGTGCAGATTCTGTTATGCCAATTTGAGTAATCTAGATATAAAATACAAGAATTGAAGTTTTGGTGATCCAAATCGGGTGATTCCAATTGGAGAAGAAATCTTAGAACCATAGCTTCAAATGAGTGAAGAAATACCCCAATTTATGGAGCAAGATCCCATAAATCAAGGATAACAGTAGGTGATTCAGAAGTGAGTTAAACTAAGTTGGCATCAAAAACATGTTGTAATCTTGTGTTATGGTTGAGGGCCTTAGAGAAGGAATTTTAAAATTGAGAATTTAAAGAGACATTGGATATATAAAGGACTGATTTGGAGAGTTTCATAATTTTTGAAGACCGTTTGAATAATGTTTGGGTAATAAAGTCCAAAGAGTATTGTTGGAAAAATGTTGGCCAAAATGAGTGGTTTTTTTTGTTATGGGCTTTTTAGTGCTCAAGGGTAATTTGTTCATTTGGATTTTTATGAATGTTGTGTGCCCCTAAAGTGCTAAGAAGTAATGCTAAGCGAGCACGCTATACATAGGCGATTAATGTGTTCGCCTATATTCGCTTGAGTTGTAGGCTAAAAGCAAAGACGGAAAAGTAGTGGAATTGTGCTCAAGTTTCGAAACAAAGAGGAGCGTTTCTAAACCTATTTTTTCCAATACTAGCATATTATATTATAAATCGCTTACATTGGTATTTAATGGTTTTGATTGTAAACTATGTTTTAAAGCAAGCAATGATCTAGCAAGTAAATGGTTTTGATTTTAAACCATATGTGAAAAACAAATAATGGTTTTGATTTATTCAACCATATTTGAAAAGAAAGCAAGGAGTTTAGCAAGCAAAGGTTTTAAATTGTAAAACCATATTTCAAAGAGCAAGTAAGCAAATGGTTTTGAATTATTAAACCATGTTTCAAGCAAGCAAGCAAATGGTTTTGAATTATTAAACCATGTTCAAGCAAGCAAGCAAGCAAAAGAATATTTTCTGTAACAGCTCTTAACTAAAACTCTAGTTCTAAGCAAGCATACCGGTCGAGGTATTCACAGACGCGGCACCTGCAGGTGTTAGGATATCATACATGCATTTTAGTTTTGCCTGGTCGGCAAACTTAGGTCATGCATCATGGCATTTAAAGGAGATCGTGGCACGTACAAGAGTATATAGGGTTAACGCGTTAACTAAATTATGGTGATGGAGACCCAGGTCAATTCCACCATATTTACCGGAAAAGGTGACGTGGGCCAAGGCCCTTCCACTCCAGGGGTGATGCGACTCCGTGTCCTTCCAATCCAAGCACCTGGCCAATGCCTGTGCTCCCGTGTTTACTAGGTATAGCAAAATGTGAAAGGCCTAAAGGGTTGATGATTTATAAGAATGTTTTATACAAACTTTTGAAAATCAACCACTGGTGCACGCCGAGCCCAAGCCCCGTTTATTTCAAACAAACCGCTGAGCCCAGCTCCCGCTAGATTTTAAAGTTAAACTACCGAAAGCCTAGGCTCCCGCTTTTATTTCAGCAAAGCCATTGAGCCTGTGCTCCCGTGTTTGAGAAAGTTTTATAAACTTTTAAAGCAAGAAATTTATGAAAAGTTTTGGAAACTTTTAAAGCAAGGTAAAGAAAGCAAGCAAGAGATTTTTGAAAAGTTTTGTAAACTTTCAAAGCAAGCAAGTATCAAAAGTTTTGGAAACTTTTAAAGAAAAGCAAAGCAAAGCAAGCAAGATTTCTGGAAAATATCTTGTAAAGAGAGTTTTACCACAGATATTTTCAGAAAAGAAACTTTATAGTATACACTCACCGAGCCTGCTTAAATTTCATTATTTTCCCGTTTTAAAAACTATTTTCCGTGCATGTGCACACCTGGACTGGAGCATGCAGATTCTCCTCGACTCTATATTTATGTCAGATAATACTATTTTGTGTAAGGAAAATACTTTGAATTTGTATAAAGAAATATAATGTATGTACATAAGGTGACTTATGAAATGTGGAGCCTGGGAGGCTCTTGAAATACTGTCGCTGCTGCCATATTTGAAATAGTAAATTGTGTATATGGATTCGGGACATGTCCTATATGCGCTTGTTATGTCTAAATTTTATAAAATCATAAGTTTAGAAAAGAAAAAAATTTATATGAGTTTTCGTAGCAATACGGCCGCTTCAATGTGATTTTCTAATGTTAGAGGTAATCTACTGGGAATTTCTCAGGAGTGGTTTGCACACCCCGATAGTAGGGGGTGGGGGTGTGTCAGTATGAGTTTCTAAGAGACTTAATCGAGTTATCATTCAAAGAGTTCGATGTGATATTAGGGATGGATTGGTTGTCCCGACACCAAGTGGTAGTTGATTGTAAAATGAAACGAGTGACCTTAAGGACACCGAGTGGCGAGGAAGTGACTTTCATCAGTGAGAGGCCGAACCACCTCTCTAATGTGATATATGCCGCCACTACTAGAACGATGGTTCGGAAAGGATGTGAATAAGACTCGCGCTTAGAACGCCAGATGGAAATTACGATTTCCTCAGAATGCCATTTGGCTCGACAAATGCACCAAATGCTTTCATGGACTTAATGAACTATATTTTCGACCGCTTTTAGATCGGGTTTGTCGGGTGTTTATAGATGACATCCTTATGTATCCAAAGATCAGAAGATCATGATACGCACCTTCTGGGTAAAGGTTAAACCTTGAGAAAGGAACAGTTGTATGCAAAAATGAGTAAGTGTGGATTTTGGTTGAGGGAAGCGTCCTTTCTTCGACATATTGTATCAAAAGAAGAAATTAGGGTGGATCCAAGTAAGATAGAAGTGATTCTTGAATGAAAACCAACGAAATTTCACTATGTGTAGTTTCCTTGCCTGGCAAAGCTACTACGTATGTCTGGCTGAGGGGTTTTCATGACTCGTGGGCCCCGATGATGAGATTACTCCAAAAGAATGTGATTCGAGTGGAGGAAAATGTCAAGCCAGTTTTGAAAGTTGAAAGCATTCTCGACCGAGGCCTTGGTCTCACCAAACCGACCGCGATAAAGAATATGTGATCTTTGCTGATGTTTCGCTAAATGGACTCGATGTGTCCTTACGCAAGAGGTAAAGTACTAGCTTATGCTTTAAGGCGAATGGAAGCCACATGAAAGAATTACTCCTACGCATGATTTGGAATTGGTCGTCATTGTGGCCTTGTAATTAAATATAGACACTATCTTTTACTAGAGAAAAGTGTTTCATCTACACCGATCACAAAAGTCTTAAGTATTTGCCCTCGCAACGAGAGCTTAACTTGAGACAGTAGATTGATGGAATTGATCAAGGATTATGATTGTGTGATTGACTACCATCCCGGGAAAGCTAATGTTGTGGCAGACGCTATGAGTAGAAAGTCAATACAAACACTACGAGCATTGAATGCTCATTTGTCATTATTAGACGACAGTGCAATCATAGCGGAACTAATAGCAAAACCGGATTTGTTGAATCAAGTGCTAGAGGCACAAAATAGTGATGAAAAAATTTCTGCAATTGTAAGTTAGAATAGAAGGGGAAAGAAACCGAGATTTCAAAGTGAATAAGGATGGATTCTTGTATTATAGAGACCGAGTTTGTGTACCTAATGATGATGAGTTGAAGAAATCCATTCTTGAAGAGGCACACAATGGATCCTTTGATATGCATCCTGGTAGCACGAAAATGTATCCGAATTTAAAGACTTCATACTAGTGGTCCGGAATAAAGAGAAATGTTTCTGAATTTGTGACCAAATGTATGGTGTGTCAGAAAGTGAAAGCTGAACATCAAGTTCCTTCGGGATTGTTGCAGCCTATGAGAATACCGAAAGTGGAAATAACGAATCACAATGGATTTTGTCGAAGTTACCAGCTGATGAGAAGCATGATTCGCCTTGGGTCGCGGGTAGACCTGATTGGTGGTCACTCACTTTTATCAAGAAGAATCGACTATTCACTTGATAAGTCATGTAGCTTTACATAAAGAAATAGTTCGGGCTACATGAGATTCCAAAGAAACATCAGCTCTCAGATAGAGATCCGAGGTTTACCTCGAGATTTAGTGAAAATTGCAAGAGGCTTTAGGCACTCGACTGAATTTCAGCACAGTTTTCCACCCGCAGACAAATGAACAATCAGAGAGAGTGATTCAAGTTTTAGAAGATATGCTGAGAGGTTGTGTGATCGACCATGAGGGTAGTCGATGTATATATTCCTTTAGTTGAATTTAGAGACAATAGCTTCCACGAAAGTATCGAATGGCACCTACGAGGCTCTCTGCAAAGGAAATGTAGAACACCATTGTGTTGGACAGAGTTAAGTGAGAAGAAAGTAATCGGCCTCGATTTGATTCAAAGAAATATCAAAGGTGAAATAATCAAAGAAATATTAAAGGTAGTCGTGGATAGACAAAAGTCTTACGCCGACTTGAAGAGAAAAGACATTCAATATGAGATTGGTGAGAAAGTGTTCTTAAAAGTTTCTCCTTGGAAGAAAGTCATGAGATTCAGGAAAAATGGCAAGTTGAGCCCTAGGTTCATTGGGTCGTATGAAGTGGTCAAGAAAGTGGGTCCAATGTCATATAGACTAGCCTTACCTCCAAAGTTGGAAAATATTCATAATGTTTTCCATGTTTCAATGTTACATATGTAAGTAGGTCGACCATCACATGTGGTCTCTAGTTATTGAAACTTGAGACTGGTGGCTGTTATACGGTAGAAAGAGAGCTCAGAGAGATTATACTTAGTCAAATAATAATATAACATTAGTCAAATAGAGAACCAAGACAGGGAGCAAATGCACGGTGGTAATCATGAACGAGTGTCCATTGTTCATTGCGATAATCATACGTCTTATGAGGAGGTATCAAACTAAATCACTCCCAGCGTTATACATGCCGAAGAAGAATAATTAGTCGCATTTATATTATTAAAGTAACAAAAATGATAAACCTCAATTATACAAGAATTATATAACGAATAAATATCAATATGAATCCAGTATTCACAAATATAGTATATACAAAGGAAAATTTGATGAAATGAAGTGTAAATGAAAGACAAAAGAAGGACCAAAATGCAAAAAAAATGGGAAAATGAGCAAAAATGTGAGAGCCAAACATGATCTTATGAAGGATGTGGAGTAAGACCAAATTTTGGTCTTAGAATGAGAGAGTTCTCATTTGGGTAAAAGAGAAGAGAATGACACAATTTAGAGAGGGAGCCAAGTTGGTGTGATTCTCTCCATCTTGGGTTCCATTTTATCAATCAAAAGGGAACTAGAGTCAAGCTAGTGGAAGAAATCAAGAGCGACATGAACTAACCTTTAACTTCCTCTTTAATGTTGTGTTTGGGTTTGATGAAAACCCCAAATTGGAATATAAGTATTTTAAATGGTTGTAGATCAGCTTTGAGGTTGTTTTGTGTTAAGTTTCAAAGTGTTTTTGGGTTATGATTGGTTTTGAGGAATTTTTATATAAAGGAAATGTTGGGGTTTTAGGGGAGATGCTGTCAAAAATTTTCCAAAACCCATGTTTTTGTTTTTGTAATAACTTGACTATCACTCATCCAAATTAAGTGATTCAAATTTTTGGATAAACTATACCGCATAGGAAAACAAATCCTTGAATAAGCGTGGTCTCAAATTTGGACCCAAATTGGCTAAAGTGAGGCTCAAGCCATGAGGCAAATTCTGGTTCAATTTGATACAATTTTGGTATTTAGGCTATAATTTGAGTTTCACTAATCCAAATTGAGTTATTCAAATTTTTGGGAAACTAGATTTCTAGGAGAACAAGTCTTCTTGAAATAAGTGTATTCAAATTGACCCCATCATCTGTAAATTGCCAAAAGTGAGACTCTATTTTCTGCAAACGCTTAGTTTGGTACAGTTTGGTGTTTTGGAATAGTTTTGGTATTTAAGCCATAAGTTGAGTTTCACTCATCCAAATTGAGTTATTCAAATTTATGAGTAAATTATACTTCTAGGAGAACAATTCTCCTTGAAATAATTATTCACTGACCTCATCAATTTAAATTGCCAAAAGTGAAGCTTATTTTCGCAAATTTGGTTATGTTTTGAAAATATATAGTCCTAATTATTTTAAACATATCTTGAGTTTTAATTCCGAATTGATGATTCCAATTTCGAACAAAATATATTTATGGGAACAATGGATCGAAAGAAGTCAGTAAAATGTGGCTCATTTGTTTATAGAAAATTTTTCGGTGAAGCTGGAGTAGAAAAACAACCCCAACTAGAAACCTAAATAAGTCAACTAATATTAGTTCTCTAATTCAGATGGATTAGGGTTGGTGACTTGTGCAATCGACTCCAAGAACGGATTCGATGATAGGAATCGAGGAGCCACAACCTTTTTGAGTTTGTTCTTCATACCTCTTTTCTTATTTCAAGTTTTGTGATTGTTAGTTTGAAATAATTTTCAAGAAAACTACATATGTGATTTGTTTTAAGCGATTAGGGAAAATTGATTTCAAATGCATTGCCATAAAAATTGCATGAGCATCAAAATGTATTATTTGGGTATAAATGTATACACAATATTGTAAATTACTATGACTGAGTTTTAATGCCCTTAATAGAATGTTATCTGTCATATTTGAGTTATGGACAGATTGGGATACCAATAAGAGTCAAACTAGCAGTACTGTGAACGAAATGAAATATAGCATACCGATCCGTAGCCCAACGGGATAGTATCGATAGTGTACACATAATGATTTTTAAATAACTAGGTAGTAGCCCAGCGAGACCATATTATGTTATAAAATAAGCTTACCCAGGTCTCACTTCATTGGACCTCCAGTGGCTTGATTCATATCCTATGCACCGAAATAAATTGTTAAATTTGTTTAAGGAAAAATTATATAAAATGTGTGAAATGCATGCATTTGAGTTTCAATGAAATATCAGTATACGAAATTGCATATTTTGAAGACTAAAATGATTTGCAAATGAAAGTATGTGAAATAAGCAACATATATATTATTAAAATGCAGGGTATTGTAATGACCATTGAAATTCAGCTCAAAACATTGTTTCAGAAAAAGTCGCACAGTTTTTTGTATTTAATCGAAATGGAAGAGAGAATTTGCATATGACTTAGGGGACAAGAGCAAAAGACCGTGAGTTAAGAGTCATCAGGTCAGAATCGTGCGTAGCATAAGAGTTCTCCGTCTCTACGCATAAATTTCATCCCATGACATTATTTGATTCTTTTTGTAATGAAAAAAAATATGTATAATTTTTCATGGGAAAAACATATTTGATTTATTTGTAGAGATTAACTCTGATAATGTTGAAAGGGCATACATGCCATATTGAATGAAAATGTTAATTGACAAAACGGTGGGCCCTCTTTAACCGAAATGATTATGTGACATTTATTTTTAAAGTATTCGAAAATGTATATATGATAAAACGGGTCCGTGTCCTCGAATCTGGTTCAGCCTCCGGGCCGGGCCGGGTCGGGTCGGGTATGGGGGCGCGACATAATCAAATGGGAATTCCAGGAGATTAGAAAGAGTTCTAGATATCATTCTTTCAATCAAAGAAAGTTGAAAGGATAGGTGTGAAACAGCCTGGTTATCAGCGATCGGGAGAGTAGCAAGAGCTCACAATTCTCTATGTAGAGAGTACTAAGAGATAAAACTGAGAGGATTATGAGCATATCCTGGGTGTGTGATACCTGTACCAGTTTAATGTCATAGTGGATTATTTTCTCAGATTTGCCCCTTGGAGGTTTCCCTCATTTTGAAGGTTTTACCAAGTTATATCGGGTGTCATTATTATCTTCCCTTCTTATTCTTTGAAGATTGGCTTAGCCTTCCATTTACACTTTCATTTCCGGAAGGTTGGCATAACCATCTATCTGTTGCTTTTATTATGTGGATTGGTTTAGCCTCCTAAGCTGCTTATGTACATTTTCGTGAATTGACACAACCACCCAACTGTTGTTTAATTTCTTGAAGGTTTAGCATTGTCATTCAATTGTTGTTTTATCCTATGGTTTGGTCTTGCTTCCCAATTACTGACATTTATAATTGATTGATAAAACCACCCAAATATTACTTATTATAATATTCCACATGTCACTCACAATCCCAATTGTGGGTTCCATAATGATTCAGACAAAGATAAAATCAAAGGGTTAGGATAGGCTTCCATCATAACAACGCTTCCAGTTTGGTCAAGAGAAACCCATTTATTAGAAAACACGTGCGCTTCCAACCACAGAAAGAGTCAAAACATTTCTTTTCCAGGTCCCCACCTTTGTTTGAAATGCTAGGAGAATAAATTTCACCTCTCGCCCCGTGACATTAGGACATTACTTCCAATGACAGTAGATTAATCTATCACCCCCATCAACAAAAACATAAAATTAAAGCAGATGGAATCTATAAAAGAAAAGTTATATGCCATGGAAAACTTAAAAGGGAGTCAAATCCACTTTCCAACAGTACTTCGTTTCCACATTTCAAGCATGTTCTCACCTTGGTGACATAGTTCTACTTTTCTTATAATAAGATTATATATTACTAGCACTGACTCAAAGGAATCATTTGTGTCGGAATTGGATTAGGTGCGCATCTCTTTCTTCTCTGTGCAAACTTCTAAGTTGGAGTGACTATGATTACAAACAGCATGGTAATATTTCTGCCTAATAGATTGCATGATCTGGATTGGTGGGATACTGCCCAAAGCTCCTGATCACTGTTTCTTTTATGGAATGAAGGTGAATATACATCACTTGTCTGATCACAGATTTGTGAAAAAATTGTACTAAATGCATCTCTATTTGTTTTTATCAGATACAACATCTTGGAAAAGATGAGTATAATAATGATCATTGATGTTTGTTGAAGTATTTGCAATATACAAATGTGTTAAAATCAATGACACAATAATAAAATATAAAAACAAAGAAAAATACTAAGATTTTACATGAAAATCCTTATAAGAAAAATCATGGATAAAGAAGAAAACTTCATTATGAATCTGAATATTAATTACAAAGTGGAGTGAAATGAAGAATAAACCCTAAAATATTGATATTATGAAAAAATAAGTCTAAACAAAGAAGGTCCATATCGGTTTTGAGCTTGCCCCCACACCCTCTTAAATCAATCGTGAACTATGGGCCATTTTGCTACCACAATAAATCCTTATTTTTTTTAACTTTTTTCTTTCACAAAAGTCATACCATGGGTTTTTTTTCAGACATAAATTCAAAACTAAATTCGAGTCACAAATCAAAAAGATGAATAAGACAGCCCACCGGAATGTTTCCTTGGAAAAGGGTCACATAATCTTTTTCCAAGTGGGAAAAGGAAAAGTGAGATTTGGTTTCTTATTCATGTGCAGGCGTAGTGGGGTCTTTCGCGAATGCTATTTCTCCCATTTAATAGATAGAATAGAACATCTTCTAAAGTTCGCTTTTAGTAGCATATATATATATATATATATATATATATATATATATATATATATATATATATATGTGTGTGTGTGATTTTAGGTTATATTTTGGAGCAACTTAATACATAGAACAGAGAATTCGATGGGGGGGTTTCTGGCAATTTTGGATTGATGGCAAGTTGGCAACTGACATACAAGGAAAGGCAAAGACCAAAAAATTTCTATCCTTTAGAGACATAAAGAAGGCTAAAAGCCTTCACTTTAGGTTGATATCTATACAAGAAAGACTGATGAAAGGAGTAGTGCATGACCTAAGAGCTCAGCCGTATGGAGCCCTCAAGAAACCAGAATTCCTACTGTTTTGAGAAAGATTTCTGTACCCATCTTTCTGTATTTTTTTTTTTTACCAATGTTGGTTTGTGAATAAGACTAGACAGAAATGGTGGCTGTTAAAATCTCCAGTTTCGCCATGTGGTCCTCAGTGTCATAAAAGGAGTTTTTTTTGATAATATGTCATAAAAGGAGTTAGGAAGGGGCTTGTTATAAAAGCTACGACAATTTAACGTAAAGATAAAGAATCAACGTAAAATACACGGCGCTTTAATGCTATTAAAAACACATAAGATGTATCAAGACATCCGAATATTACAAGTAGAAAATCACAAAATCCTGACGCCCATAATAATCGGTAAAATATTTCATAACCCCAATTCATAAACTCTACACATCTCGCACACGTATCAACCTTTTCTAATTTTTTCATCTCATGACCTAGAATATTTATAGGGATATTTCTAAAAGTTTTTCTTATTTTATACGGAAACATAATATAACAATAATATAATTACTATGAATTATCTTATAAAATATTCTTAATAAAAAAATCAATACAAATTAGAAATATGAGATATATTCTAAGAGGGCTGCATGTACAACATCTTTCACCAAAGGATAATTGAGAAGGGAATTTAGATGACCACTTTTTCTAGGATCTAACCTGTTCCAAACGTGACCCGCTACTTTCTGGTTTCCCAAACAGACCACAGAATGTAGAAAGGAGCTAGGGTGGAAGCACTGAATCAATGGAAAGTGTTTATTGGAAAACCTGTCATTTTCATGGTGGATAATCAACCAAAACATTTCTGAATGTGCCACCTTTGAATTCAAACCAATTGTGGTGTAGTATCATTTGAATGTTGGATCTTCACCATAAATTTATGATATGTTCACCAATAATGCAAATCAACTCTCCTTCATAACACTATAACAAAAAAGAAAAGAAAAATAAATAATTTAATTGTTGTTATTAATGATTCTGCTCACAACATGTATCATGGTTAACTTGATTTGCGGTAGAATATAAAGGTTTAAAAGATGCTTAATTTGCTGCCACATCTTGCTCTTCCTGGACATATATATGAGAAGGGAGAAATCAATCAAGGAAGAAGATGATGATGGATGGCAGAAGAAGAAATCAGCCGCTAGCCTTGGTATGAATAGAACAGTATTTGGAATCTCGGAGGGTAGGAAGGAAAAGTGAAAGAAATAAAAAATTACGTGTGAACTTAATAAATTAATTTTATATGTTTATTTATATTCATTTTATTTGTTTGTGTCTATTATGGACTAAAAAAATTTTAAAATATGTAAAATTTTAATTATAATTGATTTTCTTTTATATTTTTATATGGTAAAACTAAAACTGAGTATAAGAATTTTATTTTCCTTGTTATTTTTTTTTTCTTTAATACTTTTCGAATTCTAATCGATGCCCAAGTGGTCAAAAGGAAACAGAAACAACACAAGCATATTGATATTAGGTGCAATGAACTCAAACTTTTGATACGTCGATCGATGTGCCCAACAATCAAAAAAGTGGTTGTCAATTTGATTCCAGGGGCTGTCAACACTTCTTCTGTGCCTGGCTCAAGAAATTTCTCCATCCACCTTGATTTACCTCGCTTGTATTAATCGGGCGAAAACACACAATAAGCATGGATCTAGCAATACGATTAAACATGCAACCTGGTGATTCAAAATTCTATTAAATAAAATATCGGCAGATTGGCAGATCCGCTAACTGTATTTCAGATCGCCCACCAACCGAAGAATCTACACCGTCGACGACAAAGAATAAAGACGCAACCAACGATCTACACCGCCCAATCTTACATCGCACCAGACCGGGTCCCACCTTCCACAAACCACTCCTCGGTAAGGTGGTAGCGGATGTGCAGCACAATGAATCGACGTAGAATCGAATCTTAGAACACTTAGGAGAAAAAAACCAAAGAATAGAAAATTCTTCTTTTCTCTTGTTCTCGTATTCTCAAAAACGTATTTAAAAAACTCAGTTATAAAACCTTAAAAAACATTACATCAAGGAATAACTGCTCATAATAAATTTGTTAGTTGGCTATAAATAACTGTCATATAATAAATTATAGCTTTATTATAAAACCGCTCATATAATAAATTATATTTATTATAAATTTATATAATTTATACATATATTTGAGAATACCAATCAGAGCATAATCATAACAACTT
This sequence comes from Tetrastigma voinierianum, assembly GCA_016808115.1. NCBI lineage: Eukaryota > Viridiplantae > Streptophyta > Magnoliopsida > Vitales > Vitaceae > Tetrastigma > Tetrastigma voinierianum. The sequence continues at coordinate 91,083 of JAEQBH010007127.1, read as the reverse complement.
CCACTCGTCTCGGGCAAACTTGAGTATAAGCCCAAACCATGTAACTCAACTGCTCTATACCCATTATCGGGATATGAGTCTCACACTTTCCCCGAGCTAACTGGGATCCAATCCATATTAATTAAGGCCTCAGTAATTGAAAAGCAATTATCTAATCCGGTACACTCCACTAAAGGCCCAGAATAACTCCAAAAAAAATTACAATATTGATATATTACCCTCTCCATTGTAAATATCGATAATTAATCGACATATTTTCTGTCATCAATTAATTATTTTAATTCTTGATTTAATGTTTCTCTAACGGATCAAAATGCACTCTGGCCGCTGACTTCATTACATCCAAGCATCGTAAACATATCAGTTATGATATTTCATACAATTTCCATTTTTGTTTATTTCATAAGTAAATACCGGTAATTAAACAATCACTCCCAAATCATCTAGGTATCGTCGGCCAAAATAGCCTCACATATCGACAATTCAAAGACCGATAATTATTCAATTACCTATTTAAAATAAACTCCAGACGAGAGAAAAATAATAATCAAATATCACTTGAGATTTAATTCTTCATTAAATTTAACTTTAATCAAATCTTTTCTTTAATCCTATCAATGCAAAACATAATCGCACCAATATTTATAATAACCAAGCACGCATTATTTCATAAAATATTGCGCCTAAATAAAGCGCCCAACTTTATTCAATAATCATGATCTTATTCATTAATTATGAGAACTTACGATCACGCTCTCTTCCATGACGTATCCATACGACCATATAATCGTGACAATTAATCCGGACCTTAATACGAAAAATACTAGTTGGTGCACAAGGTGAAATTATCACCTCATCAAATTTTATTACGTAGTATCACAATAATTTTATTTGTCTTGCTACAAAGCTCAAATAAAAACTCCCACTAGTCCTAAAATAAGTCCTGTAATCTCCTAACACCCATAGAATCCTACATGTCTTTCAAAACTCAATTGCAGAGCCTTGTGAACGGGTCCGCTAGGCTTCCTCCTCCCCGACGCTATTTCGTAACCACCGTGTCTCCTCGCTCAATGATGTCTCTGATCGCGGTACTTCCTCAATGTGTTTTGCTTCAGATACCTTGGTTCTTCGGGATCGTGCCACGGCCCCACCGTTGTCACAAAGAAGGGCAGTAAATGGCCGACCAAGACTCCGCATCACCCGAAGATCCATAATGAACTTCTTCACCACACAAATCTCCTTTTTTTTTTACCGCCCGTAGCAAAGAACATATCGCCTTCGTGGTGGAATCACACACGTCCGTTTAATACTCCTCCAAATGCATAGCTCCACCATATAGTGTAAACACATAACCGTGAGGTAGATTTCCTCGAGTCAATATCCCCTCGAAGTCTCGAAATCAGGAAACCAATGGTTTCTTAAACTCCCACTGAATATACTCAGCATATAACCCTGCTCTCCTGCGATACTTAAGTATGCTTTATCGCAATCCAAAGGTTCTTCACCGGATCGATGATACCGCCACAACTCCCATCGCATAAATGTATATCCGCCTCGGTACATAACATGGCATAAGCACGAGATCACTCTATGCCTTGGCAGGCATAAGGTATCCTACTCATACGCTTCTTTCGCCAGGAGTTTTGGTGATTGCCTTTAGAAAGATGAATTTATATCTAAAGGGTAAGGATCCCTTTGGAATTTTCCTCTATGTTAAACCCGATACACGTGACAATATAAGAGGCTTGAGATATACAACAACCCATTCTTCCTGGCCTCGTGATAAGTTTGATTCCAAGAATATAGTCAAGTTTCCTCCCAAGCTCTTTCATATCAAACTGCTTTATGCAACCACCTTTACACCCGACAACACTTGTCGGTCGCTTCCGACAACAATATGTCATCTACGTAAAGGACTAGAAAACTACCGTGCTTGGATTCTTGTAAATACAAGGTTCATCAGTATTTTCTCAAAACCAAGAAGTAAATGGCCTGATCAAACCCGATGTTCCATGAGATCTCGATGCCGCTTAAGTCCAATGGACCTTTGCAACTCGTGATACCATGTGTTCTTTGCCTTTAGCTTTGAACCCTTCGTTGTCGTGATGTAGATGTTGTCCTCATTTAAATTGCCATTTAAAAAGGTCATGTTGATATCCATCTCAAATCGTAATCGAGACTGGGCTAGCCTACAGCCCAAGTTAATCCCGATAGATTTAAGCATATTACTCTGCCAAAAGGTTTCTTCATAATCTATCCTTTCGGGTATAGCCTTTCACAATAATCTAGCTTCAAGGTTTCCACCTTCCCATCCGATCCTCTTTTCTCTTTGTAAATCCACTTACACCCTATCGGGTTTTACCCCTCGGGTGCCTCTACAAGAGACTGCATCGAATTGAATACATAGATTCCATTTCACTATTCATGGCTTCTTTTGCCACCTCCTACATCCACATCTTCCTGCTTCTTTTGTAATTGATGGGATCATCTTCACCGTCAATAGCAATAACTTGGTACTCGCCTAGCAAGATATCTCGCAGCTTCCGCCTTTACTCTGTCACTTCACACAAGCTCCACCTGTCGTGGGAAGCTCATTGTTCTCGAGTCCGTAGCGTACTAGTTCCTTGTACTGCCTTCTGCCCCGGGTCTCCCACATGGCTGGATCTTGTTCCACCTGTTCCACTCGTGCTGTTCACCTCTGCAAGGCATTTTCCCCTTGAACATGCATGAGAACCATGCATAGAGGCCAAGACACCTGTGTCTGCTTCACTCAGCCGAAATGTTCTCATGAATTATTTTACTGGGTTTGAAATTGCTTTTATATAGTCTTCCCCTCTGAAAAAGTTGCGTGAGTACTCAGCAATAACCTTATCCTGGCACCATAATAGTCCACCTCTCATTCTTAGCACCCAACAAAACACGCAAACCGACGCGATTCCAACTTATTCGATCCTCTAAGACAATGCAGACAACCCATATTCCCATGTTATGCTTAACTAGGCTTCTCGCTGCTCTTTCCACAAATTCCGGTGTCTACTAACCGCTAGGTTGAAACTAAATTCAAGATATATTTGCGCTTTCTATGGTATATCCCCAAAACGATATAGTAGAGATGAATAACCAAGCATCGACTCCTCACCATATCTCAAGAGCTTCTATTTCTTCTTCTCGTGAACTCCATTTTCACAAGATCCCAGCCGATAGTTGCGGAAACTATCCCCCTCAGTCAAGCAATTTTAAACTCTCCAAGATAGGTATTCACCAATTCTGTCATAATCAAGCTCTTTGACATGGAGTCCCAACTGCTTTCACTCTTTATACTCGAAATTTATGAGTTTCACTCACGATTAGTAAATATATCCACATTCAGTAGTCATCCAGAAGGTGACAAAATACTCATACCTCTCCGCTTGACATTTATTGGTCCGCACACACGCATGCACCAATTCCAATACACTACGTGATATCCTTTCTGCTTTAGTGGGCGCCCGGTCATTTTACCTTCCAAATAAGACTTGCACATCATAGGTCGCAAGTCTAGGAAGTTAAGATCCTCCCACTTTACCAAACCATGAACTTATTAGGATTATTATGACTTAATCAAGAATGCCAAAGGTAATGTCACTTGAAACTTTCCTTTTCGCTAGGCAGGATCATGCTGATTACCAATTTCAAAGAATTAAACATCATAGGACACAGGACTCAAAACAATAATAAAGACCATCTATCAAATCATCGCAGAAATAACCTAAGTCAATGATTGTAATGTATATTGAATTAAATTCACTTAAACCTTGTCTTAAATAAACAACTAATGTAAAATTAAATTCCTTTAAAATCCCAAGACATATAAAACAACATTAAAGAGAAACCCATCATTATTGAAAAATAATTCTACTATTCTAATGCTTTAACTGAGACATGTTCTCCATTTCCAAGCCTCAAAAAACCTCTGCCTCGTCCAAACTGCTTGGGGTTTGTCTGAATCCACTGAAGAGTATCGTACATGGTTAGTGGCCCTTAATCAATGATCCATTTATCATTATAATTCTCCACTAAACAAGTTTCAACCACATTTAAATTACTCCATACTCACAAAAGTAATCTGAGGGCACTCGTCACTGATCTTCAACTTATCAAGCACTTCTGTTGCCTTTCTAGCTTCTTCATAGCGGTGGTTTTGGGAATCGGTACCCGACCCTTCGCTTGTTCTTATTCTTTTCCCACTCTTAGGTTTCAGCCAAAGTAGAACCTCGGGCCATATGAACACCTCACTTTCCTAAAAGCCCTTTCTAAGACTTTCATAAGTTCATGCATCAACTCGTAGAGCAGATCCCATCTGCTCATATTATAATTAACTTTAAACTGAGTAAAACGATCAGGCAGTGATTCAAATATGAAATCAATTTGGGACTTACCCATCTTCATCCCCAATATCACTTCTTCACTGACTGAGATGTGACATCATTTTCGCACAATGATCCTCACTTCCCACTATTTTAAATGTTCTTCATTATAAACTTAATCATGTTCTCTGCCTTAAAGAACTTGTTGATTGTGCAAACATCTTATCGAGAGTCCGATCATTTCGTCCACTCGAGATGAGATATCCAGTCTTTCAAACGAATATTAGCAACACCGGGTAAGAATATAGCAAAATAACCGATATATTTGCCTCATTCCGCTCATACTTTTCTCGACTGGGTCGATGCATTTGTCATGGCTCATTGGGCTTTGGTGTGGTTAGACAAACTTCGCTTTTCAAAATCCGTAATGTACAGTTGGTTTTCCATTCTACTATAATTATTTCCATCCATAGCTGAATTAAAATCATCATGTTAAGAACATATTTTTCAAAAATACACACACTATATTAAAACGTATTATCTTACAATAAACATATAATCTTAAATTTAGTTAATCCCCAAAACTTATTTTCGCTTATTGTAAATAATTATTCGTTTCCATTATAAACACTTACGTCAAGTAAGAAATTTATAACAAAATTAATTTGATCATGAAATGATTAGTATCCTTACTAAGTTGGTTCCCAGAAAGATGGGGAGTCCCAAGCTGACTACTTCAAATCCCACCTTCTTAGATTAACTTTCCTGATAATACATAATCATTTCACTCTCTAATTGTTTCAAAACTTCGGGCACTTAATAAAAAATATCATAGCCCGCCGGGAGGGTAATACCTAAATTGCTCAATGTTTTTAACTATCGCTTTAATTTCAAAATTATCTTTAATATCCAAGATTGCCGTAATGCTAATGATCAATCTATTAAAATTTTGAAACTTAATCGGAGGTCTAATCCAATAAAATCCAAACCATGTTTATCCGCTGGGGCATCACATGATCATTTTATTATTGGGACCCATTAATGGAGCCCTAGTTTAAAATTAATTAAATTAATTAAAACCTTCACCATTCAATATTTTAAATAATAGATTTCTAAAAATTTATTTCAAAAAAAAAAAATTAAAATAAATAATTTTTCCATATTAATTATTAAACTAGATAATAGAATCATAATAATTATTATGCACATGTAATTATCATTGATGCAAATTTATATGGCACCACCTATATTCTATATGGCATGTTATCACATAAAACATGTTATAAGCATATAATTTAAACCATTCACAAAAAAGCATTAATTAAATAACTTTAATCATGGTTTTCCTAAAAATAAAATTAACACATAAAATATCCTAAGGTTTCAGCTCCAATTATTTTAGCTTACAAAGGCATAAACAAAACTAAAATAAATTAAAACCCTAAACCCTAACATGTTCTAATTTGAAGGGTAGTAGGTCCCGCCGTCCACCAAATCAAAACCGCCTGTGGGAAGAACCACCATCGCACGACGAGCGTCACGGAAGTAGCCGCAAACGACCAAGAGACGCCCTACGCCCAAAGACTATCAAATGGAGCGGCGCACCACGGCAAACTTCCACCGGCCGCGCGGTAGCGCCAGCAAGTGGACGACGCTTCGCACCGCGATCCCGTCCGACGCGTCTCCTCCTCCTCTAACGTTTCACCTGGGTGGTCACGCTTCCTCAGATGGTGTCCAGATCTTCCTCCTATTTCCAAATAATGAAGGGTGTACAGACATTTACGTGATTTGAAATTTAAAATTACAACTATTTTTAATTAAAAAAATGTAAATAATAAATAAACTGTGGAAGGAAACCTCGATCTTATGACCAGCCTCCCTGTTACAAACCCAAAAAATTAATACAATCAAAAAATCTACCATGGATCTAGGGCAAAACCATTAAAATAATACATCCATTCATGAACAAAAATCATAAAATTAACAGATCTAATCATGCGATCTAACAACAAATAGAAACCTAGGTGCCATATACTAAATCAACATCAGGGCTCACATGCATTATCAATACTCAGATATTACATACTAATCATAAAGATGCTCGATACCAATCAAGGAAAAACACAAATGGTTACGGATCTGAAAATATGATTAAACATGCAATCGTATCTAAAATTCAATATTAAATAAATTATCTATGTAGATTTGCGATCCGCCAACCAGACTTCTGTGACGCCCACCAACCAAAGAATCTACAATCACGATCCCACAAAGCACAAAGACGCAACCAACGATCTACACCATTCAACTCCACAGACGCACACCGAGACCGTCCGATCTTCCGTGATCTATCCTCGTGGGGTGGTATGGATGTGCACAATGAATCGACGTAGAACTCGAATCTTAGAACACTTAGGAGAAAAACCAAAGAATAGAAAAATTCTTTCTTTCTTTGTTCTCGTATTCTCAAAAAATGTATGAAAAAACTCAAAGAGAAAACCTTAAAAACATTACATCAAGGAATAACTGCTCATATAATAAATTATTTATTATAAATAACTGCTCATATAATAAATTATATTTATTATAAAAACCGTTCATATAATAAATTATATTTATTATAAATTTATAATTTATACATATATTTGAGAATACTAAGTGGGACCCAAGAGCACATAATTGCTAACATTCACATCTTTTCCTTTAAAGAAATTGATAAATTAAGAAGACTGGTTTGTTTGGTATGTAAAAATATGAATGAAAGTTCATTATGGTTGGTACAATCTTAATAGATAATATGAATTCAAAAATAAAAAGATAAAATTACTCATATAAAGATGCATAGGTTTTAACTCTTCGAACCATGCTCACATCCATAGATTAGAGAGAATCTTTCCATTATACTACATAAAATATTATTTAGGTAGAATAACATATAATTGGGTTCCCAAAACATCTCATGTTTCCTCATTTATTGTATTCATACCTAGAACCGTGGAATTCACTGCTCCACCGACTATCCCCATTATTCCTCACATCTCTATACACCCTGTATAGCATTTAAAACCTTATATCTTATAACTTTTTCCCATATGAAATAAAATATTTATTGTGATATTTATAACCACTTTTTTTATTCTAAAAGGAAACATAATATTATAATAATATAATAATCTAAAAATTATCCTATTAGATATTCTTTACAAATAAGAATTAATACTAATTAGGAGTTTGCATATACAATGATTTGGTATGCGAATATGAATGAACACCTGAGTTTCTTTGGAAAGGTTGAAATATGAATGAATGTCAAGTTTTTACTACATAGTTTCAATAGATGTCAATATATATATATACCCTATACACCAATTTTGGTGAATTAAAAGAAAGAACCGAATCAAAGGACTAAATATTAATAATGAAAGGGTCTTGTGATTCTGATTTAGCCCCGCTATCTTGTGGGAGGTGGTGATCATATCCGATATCGAATATAAAGGAAAGTTTATGACACTACATGGGTATGTGTTTCTCTTTAATTTTGTAGACCCATTTTCTAATATGATATGGCTCAATAATGCCATAAAGGTGTTTATCACATTTCACATTGGTAAGGAGGAGAGGTGTGGTTTGACACCACAATTTCATGAGATGTTATCCTACATTCTATAAGGAAAAAAGTTCTTATTACTATAATCTATAATTTTATATAACCCTATCAATGCATTTTTTTATTTTTTAGCCCAAAATCTCATGGGGAAAGTTTCTCACATCTCACGTCAATTGACTCCTCTAATTATAGAGACACGATTTAACACTATGAGGGCCTTTTGGGTCCAAATCACAATCCTTTGGATCCAAAACCAACAAAAGTAAACAATATCTATTGTTTATCTACTAGGCCCCGTTCTCAAAATTCTTTAGGACATGACATTGTCAGAGTAGCTGTCACACTCCATATCGAATAGGATAGAAAGGCTCAAAGGGGAGTTTTGTACAGAAATAGGGTGTTTGAAAATAAAAAAGATAAAATCAGTTCACAGGCGAAAGAATTGACCAAAGTAGTGTGCAATGCAGGCAACGGGAACGCTGGCATTTGATTCCTACTGAAACCGGCAACGAGGACAGCGGCATTTGAATTAAATTAATTGTCGTCGACCACAACAGCGACATTTGAATTAATCAAATGTCGTCGTCCACAACGGCGGCACGGCGGCATTTTAATTAATTCAAATGTCGTCGTCCACAACGACGGCATTTGGCTGAATAAAATTTGATCGCCCTGGGCTTTTTTTTTCTCCGCCCAAATTTCTTCTTTCTTCTCCTACTCCGATCAAACTGGTCCCGCTCCGAGCTCCGACCGTCTCTCCTGGTCGCTCCTCCTTCTCGCCCTTCGTTAATCCCGACTGTAACGCTTTTCGCTTTCAAGAAACACTTTATTTAATTTTTCATGTGCTTTTATGCAATGTTGTCTCGAAATGTGCAATGTTAGAGACGATGTGTTTTTGCTTGCCGTGGAATTTATAATTGCATGTTCTGATTTGTGATCTTTATTGGTGGTTAGGATAAATTTTCTAAGGAAACAATCATATTTGGAAAAATAGAACGGCCATACGAAAATGTTACCATACTTAGACAATTAGTTTTTACGAAAATGTACAGATCCATGTATTTTACCTTATTTACAACGAATATTCTCAAATCAATAGATCAAAATACAAGCAAAGGGAAATCAAAAAATAAATTAACTGCCACTACCACTCGCCAGATATGGTCCTCAAAGTTTTAAAGCCACCGGGCTTTACGGAGTGCACACCAAATCCTATGATAATATGCACTTTTCAGACCAAAATTAAAAGTTATCGCGAAGATAAGAAGCAATTGGTTAAATAATCAATAGTGATATTATCATTATTATGGTTTTTTTTAACACTTAATGGGTTTGGAATGTAGACATTTTTTACTCTGCGAGATCGACTTTGGATTTGTTTGTTAATGTCTCATCGTGCCATGAAAAGAAGATCGACTACAATAAGTGATACATAAGTTGAATTTTTTTGCGATAAAGCAATGGATGTAGCATATCATGGCTTCTCGTTGTTTATTTGCTCCACGGGCCACAAAGCCTACCCTTAAGATGGCTTGCAAATTAATGGCTCGAATTCAAGGCCTCTAGTTATAAACTAAACTCAAATACTATATTAAATTATAAATTTTTCTAAAATCTCAAACTCTAAGAAATTGGTTGTAATACGATTATTTATGGAGTTAGAAAATGAAGAAAGTGCTTAAAATGACGTAAAAAAAAAAAAAAACATGTTTAAATATAAATAGAACAACAAAATACACAAAATGTCACAATGATTGAAATTAAGGACACTTTGATTGTTTTCTTTATGATAAAGTTGATTTGATAACAGGGTAATGACCTCTCATATTATTTAATTCATTTGGGACCATTTTGTACAGGTCAAATATGTCTATTTCAACAATTCCCGTGATATGTTACTATAATGGACAAATAGTGAGGACTAAAACAGATGTCGAATATGAGGGAGCGAACTTTACGGCGCTTTGAAGATACCTATGAATGCACGTTTAACAATCGACATTGATATGATATACTCAAAGACAAACTATCGACACAAACGAAGATTCAAATTCAGTACTCATTCAGAAGTATCCTCTAGAAATGGAAATAGTTCCAACTCTTTCCAAAGACGCAATGACAAGAGCCACAGAAAATGTCGAATCAAGTTAGCACAACAACCATCGAGGAAATTGAACTCGTATATTAAAGTTGTTCGAAATAAGGCACACCGAATCCACTCGCGCGGCCATGTATATTTATTTGTTCGCGACAATTACAATGTCAGCACAACTGACTACTGCTTGGCTCCAGACCAGGCGCATCGATAATCGGAACAAATGGAGATGATGAAGATAAAGGCGCATGAAGAAGGTAATGATGAATATGATGATGGTGTTAATGATGAATGTGGGATGGAGATGATGAAGACGCTGACGACGGACATGCATCCTCCTCGAATCGTTAACCAAGTTTCGAGAATGAACAAGTGGATATATGTCTCAAAGACAAGCACTCAGAATGTATCAAATCACCTGTGATGATGAGACATTGGATGAGTCATCCTCTCGTTAATTATCACTTACCACCAACACCTCAATTTCAATATGAAGAAACCTGATAACAATGTCATTGCAAGTCAGTTGACTCAATGCGCAAATAGACTAATCTGCTATTCGAAATGAGAATCTGCGATTGCCAAGTTTTTAATTCAACCGGGATTGGCAGAAGAGGCTACAAAGATTTACTTAATTACAAAGACACCAAGAGTATGTCGCAGTTGCATCCTCAAAAAATTGCTCATTTTGGGCATGTAAGCAGCGCTAAGAATGTCATCGGGCCCATAAGCTTCGCAAGCAATGGTCAGAAAGATACTTCGTTATTTGTTATCAACAAATATACTGGGCCGCATACTTGTGTCGGTCTCGCTTGAACCGAGACCATCACCAATTAGACTAAAATTGGTTGCTAGTCATATATAAAGGCATTAATTGCGCACACCATACTGGCTCACTACGCTATTCAAGCAAGTGTAATGGAGAAATGGGGATATGAAATTTCATGCAAAAAAAGTGTTTGGATGGAAAGCATAAAAGCAATTAGACAATTATTCGGGTGATTTCTTTCACCATATATGTAGTTGCCACGTTTGTTCTCGTACATGAGCAAGCAAACTTGTATGTATCAAGTATTCTCGGGAAAACACGTGAAAATTAATATGCCAAACACCGAGATATTCCAACGCTGTTCCTACTATTCAAGCCATCTATTGAATGGTTCAAACATTGTCAGTCTCCGTAATGAGTATCATGGTACACATTTATAGCGGGGAAGTATAAAGGAAAGTTATTGATCAAGTATGGGTGTGACTTTAAATAATCGATTGCTTTCCCATCGGGCATTTGTACTGCCGTAAGGTGAGAATAATGATAGCTAGGATGGTTCTCGCATGTATAAGAAATACGCGACTCAACTATCGAATTTGCATTATATCAATCGACATCCAGCATCGGGCGGCGTAATGATCGATCCATTCGTCGGTCGCACTAACCGCCTATCACAAGATTTCCAGACGCGCCATTTTGCAAGCAATTTCATGACTTCTGCTCAAAGACAAAATTTTCAAGAATTTGGTATGCGTGAGCAGCTTTAGCGAGTGCACGTAACGAAATTCAATAAGCATATGAATACAATTGGGAGAATTAATCCTGAAGCACTGCAATGGCTGGAGGCTATCCCACTCCAGTTATGGGCTCTTTCACACGACGGAGGTCGAAGATATGGGTTAATGACAACCAACATTTCAGAGGTATTTAACAGCGTCCTAAAAGGAGCTCGTAGCCTACCAGTAACTGCATTAGTACAGTTGACCTTCTTCCGTCTCAACGGTTACTTTGTTGTAAAAGAAGGAACCAGTGCTAATAGATTGGCATCTCGCTCGAGCGCTCACTCCGTATGTTGATGCGCAGATCCGTGCTCGTGGTTGTTGGCGTGTTCGATGGAAATCAGGCTTTACGACCACGCATGCGGTTAGTTTCATATCAAGGAGAGTAGGTGTCGAACTCATCGCCTCAACTTACATGAAAAAATAGCCATAAGGAAAGACACTGATATATGGGTTCATGTGTACCCATATGATAGCAGATGTCAAAGATCGTGTTGATTTCGCTTTTTCAGGGAAGGCTACTACACTACTCGCCCTACGGCGACACATGGGCAAGCTTCCTTTTCCATCCAATACTCAATGGCGACGCGTTTCTTTATGGTGGTCGATCGATCAGATCACTCTGGATTCAATGCAACACATGGTGCTGGACGTCCTAGATCAACCCGTACGTGATAATGACGGACGTCAGAGGGAAACCCCGATCACATGTGGGTCAAAGTTAACCTGGTCACAATCGCCGTTTCGTAAGAACAGAAAATCAAGTTTAATAAATGAATGTACGAATATATGAATGTAGTTGTTCTATTATCTATGATTCGTCCTCCTTGTCAAGGCTCAAAGACTGTGAGATTAAGCTAAAAGATGAAGAAGAGGTATGTTTTTTCTTAGTCCTTATGAGACTGACCCCACCCCCCCACTCTTCTTCATATGATTTTTCGATGCATTCTATGAAATGGTATGGTAATGATGATGCAAAGGGTGTTAATTTTTTGCAGGGGAAGTTTCATTCCTTCCACCTAGATTTATGGCGCCATCGTCAGTTATCTTACCAAGGCCCCTGTTGGTCCACATTGACGCAAAATGTATGTTTCGTTTTCTTTGTCCTTTATTTTGTTTTTAAATTTTATATATTTTCGCTTTTGTGTATATGTTGTAAGAGGTTGTGATATGTGCTGATTTGTGTTTTTAGGTCCTCGTGTAGGCCTTACCACCTCAGATCGCAGATGCACCTTCGTGTTATCAAGGTACGCCGAGCTCTTTTAAAGCCTCTTTGCTCGCTTCTATAACCGTAAATAATCGTAGCAAGATATTATATTATGTAGTCACGAGAGTCTGGGTATGAACAACTAACTGGATGATGAGAACTACAGCCTTCAAAGATATCAAGAGTAGATTTTAGCCTCCACCGCAAGAAAGAGCGCGATGATGCCGATATTTTTTTGCTCGTAGTGAGCTTGCTGGCCCAAGATTGGCTAATTTCATACCTGAACTGTACCGTGTTTTATGTGCGTATTAGCTATCGATAAATATATAAAGCCGGGTTCCAAGTAAGGAGAGGGTTTGTTGCTTGCCATTTTCCTCTGCCACATTTTGGCAACTACCGTATACGCATGTACTTTATCGTGCCTTTTACTTCGCCTGCCTATATTATCCTTTTCGCTATCAAAAAAATTATTTATAAATAATATATATATATATATTTGATGATGCTTTTCAACCTGAATCGGGCCGGAGCGTAGGCCGCCGAAATGACTCGTCGCTCTACGGCCGGGATCGGGAGGACTACGCGATCGGGGCCCGGCTCCTCGATCCGAGACTTTATCTCCGATGGTCCGCAGCGCCGTGCTACCGTCGGCCCGTGGCGGATGCTACCGACGGCAGGTTCGGATGTCGCACTCTCCCGCAAGAAGAACCGGCGAAAGCAGGCGGCCAAGGTTTCGCCGTACGCCCGACGCCTAAGTCGATTTCTTTCTCGAGAGGAAAAAGAGAGAATACTTAGATCGTTTAGTATCGACTTATCTTCTAAGTGGTGGAGCGCTTTTGTATTTATAATGGATATTCATCCATCGACGACGACGAGGAGTCCTTCCCATCGTGGGGTATGTTTCCTCATATGCTTAGCCTTTTTAGACTTGAAGATGATTGGGTCAAAAGAGCTGGTTCTTAATAATCCTCCCTCTTTATTGGAGAATGTCCAACTGATGGTCTTCTATTGCTTTTTCTTTCCTTTATACAGGACTTGATCGAGGATATCTTTTTGTGTGGAATATTTTGTATCTTCTCGTTATCGGGAGGATATGGGCCGACCGCCGAAAGCACGTGGGTCTTCCCGTTTCGAATCCATGTTTCAGGGCCTAATGAGTCAATGGCCGGTCACGGGCCGTGGAGGACACTACGGGCACGACCTCATTGCCTTCCTGCCGTGCGATTGAAACGCCGACCCATTTCTCTATATCCTTATCACGCTCTCAAATTTCGCGGTACGGATTAAGTGTGGCAAGGGTCAGATTAAATCCCCGCGACTCGCTGTTATTTCCCGTGTCCGCTCTGATGGATTGATCAACCGTCCGCCGTCATATGCCACTGATGGCTCTTCGAAGCCTCTCGTACTGCTTCATTCCCTTGTTTTCCTATTTCATCGACCTTCTAGTTCGACTTTAGCCTCATAACTCCCTGTTTTTATATTTCTTGGCGTTTGCATTTCGCTTCGGATTTTGCTCTATCCGTCAGCGGTCGGGTCCGTGTCTTTTCTTTCCCCTCGGGCCTGGCGCAAGATCCGTCCCGTCGTGTTTCTTTCGATTGATACGACGAGGCCCTGTGGTTCGGGCCAAGGTTCGACTTCGCTGTTATGCCACGGGTCCCAAACGTTTCTTCCTTTGCGCATCAACGATGATTCTCCGTTGATGCCTACCCCGGCAGCCGGGGTGTCTCCGCTTGTTTGATTCGCTGGGCCTCACTGCCGAGGCGCCCCTTCCCCAGGTAAGGGAAAAGGAAGATAAACTTGATCAAATATCCTGGGTCTTGACTATCTCGCACGTGCGACATTCTCGCGGGAAAGTGGCCCCAAAGAAGATGTCGGGCCCTTATATGAGTCTACTTTTGTCGAACGACACCGCCCCTTCCCGTGTTCTATACGGTCTCCCGATTCGACTCGTTACATTACCTCCGTGTCCGAATGGTATGTTTCAGGTCGCCTTGGAGCAACCCGCCTCCGTCTATCGCGACCCTTTCATCAAACAAAGTTCTTCAAAGATTTACATCCGCTCTTCCCAACTCCGCCCCCAATGGTCAGCATTTTGCTGGCTCAGCCGGTCTTTTTTAGAGATAGGCTCAAGGTCCCTAAGGTGGCTTTGCTCCTGCATCTTTTTATCCGATTTCGCTACCGCCGAGGGTTTATTTATTTCCTAGGCGTCCCTGGGCCCCTCGTGATTTTTATCTTCCTTCTTCACTGACATGAAAAATCCGATATTTCTTCGCAAGGGCTCCAACTGGAGTACACTCCTTAGACAAGGAAGACACCCTAGGCGTACCCAGAACGTGGGGTGCCCCTGATAACCTTCGTGAGTATCATCCTTACTCGTTTAATCGATTTAAAGTTGATCGATATCCCCGACCTTAAGTCCTTATATTTTCAGATGCCTGCCTCTGGGGCTTTCGCTGACGAAGATAATCACTGCCGTCTTTGCTCGACCGAGTGTTCCGCTCGCTCCCACGCAGAACTACTAAGGTCGGATGTCCCCAAATTTCATCCTAGCCTGAAGTCCATAAAATCTCTCCGTTTTAGTGGCCTCTCATCTCCCCACTGGTGTTTTCTGCCTACTGTATCTTCTCTACTCGAGGAGATTTTGAATTATCCCGGGAGGGATATCTCGAAAACCCTGAGTGCGAAGAGGAGGAAAGTAGATTCCCCAAGAGGGATCACCACCAGAACAAAGTTCTGAGATTAGAAGCACCTTCAAGTCCCTCATTCAGCACCCTGCTCGGCCTTCATCCTCACTGGGCCGAGGTTCCCTGTCTCTCGCTCCACTCCCCTCCGAGCCTCCATCGCAGAGGTGGGAATCCTCAAACGAGGCCTACGACCAACCGTCGCGCTTTGCTCCATAACCATCTGAATGCCCTACGCACTCGCCAAGCCATCTCCTGAGAAGGTGATAGAGTCGAGGAGGAAGAAAACAAATCAAAGGTTGATGAAATCAAGGATTCTTCGGCCGCCTAATGCGAACTTTCTGTACGGTCGCTTTCATCCATCCTCAAAGATTCCCGACGCTTTGAGAGATCAAAGGTTGCCGGCTGATATGCCTCGCCTCGTCTTTCTGGGACTTACTCTAGTTTATAATTATGCTAATCCTCCTCACCGGTTCGAAGTGTCGACTCTACTGTGTTTGTCTCCAGCCGCCACTCATTCGCGGGGGCTTGGCTCGAAAAGCCCAACCTGAATGAGAAGCATGTATGATCACTCGAATTTATAAGGCTTAAAGTGACTACTTTAACTTCTCGAGCGGACGAGCCGCAGGGCTGTGCAGCTTATGTCCTGAGAAATGTAAAGATTCTACGTCGACCGGGCACACCTCATCACCCGTGATCGGGCCGAAAATAGAAGGCGAGGTCCGAGCAGCCCGGCGATTGCCGGAGAGCTCCGAAAGTTCCGGGATGAGCTTCGTGGCTCTACATGATCTCTATTGAGACTCTGAGGAGCCGCGATTCACCCAAGACGAGCCATCGTTGCGGAGAACTCGCCGCTTCCCGACGAACAACCCGGATCCGGCGCGGCCAGCGCGATCACCCATTGGATTCGAATGGAGAAACAAATG
Organism: Tetrastigma voinierianum; assembly: GCA_016808115.1. Taxonomy (NCBI): domain Eukaryota; kingdom Viridiplantae; phylum Streptophyta; class Magnoliopsida; order Vitales; family Vitaceae; genus Tetrastigma; species Tetrastigma voinierianum. The sequence continues at coordinate 74,673 of JAEQBH010007127.1, read as the reverse complement.
AGATTGCTCGCCGCGAGATTCTCGGGAGGGCAAGGTGTCATTGAGACCGCCCGACGTGAGTCCTCGCCGTGACTTGTCGACTCCGCTGCCGGCAGTGCCGCGGGATTACGCGACCAACTTCATCCGCGCCGACGCATTTGCCGTTCGGGAGGACGCAGGTCATCAATAATCATGGACTGGGGCCGGTGCTCAACGGGCTTCGGGTGGCTCGCTTTTCAGCCAGTAGTGCCGCCTCGTGTGTACTCGACCGATTTTGACTCGACTCCCGAAATGATGGGGAGGCTGAGGAATCTTCCAAGCATAAATGAATCCCTCAGCCTAAAGACTCATGTCGAGGCCCCTCTCGCTCTTCTTCGTTCGATACTGAAGATCCGGGCCTCGCCTCCGCTGATTTTGTTTTTCTTTTCTTTTTTGTCGTTCTCCCGAGGCCTACTATCTATGTCGAATCTCTTTAATGGATACTTCGCTTCCCGGGAATTTTGATTTTACTTATTATTTATCTATCTTTGCTTTTCTTTCGAATCGAGGATTAGAGAAATTTAGTCTCGCCTTGTTCCTACACTGCAAACCGCTCGCCCAGCCCGCATGGTGCGTATGAAACTTTGTCGGGTTCAAATCTCGTGGCTCCCCGCCGTCGCTTACGTATTGATCCGCCCTTTCGCTCACGTGCCCCGCTGGAGCGACAAGGCGAGGGTTTGCCTGCGGCGGCCGGGACTAAGGCTGATTACACGCGACGATGTAGAGTGTTCAAGAGTTCACTGTGGATAGTAGGAGCTCGTCTGGTTGGGCATACCAAGGGCTCGTTTCGACATAAGTGTAGGGAGCTTGCCCGCCTGCAGCCAAGGGAGAGCTTGTCAATGAGACTTGCAGGAGGAGCCCGCCTGCTGTGGGGCACAAAGGAAGGGCTCGCCCCGATAAGTGTAATGGTGCCTGGCCAACAGGTTGCGGAGAGCTCATCAATGAGACTTGCAGAGGAGCCCGCCGTTCGGGAGCACAAAGTGGAAGTGGCTCACCCCGGGAGCAAGTGCAGGAGCTCGCTTGGCCGCGAAGGGAGAGCTCGCCAATGAGACTCAGAGGGGAGGAGCCCGTCTGCTCGGAGTACAGCCAAGTACTTGCCCCGATAGCAAAGCTGAGCCTGGGTTTACCAGGCCATGGAGCTCAATGAGATTCTCGTAGGAGGATCTGCCCAGGCGGAGTACGTTGAAGGCCTGCCCCGACAAGTGAGGGAGCCCGGGCCTGGCCGTGTCAAGGGAGAGCTCGTCAATGAGACTCAGTGAAGAGCCCCGTCCCTACTGGAGTACAAGGAAGGCTTGTCCGATAAGTAGAGGGAGCTCGTCAACAGGCTGGCGGGAGAGCTCACAATGAGACTGTAGGAGAGCCCGCCTGTGCGGGAGCACAAAGTGAAGGGCCTGCCCCGATAAGTAGAGGAGCTCGTCACTGCGGCCAAGTGGGAGAGCTCAATGATACTCTGAGGAGGAGCCCGCCTCGTTGGAGTACGCCGGGCGGCCTGCCCCGATAAGCAGAGGGAGTCACGGCTCGTGTTGAAGGAGAGCCTGGCAATGAGACTCAGGGAGGAGCCCGCCCGTTGGAGCACAAGCAAAGGGCTCGGGCCCCTGATAAGTGAGGAGCCTGCCTACCAGGCCAAGGGAGAGCCTGCCAATGAGACTCAGAGGAGGAGCCCGCCCGTCGTGGAGCACAGCCGGGGGCGGCCTGCCCCGATAAGTGGGTATGAGCTCGCTGGCCGTGGCCATGGAGAGCCTCGCTTCACCGAGACTCAGAGGGAGGAGCCCGTCAGGTGAGGCACAAAGTGGAAGGGCTCGGGCCCTCGATAAGTAGAGGGAGTCGGTTTCTACCGTGTTGAAGGGAGCTCGTCAATGAGACTTCAGAGTGAGGAGCCCGTCTGCCGAGCACAAAGGAAGGGCTCGTCCCGAGCAAGTGTGAGGAGCCTGCTACTGCGGTTGGCCGGAGAGCTCAATGATTCTCAGAGGGAGGAGCCCGTCCGCTGGAGCACAAAGGAAGGGCTCCGCCCCGATGGCAGGGAGCTCTGGCCCATTCCGAAGCCGAGGGACGAAAGTATGATGTGTGAAGGAGCCCGCCCCTCGTCTGGAGGCGCCGAGAGGGGCTCACAATGTAAATCATGAGCTGGAAGCTCAGTCCATGCCGAGCGACGGGATGAGCTCGCTGCATGACTAGAAGTAGTTCTCGGCCCATGCTGGAGTGATGGGACGAGCTCACGTAATGAGTAACACAAAGAGAGCCTGCCCCATGTCGTGGTGACGGGAAGAGTCCAAGCCAGTGAGCAACGTGGCTCGGCGCCCGAGGCCGAGTGGGCGACGTGAGCCCGAGCCGGTCCCGACTCCCGAGGCGGCGGCCCGTAAGGAGTAGGTGAGCTCGCCGCAGTGAGCAGCCGTGGCTCCGGCGCCGCAGGCCGAGTGGCGATGTAGCCCGAAATGGGTCCGACCCCGATGGGCAGCCGTGGCCCTGTGTGGAGTAGGTGAGCTCGTCGAGCGAGCCAGCCGCGGGCTCCGGCGCCGAGGCCGAGCGGCGATGTACTGAAATGGTCCGATCGAGGCAACGCGTCTCGTGTGGAGTAGGTGAGCCTGCCGAGTGAGCAAACACGTGGCTCCGGCGCCGAGGCCGAGTGGCCATGTAGCCCTGAAATGGGTCTGACCCGAGGCGGCGTGGCCCGTGCGGAGCAGGTGAGCCTCAGTGAGCGCGTGGCTCCCGGCGCCGAGGCCGAGTGGCGACAGAAATTGAGCCGGTCCGACCCCGAGGCAAGCCGTGGCCCGTGGTGGGAGTAGGTGAGCTCGGGTCAGAGTGAGCGCCGTGGCTCGGCGCCGAGGTCGAGCGGCGATGTAAATGAAATGGTCCGACCCCCGAGGCAAAGGTGGCCCGCGCTGAGTAGTGAGTCAGCCGAGCGAGCAAATACCTCGGCGCTGAGGCCGAGTGGCGATGTAGCCTGAGCTGGTCTGACTCCTGAGGCAGCGTGGCCTGTGTGGAGTAGGTGAGCCTGGCCAGAGCGAGCAATCGGGTTCACGGCGCCATGGGATGCAAGATGCTAAGGACCAAGCCGTGTGAGGATCCATCTGCAGGAAAAGACGCCTGTATGAAGAGGCGCGATGAGGGGGAAACGCTTCGCCGCATCCCTTTACGCGCATCCCTTAGTTATTGAAAAGGTGTGAACCGCATTTAATGCCGAATTCGATGAGGAATTTGAACTACAGTTTGCCTTCTGGCGCTTTCTATAAATAGGAGCTCGTTGCCTCTCGCGGCCTTACGCCCAAGATTTCTTCTTTCCATACCCAAGCATGAAGTTTGCGTAAGATGGATGTTTGACATGTCTGTCGCTCAGCTGGGGTTTCTGACGCCTCCGACATGTTTTTCTTTCCCCCGACCTCCGTGTGGGAGTTGTGTTTTCCCTACTCCCTTTATGGGAGTCATGTTATCCCTAGCTCGCTAGTGGAAATGCGCCTTGGGGATGTGGGGATGCGCCCCTCGCACCTCACCTCATCCTTTTCTTCTTTCCTCTCTTTCTCGCTATACCTCCTCTTTCTTTTCTTTTCTTCTTTCCACGCCTTCATCCGCTCTTCTTCTTTCTCTCTCCTCTGGGTTCCCATCTTTTTCTCCTCTCTCCTGGTCCTTTTTTTTTTTTTTTTTTTTTTTTTTAGTGGCACACAAACACGTGCATGGAGGGAACTCGCTTGTACCAGAGTGCTTCTATGATGTAATCGAGACACCATTGATTGTATCCAACCATGACTTGAAATAAAGATGCACTTTTATTTCTATGTAAATTTCCATCGTGTATATATATTTATTTTTACATGTCTTAATTGCTGAGACGCCGAAATAAACAAACCAAGGTCACTCTAATTTGTCACCCAAAGAATCGTAGTGCCTTCGCGAACTGAGGCCTACTGATAAAAGCGCTTAAGATGTTCCGTGATCCATGTATGCCGTAGTAAATTTTCCTTCCTCCGCTTGAGCCTATAATTGTTCCTGGCCGACGACCCGAGATACAATATGCGGTCTCCCAATCGGGGCCTAACTTCCCATGTACCGGATTTTTCCGCGTAGCTTTTTCAAGACCAAATCCTCGGCACGTAACTCGGGCCCGACTCTCTGCTGTAGTGCCCAGCTGCCTTCTTGGTATTCCTCTCGTACGCCGTTGAACTTCGTCTCACGCTTCTCGTCCAGAGCTCTAAGTTCGCACGCCAGGCCTCATCGCTTTGTTCTTCCCACGAGGCTACCGATTCGGGAGATTCTTACCTAACTCGATTGCTGGCTATCAGTTTGCAAGGCTAAAAAGCTAGGCAAATGGAGTTTCCCTGCAGTTGCCGACTTTGTCGTCCGATAGGCCCATAGCAAGATTCAGTGGGAGGTATTCAATCTAACTCCCCTTCTCAACTCTTCCAAATTTCGTTTTCAAGGCTGGGCTCTGGTGGTTCCGATGGTAACTCATTGGCCCATTTGACTGTGGTGAGTCAGCGAAGAATAGTAATTTTTAATTCCGAGCTCTAAGACAAAAGTCCCCGAATTTTGCGCTGTCGAACCGTTTTCTCCGTTATCCGAGATCAAGGCCCTCGGGACACCAAATCATGCGATCGTCGCCATACAAAGCTGCGATTCCTCGCTTCCTCCGTGATCGTGGCCAAGGGCCTACCCCCCACCCCACTTAGCGAAATAGCCCACCGCCACGAATATAAATCCCATCGCTCGCCCATGGGCAAGGGCCCTAATATGTCCAACCCCACCGCCGGCGCCGTGGGCTTCGTGATCACTGAGGCTCTACCGGAGGCGTGATATTTTAGCGTGTTCCCGCATTCGCATCTCGACTGTGCTGGTTGCATCTTCGATATCAGGCCAATAGTATCCCCGCTCAAAATTTTTCCGACCAAACGTTCGAGAGTCCCATATGTTCCCCAGACATGCCTTCATGCACTTCTCTTAGCACATATTCAAGGTCTTCCCATACTTAGGAAGGGTGTGAAGAATCCTCGTCATAGAGTTCCTCGTGATCGTAAACCTCGAGGATCTCACTTATCTTGCCGTCTCGGGTCGCCCGGGCAAGGTTCCACATTAATGTAATCCCAAATAAATCCATCCAGTTTGTACTTACTGCTGTGGCGACTCATTATGCCGTATAAATAAACTGCGAGGGCCTCGCGAGGTATCGATGGGCGCCATCCCCAATGTCTTTCCCCGCAAAGGCCGTCGCCGCTTTGCCAAAGCGTCTACACGGAATTCTCCGCTGCCTGGACGACTGATCTCGAATCGATACAAACTTTTTTAATAAATCGCGGACTTTGCGAAGATACACCATTTTCTCACTTTGGCCTCAGATGTGCCTTCAACTGGCTCGACCACCGCGTCGAGTCGCCATGCACTCCTAAATTCCTTAAGACGACCCCAATGGACTGACAGGTTGAGGCCCCGTTATTACTACTCGCACTCAAATTCTGGCTGACAAGCGTGAACCCAAAAAAAACCCGAGCGTGATACTCACGTCTATACTTCGTGAGGCCGGATTAAGCTCCCGCCTCCGCTTCCTCAGGCATTTCCGAGGCTCCATCCACGTGAGAGTTTCCATACTGAGGCCGCCCCTTGATCGGGTGGGCCTGAAGCTCTAATGGGGCTTAACTCCATGACGAAATTCCGCCAGAATCAGCCCTTTATGGCTGTTTTCTTGCTCAGACTTAATGTCTAATTCACTCAAAATTTCTACGTCTATTTCATCAACCTCCCGTAGACCTCTCGCTTATGTAATACCCGTCTACGGTATCTTGGCTGACCCTACAGGAGCCCGGAAATAAGGATCGGTCTGAGTCACGGCCACCAGAGCTAATATTAATTTTTCCATTCGGGATACCTCCGCCTCCTCGTGGCTCGACCGCAGAGCAGACCCGGGTGCCGCACTGCCTTGTCTCTAACGAGCACGCGCCAGTTGAGAAAACCGACATCGCCAAATACAATGGGTGATTTCCTTCACGGCTTACTAGAACGGGTGGCGAGCTCAAGCATGTTTTCAAGGCTACAAACGCTCTTCACATTTCGTCCCATCAAAGGCTTTTTCAAGACTCGAAGAGCTACTGCACTTGTCACTTGCCCCGACACGACCGACTTAGGAGTCGCGATCCTCCCGTTAGCCGCTAGGCTTCCTTTGTCCCGACGGCACTGCATGTCCAAAGAATGCTTTTATCTTATCCGGCTCGCTTTCACCTCCCGTGGCTGACTATGAAGCCCGTAAATTTTCCCTACGACACGCCACACGCATCACGGATTCAGCCTTCATGTTATAATCCCTAGGATCCGGGAATGTCTCAGAGAGGTGAGCGATGTGGAGGCCGGCCAGAGCGGATTTTACCAAAGATACCGTCTATGTATACCTCCATCATTGCACCTATCCGCTTTTGAAACATCCTGGCTCACTAACCTCTGGTAGGTTGCCCCCGCATTCTTAAGCCCAAACGGCATTACCCGATAATAGTAGGTCCCCTGTGCTGTGATGAATGACGTCTTCTCCTGGTCACTAGGGTCCATGCTGATCTGATTATAACCGGAGAACGCATCCATGAAGCTAAGGAGCCTACGGTCATTGCATCTACAATAAGGTCGATCCCGGTAGGAAGTCGGGCCCTTCGTAAGTACGCTTTTGTTTATATCTGAAATCACGTGAGCCGCCGATCACTACTCGCTTCGACGAACAATGTCAGCCATTCCGGCATTCTACCTCCCCGATTGCCCCCGCTGAGGAGCTTAGCCGACCTCTTCGCCGATGGCCTTTTGTCTCTCCTACAAACTCGCGCTGGCTTGATCTACCAGGAGATTGGCTGCGTTCAACTTATGAGGATGACCGTGGGTCGATGCCACTCATGTCTACCGTCTCCATGCGAAGATGTCCTCGTTCGCCTTAGAACTGCGTGAGGCCTTGAGGCCTTCTCGCTAATTTGAGCCGACACAGCAAGATGCCCGGCGTCGTCATCCAACGTTACTTCTGCCCAACTTCGAGGCTCTGCCGAGCGTAACACTTCATCACGCATATCAAGCTCACCCATGCTCACATTGTCGACCGTTTTTTGTTTCATAGAGGCGGTATAGCATTCTCGTGCCACTCGCTGATTCCCTCGAACCGTCCCAACGCCGTTTATTGTCGGGAATTTAATAACCAGGTGGTATGCGAGGATGGCTTTTATCGCTGGCTGAGGGTCCGCCCAAGAACATGTTATAGTCAACAGCGGCCCACTATGAGAAACCTTTACCGCCGCTGCCGCTGCAAGGCTCTGGGCGTTAGCGACTAGTTGGATCGATCCCAACGGCAACACCTTTTCTCCTGAGAACCCCCGGAGATGAGTGTTGACAGGTTCTAGCTTTTCTCTTCCAATTCCCATTTTGTCGAAGGCCGATGCAAAAATAATGCTCACGAAGCCCCATTGTCTACTTCAGACCCGATGGACTGCCAGTATTTGCCACAATTGCGCGGATACTGGGTCGTCATAGGGTGCCGACACCCTTCCAAGTCCGAATCAGAGAATGATAGCGCAGGTCGATCATGCAGATTTTAGATACCGACCGCATCTCCCAAGTCTACCGATCTTACGCGTGGTGGGCCTTCCGAGCCGAACTGCATTTCTCCTCCTCCAAGAACCCTCCCGAGATCACGTGATTCCTGTGGGTCATTGACAAGTGGCCTGGCCCGACGAGGTGGCATGAGCCGGCCTCGATTCGTTCCGGGTCCGGTCTCAGCCTGTTCCTCGAGGATATGAAACGTGAGATATCCCGCGCCAGACGATACTTATCTCTTCTCAATCAGATACGCTTGTCCGCGGCGATGCCCATAGTCCTCGTGGAACCTGCGCATTTGGAGTTATCTCTGGTAAATGGATTTGATTTCCATCCGGTGGCCGCCACCTTAGAATTGCTCGCTTCGCACTTCATGCAGAACTTATACATCGAGCGTCAGCATGGAGCGGGCGCCGAGGCGACAGCGGCTCGTTGCTCTTCGGCCGGCGCACGGCCCAAAGTGGCCCAAGATTTCCTCGCCTTTAGGAGATCGCCTCCGCCCGCCCGAGAATTTCTCCGGTCGCCTCGCTTCCGGCCCGGGCCCCGTCGCTTCTGTTGTCTCGCAGCGAAGAACCTTCGATGTATGGGCCTCTTCTCCGCTATGTATTTTTCTACCGCGAGAACCTACTTACGCTACTGGAGGATTCTTTCGAGATGAGAACACGTGTCTTGGATCGCACCCAACCCCCGCTATGAAGGCCGCGGATACAACTTTTTCGTCGTGCACATCTATCTTCAAGGACCTCGCTAAAACCGTTGTACATATGACTTTAAATTCCTCCCGTGTTTCCTCGCTTAATGCTCAACAGATGGCACTCTGGCTCCCGTATGTCCTAGCCCCGATGAAGGGAGACGAACGCGATTGATACCGAACGAGGAAATCGCTAGTAGGATTCGCTGAACTGTGCCATACGGCCTTTTAAGGTGGTGGCGAATGCCTCGCACCGAATCCAGCCCCGATACCCATGCAACTCCATCTCGATTCTTCGCAGGTATCGAGATGATCTGACTGGATCTTCGACGCCATCAATCACCCACCGAGGCATCCTGAATTTGGCCGGGAGCGGGTAGTTTAGCACCTCAGGGGTGAAAGGTGATTCTGTTTGCTGCACCAAGGTATCCATGGTGTCTGGGGTGCGCCCTCTAACTACCTCCTTTACATGGCTTAGCCTCGGGCTGAGGTCCTCGAATCTTTGCTCCCACGCCCGCTTCTCGTAGTCCGGTGGGGATGTTTGGTTCCGCTTCGCCACGCCGCCTTCGTGGTGGTATCGCTTTCATTGGTTTTCACGGGCTAGTTGCGGGTCGCGGTTTCGCTCGACTAGATTCCGCCTCCTCGCCAGATTTCGGAAACGCCATACCAGGCCGCCCGCGCGAGGAACGCTGCGGACTTCCGTAGTCTCCGTCGCTTCCTAGGGTATCAGGATGAAACCGTGAGTTGTTCTATCTCTTCTACCAAGCGCTGGTTAACGAGGCGAGCGCTTCCACTGGCCACAGGTTAGCCTCGACCGCCACCGTCCCGCGCCCCGCCGCCCGTATCTCCCGGCTGGTCCGCATCCTTGGCAGATTGGGCGGTTCTCGCTGTGTTCCTAGTCGATACCATCAGAATCGAGAAATCGCTATGTTTGTGTAAGAATAGTCGCTCCTACGCATCGGCGCCCAACCGATGATGCTTTTTTCAACCGAATCAGCTCGGAGCGTAAAGGGTCGCCGAGCCGACTCGGGCTGTCGGGCGGCCGACTGAGGACTCGCGATCGTCTCTGCTCTCGATCCGGAGGACCTTATCTCCGATGGTCCGCAGCCGTGCGCCGTCTGCCCGTGGGCGGGATGCTACTCGACGGCAGCGCCCGGATGCTGCAACTCTCCCCGCAAGAAGAACCGGCACAAGGAAGTGGCCGGCGAAGGCTTCGCCCGTGGCCGCTCCGATGCCTAAGTCAGATTCTTTTCTGAGAGGAAAAAGAGAGAATACTTAGATTGCCTAGTATTGACGCATCTTCTGCGGGTGGAGCGTTTCAGGGTTTATAATGGATATTCATCCATCGACGATGACGAGAGTCCTTCCTACTGGGGGTATGTTTCATATAGTTAGCCTTAGACTTAGCGATGGATTAACAAAAGAGTTTATTCGAATAATTCTCCCTCTTATTGGAGAATGTCCAACTGATGGTCTTCTATTGCTTTTTCTTTCCTTTATAATAGGACTTGATTGGAGGATATCTTTAAGGGAATATTTTATCTTCTGTTATTGGGAGGATATGGGTTGACTGGCCGAGCATGGGTCTTCCTGTTCTTTCGAATCCATGTTTCTGGGGCCTAATGAGTCAGGGCCTGCTTGCTGCCGTGGAGGACACGGGCGGGGCACCACCTCATTGCTCTCTGGGTCGCGATTGAAACGCTTGACCCATTTCTATATCCTTATCATATATATATATATATATATATATGGACTGCAACCTTGTCAAGTTGCACCCAATACTTTGGCTCTGTTCTGAGCTGCGAATTCTGCTTGTGCACTCCAGTTCTGTGCATAGAGAGGAAGTCCCACTGAAACTCTGCTTCTGTGTCACTTAAGTTTCTTGACTCTTTCTCACTCTATGATCTTTTATTTCTTTGTTAAATCAGTGGAGTCTTGTTACACCATTTCCATTGCTGAGTAGAATTGAGGTCTTTCTTTCCTCCGTATGGTTTTTTTGCCTTAATACCCATTTTGTTAGATGTTGACACCCATTAAGATTTCTCCAAACTTCGCCCATCCCCTTTTCTGATATTTTCTCTGGCCAACTCAACCTAAGCTAGAGTAGCAAGTGTGGGCTAGAGGTCGTGTATAATCCAGTTTCAGATGGAGGATCTAGATCTAGGGATGAGCTTAGATATATAACATACCTTTAATGATTCTGCTAACTTGGAGGTCCAATTTATGCTGTCTGTTTAAGCTATGCCTGTTTGTCCATGGACTTTGAAAGGCACCTTAAAACTTTCTTAAACACTGATCCAAAATAGTAGATTAGCCACTTAATCCATCTAACCCCAGTTTTTAGGAGGTAGTTTGAAATTAATGGTTAAATTTGACAATGTCTAGTGATGAGGCCAAATTTCGAATGGCTTCTTGTCTTCCTATCTAAAAAATTTAGAATTGCTTCTTGTCTTGACTTTAAATGGCCAAAATTTAATATGTAGGTATTATAAATTTGCATTAAACATGAAAAATATATTCCATGAGAAGCGATTGTTTTTGCCAATGTTAACCTCCATGAAAACACTAATCAGCTCTTCTGATACGATACAAAAGCTTTTATTTGGCTTGAGTGTTTGTGATACCAAAATGCCTATTAAAACACAAAGCCTAACTCTGACTACATGTCCTATCACTCACATTTTTTTGGGTGACAGGTATAACAATCGATCATATGATGTATTATCTTATTGATTGATATGTGCCATTTCATAAATTCCTTTACTTCATAAAGCAGAATTCTGACACTTCTAATCTAGTACATGTTTAAAATTGAGTTTGTTTGAGGAAGCTTTCACCACGTGATTCTTGGTTCAGTAAGAATATTTTATGCTTTGCTGGCTTCTGCAGAAATGCTCTTCCAACTGGTCATTTATTTATTTATCTTGATAGAAGCTATTCTCAATGTTTACGAAAGTCACCTTGTTTTTGCAGGCAAGCCATTCATATCACTTTATTGGCTTACATGTCTTGCTATTTCTATTTTAACGTGCCTCTTTTTCCTGTGACTAATGCATGCACTGCTTATCATTACCATGATTTTAGCAATATTACAAGCAGCTAAAGTGCTGAATGGGGCGGGTTGAAGATATGTCTTGTTTCATTCATTGGTGTTTATAGCATCATTCTAAGCTGCCTTCTGCATGATGTCTTCTGATTGCATAGTCCATTACACTTGTTTTGATTTAAATAATATCCTAATTGTTTTTTTACTTGGAAATTAACCCCTCCTTTTCTAAGAGGGGCCATTGAGGATGCAATGGATGGTACGTTTGTGGTTTTGGGGACTGGACCAGCCAGTATCCATATATCTTAAGATGTCTAATGATTACAATTATGTTCCTATTTGTCAAGCGTGAAACTAATATGATCATGGGTTAAAATTAGTTAATCCATGATCTGGGAGATAATGGAACAAAGACATTAAGGCAACTACATGCAGAGCAGGATGATGAGGAAAGATTTCAAGCAGACCTTAAACAAGCCGTGCTTCAAAGCCTTGGTAAATCTCTTCTTACTGTTATATATCCATAATTCATGTTATATTGGAGGTTTGAGCCCTACACAAGTTGCAACACTATTCCTTTATTAGTGTGTTTATCAGCATCTAGCAAATAGTTCTTCCCTGTTCCTTCAAGTAGTCAGGCATTATCTGCCAAGGTTTGACAATGTATTCATGTTTCAGATGCATACTAAGCACGCCATAATTACCCTGGGGAGATCTTTACATCGTCACAAAGTGTGTTCTCATGAATTAGATGTTGGCCTTTTCACCATATGATATGGCTGTCTCATGAATTACCCCCTAGTTTCAAATCTAAGAATGTCACAAAGGTGTCTCATGAATTATAGATGTCGGTCTTTCACCGCATGATATGGTTTGCTCTTAATGAATTACCCGTCACCATGATATTACACATGCCTTGAATCACCATAGTCGAAATAAACACAACAATGCATACCCGGGTTCGAATCCATCGTGGCTTCGATGCTGACCGCGACGCATTCACTTCAGATACCATCTCAATCTTTCCTTATCCCCTTCGTGAATACATCGGCCCACCTAGATTGCCACTTACAATGCAAGAGGAAGGAATTCTCTCTCGCTTCACAAGTCAAAATGTGCAAAATGGTAGAGAAGGGTTATGGAGTGGACTTGAGCGCTCATTTACAGAGTTTTGACCACTCGGCCCTCATCACTCGGCCCGCCTCACTTCGCCCACACCCACCAAATACCCCATATTAGACTCCGACATAAACCCATATATCGTACCTTTATTAGACCAACCTAATTTAGTTGGATCTCACTAATAAAGCCCACATTAGGAAATTCTTACATTCTCCTACTTGGGCGATATTAATTGAAACAGAACTGTGTGCGCACCCTCATATTGGTCTAGAGATTGTTCTTAATGGTCAATCCCATCCCATAAAGTCTCTAACACCGACCTATGGCGAATCGCATGTAATCACGCAGAGCCTTTCATGGTCACGAGTGCTTTCAACTTTACTGATATGGATTCAATATGGTAGTGTGTTAAATGGACAATACCTCATAATGAAAGTGATACTTCATGTGTTATCCATTTTTGTTAAATCCAAATTCCTCTCCTTATGTCACAAAACCTAAAGGCCACTGTGGTAATTCTCATCATGGTTCCAACGAACCTGTATATGTCTTATCTTGATAGTTAACTGTACTTTATGTGTAACAAGACATATTGTTAAGGCTAATGCCAAGGATGCCCCATAGCCTGCACTCAAGGTTTACACAATGCCTCGAGATTTTTAACAATTATACGTACTCAACTTGATAAATCTGCATTCACCAATGCCTATGCCTCATTGAATGCAAAAAGAGTTGATACATATTCAAATATTACAAAAATGTAATGAAATCAGAAACAAACTTTATGAGAGCAACATAAAACTAAACAGCTCCCACTAATTGACAGTATCCCATGATACTCCTAAGCCCATGCTAATGATGATGTCGATCAAACACACGCGGTGAAGGCCTCGAAGAAGTGATCCGCAATCATATCATCCGTTGAAATGTGCTCCACTACAACGCCAACGGCCCTCGAACTTTTTCCTTATAGTCGCATTGACCCATGTGCTTGCACTTCGACCTCTCGTTGTCGCACAACAACACCGCAGAAGTTATCACACAATACAACCGTATGGGCCTATCCACAAAATCAAATACTCGCCTAACTCCTTAATGAGGTTTCTGAGCCAAATTGCTCGAGTAAGGCCGAAAAGCATGCTACAAACTCCGCTCGCATGGCAGGATGCTATTGACTCTCGCTTCTCACTTTTCCATGAGCATCGCACCTCCCGCTAATTTGAAGATGTAACCTTTGCTGACTTCTTTTCATCCTAACAAATAAAGAAAGTCTCGAACCGAATACCCAACTAAATTTCTAGGTCTCAACATGTTTGTAAATCAAAGATAGTCTTTTGTCCGCTTTAAGTACTCATAACCTTCTTGCAAGAACTCCAATGATCGTGTCCCTGGATTTGACTGATATCCGCCTAGAAGTCCTCGTTGCAAAGGTAATTCCGGCCTAGTGCATACTGAAGCATTCATAATACTCCCAAGTGCACTATTAGCATAAGGTACATTCTTCATTCTGGGCTTTCACATCGAACGAGGACATCGTGATTGCACTCAACTTATCACCTTTACAAACAGAGCAATTCCTTCGCTTACATTGTTGCATGCTGAATCTTTCTAAAATAATGGTATCAACATATGCCCTCCGAGATAAACCCAATAGTCCGCGAGAACGATTCCCTCGTGAATCTTCAATGCCCGTGATGCACGCTCACCAAGGTCCTTCATATCAAAGTTCTGACAACATCCGCTTGCCTCATGCAAGAAACTGAAGGTCACACGCTTGCAAGGTGATATCATCTACATAGAGTATAAGGAAAATGAATTTCCCTCCCACCGACCTCAAGCAAGATACATTTGATCTACTTTGTTCCTCAACAAACCGATGAAACAACAACACTATGAAATCCTATACCATTGTCTAGAAGCTCGTTGAGACCATAAATAGACTTTTTCGCCTACACAAGCCGCATTCCCGAATCATTTGCCACAAACCTTCGTTGCATCATATAGACTTCTTCATTAAGGTCTCCATTGAGAAAGACAGTTTTAACATCCATCTGGTGTAACTCCATATCGAAATGAGCAACTAATGCCATGATTACTCTGAAAGAATCTTTAGAAGAGACCGGAGAAAATGTTGCTTCATAGTCTACTCCTTCTCTCCGAGTGAAACCTTGGCTACCAGCCTCGGCTTTCTTTAAACTTCAATCTTTCCTTGGGGTAACCCTAGTCTTATAAATCTATCAAGTGTACCTAACGGGTCTATGATTTTCAAAATTCAACAAGTTCCCAAACTCCATTATGCCTCATAGATTGAATTTCATCCTTCATCAGATCCAACCACGCTTCGACGAGGACAAGAAAACAAATTTCTTCGTATAACGTCATCGATCAAACTATTAACCAATATCGTAGTCTTACTCTCCTATATGTAATTAAATAGTCCCAAGGGTATAGCCGATCGCCTCCCAGCGGATCTCCCATCGGAGAGGTACAGCCACATCCTCGCACCCGAGAGCCTTGATGAACTTCATTAGAGCTGTCTCAACAGGATCCCGAGTCTCAACAGGTTCAATATGGTGTGTGGAGTTTCCACAAGTATCTCGTATGGGAGGAGATAAAGATACTATACTACCCAATCGCACTCATTATCCTCAATAGTCCGTGAGCCGCTACTTTCTTCGCCACATCAAACTCCAAAAACTCGCTTGGTTCGATTCCACACCCCAGGCCTCCATCGATTATAGAACCGGCTATCCCTTCGAATGTTCCGTAAGATACAAAGTAACACCGAGTGGTTCGAGTCCACCTACTTAATGTCGGGATTATACAACTTCACTTCTCGCAGACATCCTAAACCTTAAGATTTGTTTAAGCTAGGCTTTTTACGCCTACCCATAACTCGTATGAGTCAATGGAACAAATTTTGTACACGATCTCGTAATGTACAGTCAAGCCAAAGCTTCACCCTACGTGAAACCAAGCCGTCAAGTAAATTCATTCTACTAATCATAATTCCTTAATACCATTTCCATAAGAGCGCGATTGCGCCTTCATACACCATTTTCGTCAAAGACTCCGTGCACAGTAAAACTCGTGCCACTATCCCGTAATCCTCTAAGTATTGCAAATGGCCCGTGGACGCCCTTACCCGACCGACCCGCCATGGATCCGAACCGAGTCCGGATGCCACTAAAATCACTAAAATCATATCTTTGCGGAAGGACATGAAATTGGGCAAGCCCATAAACATTTACATTTAACAAAAATCTATTTACAATGTAGGCATCCAAGCCTTTTCAAAATGATTTACAAAATAGATGTACAGTATTCAAATTGTTTATACAAAATATCCATATCAAAAAGAACACATGAAATGAGGCACATGCTCTGAGCATACCCGAGATTTTCTTTATGACTCGACGCTCCCGATCTGGGTCCGCTATCGGGACTATCGATTACTCTGCATCTGCGCATTGTAGTCAATACGCTAAGCATTTTCATGCTTGCGTGGTTCTATACAAATCCATTCCGCCCAAATTCTTAAAACAATTCATGCAATTTCTTAATAATTCGTAACTTTCAATCATTCGATGATCAATATAAATACAATACATATACTTTGTTATATATATACACAAATTATAGTTCATCGATCATCCTTATAAATACATTTTCATAATCAATATTTCACAATCTCAAATCAATTCAAATATGCTCACAAATTCAATTCCGGGCTTCGACATTCAATTAAATTAAAATCAATTCGCTTATGCTAATCCAATCGCTTATGCCAATCAATTCAGTTATGCCCTTAACTAATTTAACCCATGTCTTCGATATACAGATATCGTAGTCACCGGCACGGCCCCACTCCCGTCACAGCCAGGATCACATGGTTTTATAACACAAGCACCTGCCCCGCCGCCTGGCCGACCGGTTATAAACAATCAAATAGTGAACACTACCGATACTGGCCCCGCTGGTCAGCAGACGGAGTGACACATTAATAGTTCGCAGTGATCGCTATTTGACCCTACTGGGTATACCAATTCATCCTCGATGCGAAATAAACTAAGCATCATTCTATTAAGGGCGTTTCAAATCCTTTGGTGAGTAGCAAAATATAGTATAATATTTACGCCAGATAAACAAAGCTTTATTTCTCAATAATCATGCAATTTTTATATGCAAACATTTCACAATCACTTTTCTCAAATCAATTAAATCAATTCAATATGCTTTTCAACAAAACATGCAAAACTCGAAGGAGGAATGGGGAGCTCAGAGAACAAACATTTCAAACTTGAAATGAGAATAGATTTAGAAGAACAAACCCAAAAATCTTTGCACTTTGATTCCAACCCTTGGAATCTCAATCACGCTTTGTCTTTTCTCCTCTTCACCCCTATTCCAAAACCATTAAAGAATAATATTATTCATGCCAGTATCAGTAAAGCTTTGTTTAGATTGATTTTCGGAGGTTATAATGAGTTCCACTTAAACAAGATATATATATATGGGATTCCTGACTCAATGGGCTTTCCATAGTCAAAGAAGACCGAATCGGAGTTCGGATTTAAGGAGCAGGACCTTCCGAAGTTGGAGGTCATACTGGGCCAACTCGAATCGATGAGCAGACCCGAACTGGACGAGCTCATCTACCTCAGTCAAACATCTTCTATACTCCTCAGGAATATTAATGTATTCTTGACTCAATGGGCTTTCCATAGAGTCCAAGAACACCCAAATCTGAGTTCAAACGAATGAGATATGATGACCTTTCTCAGCCGAGGTGTCATGCGAGTAAACCCCGACGAGTCGACTCTCCTGAACGACGAGCTGCACTGAAGTGACGAGCTCATTAAAACACTTTGCTCTGACATCTAATATCCTCCTGTATATGAATGTATTCTTGACTCAATGGGCTTTCCATAGAGTCCAAGAACACTCCAACCTGGAAGTTCAAACGGGCTGAGATATGACCTTCCGGCCGGAGGTCAGGCGCAGCCTAGCTTCGACGAGTCGCCATCGCTGGGCGAATACTATTCATCGATGACCCTACTGGACGGACTCTCATTCCACTGCTTCCATCGACACTTCTTGTTTGACGCACTTCGCCCAATCGTTGGATCTACCATCGCTCATCGACGCACCCTTTGTTTGATTCCACCCTCAGCTCCACCGCGTTGGATCACTCACCGCTCATCGGACGACTATTGGACGCACTGCCCATCGCCGATCTACCACCGCTCATTGACGAATTTACAGCCTGACGAATCCGCCCACTGTTGGACGACCACTGTTCATTGACGACCCCTATTGGACGACCTCTCGTCCACTGTTCACTGACGACCCCTTGTTTGACGACCCCTCGTCCACTGTTGGCCGACCACTGTTCACTGACGACCCCTATGGCTGAGTCGCACCCATTTGACTGTTCAGAATAAAAAGACCATAACTTGGTCTACAGGGGTCCGAATTGAGAAATCTGCCTAACATCAAGCACCATGTGGCTACAATTTACTAAGGACACACTACCAAATCCCTTCACTTCGTACCCCAAAATCAGCTCTAAGGTCTGGCTAGTCGCGCACTACCACAATGTGGCGTACCTCATGGTTTAAAATGCAACCAAACTTTCCCCTATACGATAACTACCCAACAATCCTGGGGTAGAAGAAGACCAAGTAGGAGAAGACTCCACCTCATAGAGTTTGTCAAAGTCCCCGCCCTGGGCCTCTATCAGCCCTCACATCAGAAGCGATCTCCCCTTCGTGTCACGAGACCTATGGTCCGATCGTCTAAAATCTGCAGGTTTTGTTCTCTCTAACTTTCCCTTTTCTCCATTTTTCTTTCTTATGGATCACTCTTAATCAGATTATTTTTTTTTTAAAAAAAGGAGGAAGCTTCCTCCCTCTTTCCTACATGCCACATGTCATTCTCAATTTTTTTCCTTTACTCATTTATTTCCTAATATCACTTAGACATATAAACTTATTTATAATTGGACCCTTGGGTCCCCATTTTACAATTTCATATTTCTTTTCACTTGGGTTCATTTCTCTGATTCAACAATCATCTAACTCAATATTAAAAATTTTAAAAATACCCAAGTCAGCTCAATTATCTCTAATATATAATAATTTTATTATAAAAATTTTGGTGGTATTTCGGGTGTTACATGGCCCCTGTTGTCCCAAGATCGCCATGCTTGCCATAATACTCTCCACCTCTACGACCTACCAACCTTTATGACTTTTCCCAACTCAAGCTTCTCGACTTCAAATCGAAAAATCTCTGAATCCTGTCAAGAGACTCACCTTTTCTTTAATCATACAAATAACCATATCAAGAATAGTCATCAATAAATGTGATGAAATAAAAATTTCTACACAAGGTTGCCGTATAAGGTCCATCGCATATTCTGTGAATGACCTCCAACAAGTCGTAACTTGACCGCGCTTTTCTTCTTATCTGGGTCATTTTACCTCTACAATGCTTCACGATGTCTCTAAGTCATTTTTAAGAGCAAAGTGCACGTTAGTCTTTATCAGCCTTTCTAATACTCTATCCTTAGATATTATATGGCCAAGCCGCTTATGCCACAATGCATAAGATCGTTCCTAGGTAATGGTCTTTAGAAACAACCTTTTCAAAATTCGCATAAGCGACGATATGTCATCGGGAGATAAACATAACTGCATAACTGACATATAATGAAGACTCCAACCTTATTTGAATTAAGAAACAAGTTAAATAACATCGTTCTCGATTTCAAAAGAAAGAGTCATACATGTCCAAACACGATAATGCAAAACTAAGTTCCGTCTAAATGAAGGTACATAAAAAGTGTCTTTCAACATTAATCTAAAACTTTAGGCCTAGAATCAAGATTACATCTCCCACAAACATAACACATCAGCTTTTCTCGCTGTTTCCTTACGCTGAGTTTTGATTCATCCCGATTTGGCTTCCGCTTATGAATCGTATGGTAAACGAACATGATTAGGTCAGACCGCTATCGAGCCACCAAGAACTCGGACGGGTGCTTCTCGATAGGCCTGGATTCACAAAAACAAGCAAAGAATCATTACCGTAGACTCACGCTTCGACAACCAAGCTTTAAACTTTGCACAACTTTCTTTATGTGACCTTCTTCTTACAAAAGAAGCAAATGATCACCATCCTCTGGCGGATGTCTGACCCATATTGTCGATTGACGCAGAGGTCATGAGTACCTTTATGAGTACAATTTCTCGACTTCTTATTTTTCCTTTTTCAGGGGAACTAGGAAACATATAAGGCCAGATGCCCTTCTCCTTCTTAAGTTTCTTCCTCCGCCACCACCTCGCTATCAAGTTAACCCACCAAGTCTCATCTCGGGAATTGTAATTTGTCTTTATAATGCCATAATCAGGTGGAAGGTTGTTTAAGGCTTGATGCACGATGCAAGCATCGAATGGAAATATCTCGTAGTCAAGCTTCGGCTCCGTAGGTTTACCATCCTAAGGACGAATTCTAACCCCGCCAGAACCATCATACTTCATATCAAAGAGCTTTTCAAGAAGCCGCACTAACCCTCGCATTGACGGCGCGATTCTAGCCTCTAAGGTCGCCATCATTTCCTTAGCAAGACAAGCCACCGGGTAAAACCACTTTTAAGTGTTTCAATGGATTTCTTCATTGTCAATAAGCAACCGATTGCTCTTTTCCCAGCAAAGATAGTCGCTTTCGCTCAAGATTAAGGGGTCGTGATATCTGGCTTGGCCATTTTTCAAAGAGCGATGTGAACATCCGCCACCTCCATTCCAAATGTCAAATAATAAAATGGTAGTAGAAAATCCTTCCATTTTCTAAAGTTCAATCCAGCATGACCTCAATCGAAATGGAACTGCCATTAAAAAGTGACCGGAAAACAAAACAAACAATACAACTTATTCATGTGAATACTTATACAGAGAATTACATACATCATCACATAATCACCTTTCGGGGCGTAAAAATATGACATGCAAAGCTTGTGGACACTCTCCACATGACACGGCCATGAGAACATATTCTAATCTTTCGTGAAATCAATAATCTTCAGTGTATGAACACTAAGATCGCCATTTCTCAAGCACATATACATGTACCCTCCATGAACTATTACAAGATCATCTCCTTCGGGAGTATGATCACGCAATAAACAGAGACACATCCCACCACACAATATGAGACTAATATTTCAAACCTACCAAGTGCGCCACTTCACGGCCACAACCCCATTGGACCAAAATGTTTCCATACCAGGATATAAGCTTTATGTATCACATTCACTATATATATATGTAATGCCAGACGTAAAAACAGGGGCGTATGTCTTTTACATTACATGTCATGCTAATTATACTATTCAATTCATTAATAGCCAATGAATTACACTCTACACAGTCCTTATGTGGTGATATACATGTGAGCTATCATACATATTTCCGAAACCATAGAGAAATACAAGAAAACAAGCAAAAATACCCTAAAAATACGCGTATATAGAGTTCTATAGGTATTTTCACATCTGTAAAGCTTCAAACATGTAAAATAAATATACTAATAATGTAGAGCATTCGACACGAAGCTGTTTGGCATTTCAAGATCGTCTAAAACGGACGTCGGACGTGCGCCAGACGCTGCCACGGAAGGCGAGGGTCCGAACCGGCGGTCGTGGTCGAATCGCCTGTCAGATCTCGCCGATGAGCGCACGACGCCATCGCCGCCAAGATGACGCCATCATGACGCCATCGGACGGCCGTAACGGGCCGGGTCAACGACGAGTCGACCGGGCCGGTCCGAAATAAACTGCCAGCAAGCAGATGACGCCATCATGTCGCCATGATGACGCCGCGAATGACATTAGAACACGATGACGTCATCATGACGTCATCACGGTGACACGACACAATGACGTCATCACGATGACGTCAACATGATGTCAGCATAGAGGTTACGCGTAGGAAACGCGCCGTTCAGGCAAGCAAATACAGGTTTTCACGTACACAATACGCGTCTAAGGCGCTATGGGGCGCGATCATTGGCCCAGTTGTCCTCCCGCCGATGTGCCACCCATCAATTTTCTCGCTTCGACGAGTGTATCCCAAATATGCAATAATATTCAACTTTCTCCATCGGATAAAAATGTCGAACCTGACAAAACCTCCTAAAAACAAACAAAAACGTTTTTTTTTTTTATGTTCGATTCTAATCTATGGCAGCTCGATACCAAATGCTCCGGGCCATGATATCGCCATGCCTCAATCACCATAATGTAAATAAAACACAACAATGCATACCGTTTGGAATCCATCATGCTTCGATGCAATCATGACGATTCACTTGTATACGATTCAATCTTCCCTTTATCCCCTTCGTGAATACATCGCCTAATGAGATCGCTTCACTTACAATGCAAGAGGAAGGAATTTCTCTCGCTCACGTGAAGTCAAAAAATGTGCAAAATGGTATAGAAGGTTAAGGAGGGACTCAGCACTATTTATAGAGTTTCACCACTCGCCCTCTCATCACTGTGCCTGGCCGTATTTGTTTCCACACCACCATCCCATATTAAATGTTATTTAAGTTTCTATTAAATGGCAATTCAAAAATATATCCGGAGCAAGATATGGTAAAATTTGTGGGCTGAAGAATGAAGTAAAGGAATACAATCAAGTTTCGACGTAATCATACAAAAGTTAGTGCCATTCCATTAGTAAACCTTTTCCATTTCCTTTTCCAATCGATGTACTTCATTTTTTAATATCCTCCCGTGACAACGTTGCACTTTGCGGCATTTAAGGCGATTTCGAAATGAGTTCTGGGAGATCAACATCAAAGCATGTCTATGCTGAGTCTATATTGGGTGTGCATTATATGCAATTTTCACTGCCTGATATTATACTTCCATGCATACACGAGGAGAAGCTCGTCATTTCCTTCGCTCCGAGGATCGCTTTAGTGTTTGTTGCTTTTTGTCAATATGAATCCTTACATCTAAGCTTGATGTGTGATTTTCCTCCTTTTGTTTCTATATAAGGGCCCTCCTTTCTAAATCACACATCTCCCCTTCACGTAGCGCTATTTGTAGTAAAGATACCCAATTGTTTGTATTTACTTTGCCTCAATTTCTTAGAAAATTGATTTACGGTCTTAAGTTTGTACTTTTTCATCATGGGAGTTGTTCGCTGACGCCGGCGACGTAGGCTATCGCCAAACCTCGTTAAATTCTCTCGTGTTCTTTATTTGTTATTATTTTCACTTTAGCCGTCATTATTTTGCACGTTGTTTCAGCCGTATTACGGAGTACTATTCACATGAATAGTAACATTTGTTAATTGGGGAAAAAACTAACCCATTTTCCCAAAATTGCATCGTGAGCCAAGGTTCTACCGAGTATGCTCAGGTTGCAAGTATTATCTCGATCTTCCACATCGAAAGGGTTTCTTTAGGCTTTGACATTTTCGCTTCATAGTTTCCCGAGTATGCTCAGGGTTGCGTTGTTATCTCGATCTTCCACATCGAAAAGATTCTACTGAGATATCGACATTCCGGCAGCTGGATAGCTTTTTGTCAGAAATGTCGAATTTGAATCCGAAGCAGCACCATCAACCTCACACTCGAAAGCGATTCTCATCAAGATCACTATGACTAATACCAAATTTGATGTAGAGAAATTCCGATGGCACCAATAACTGCACGTATGTCAGCGAGAGCAGTGGATGTCTCTTTCCAACAGGAGCCTGATGTCGCACTAGAAGAAAGCACTTAAGATGTCGATGAGAAAGATCGGGCAAGAATCAACGCTGGAAGATGTCAGATTTATCTGATCAGGTCTTCCAAGGAGTCAAATATCGCTTATGAGAGAGATGTCGCTAAAGCAAGTCATAATGGTGACTTGAAGACAAGTTCACGAAGAAGAGCACAAAAACAAGCTCTATACGAAAGAAGTCAGACCGCCTCCAAGATAAACCAAAATTAATTATGAATGATCACATCACCGATTGATTCATTAGTAACTGATTTATTGAATCTAGATGAGAAAGTAAGTGATGTTGATAAGGCTTTGATATTGTTAGCTTCCCTTCCTGATGAATATGAACATCTTATTGTTAGTATGTTGACCGGGGAGGAAACAATAATACGGTGAAGTAACACGCTCTGTATTCTAACGAGATCGGAAAAAAGAAATTCAGGAACACAAAAGAGTCACCGTGAAGCCCACACTATTCGGAAGTTGAAATCAAAGCCGAAACCAAAGGGAGGCGGGAAGATCTCGCCAGTGCAACTTCGCAAAGATGAATGTGCCTTTTGTCGCGAAAAAGTATCGAAGAAAGATTGTCCTGCCGCTTTAAGCGTAAAGGAAAGGGCGTATCCAAGCATGTGTGGTCAAGATGATAAGTCGATTTTCACTAACAGTCATCGCGACTAGCATCATGAATGGTTATGTGATTCACTCTCGCTTCATTCCATATTGTGAAACAGAAGGAGTGGTTCTTCAACTTTACACTCACTGGGTGGTGTTGTTTATCCGGGAAGACAATCAACTCGCAAGATACCGGATCTACTAATCGCTCAAGAATCAAGACGGGTCAACTGCAGGCCGACAGATGTTCCCAGATATTCGAAACTTGAAAAAATCTCATTTCTTCGGGAACCTTGTGAGTCAAAAGGTTTCACTATCATTATGCAAAATGTGGGATTCCTCGAAAAGCTGTTTCAGGAGCACTGCTGCGCGAAGGCATCGGGGGAGAAACAACTTGTACCTTTATCAAGGCAAAGACAAAGAAATGGGGATGCCAGCCAGTAGATCTGAGGCGTATTATAAAGTAGTTTGAGATGTCCAGCATGGTACATATGAGACTCGACATGCCGGAGAGAAATCTGCAAACGTCAAGGCGTGCAAGGATTATTGAGCGTGCAAAGACTTGCAAACCGGATTTCAGGGAGCAATGTGTTCAGAAAGCAAAATGTGGTGAAGTCAGATGACTTTTTTCATAATACTAAGTATATTTGGATTATATTCAATAATGCACGCACGGGGACCAACCAAGACGGCTTCTCGGGGAGGTAAACATTACTTTGTTACATTTGTTGATGACTTTTCCGTAAGAGTTTGGGTGTATACGCTAAAATCCAAAGTACAGGTGTTTAGAAACATTTCTTATATAAGAAATGCGGAGAACTGCATGTGGAGGAGATTAAAGTACTGACTGACAATGGTACGTATCATAGAAATGATCAATTTTCTTATTTCAGAAGAGGGAAGGCATATCTCGATCACTTTACGTTAGAGATACTCCGCAGTTAGAACGGGTGGCGTAACGCATGAATCGAATCCTCGCTGAGAAAGTTCGCCAGAGGCCGCCCACGCCGGTTCGGGGCAAACAGCTCGGTCGAGGTCGTTATGGTGTATGCAAGTCATCTCATTAACCGCCTACTCAATGCACTAAATGGCAAACGCCCTTGGAGGTATGGTCCGAAAACCTATAAATGATTATGATATTTACATGTGTTCGGGTTCCACCGCTTATTATCATGTAAAGGAATCTAAGTCGATCCAAGGGCTAAAAAGGCATTGTTTACGGGAGTTACCCCGTGTCAAGGGATACCGACCGTGTCTATCTTCAAGAAAATTATTTCTAAAGATGGATGTTACTTTGAAGAATCTCATGTCAGTTAAGGTAATAACAGATGAAAGTGTCAGAGAACACTTTTCGCCAGCCCGTAGGGAAGACTGTCGTAGTGGAGGGCAATTTAAACCCGGTGGGAGTTCACGATCGCTAAACCAATGAAGACCAAATAACAGACGTAACATGAAGGCGTATATCGAGAGGAAGAGGTTTCAAACGAAGAACCTCAAGAAGAACATGATTTACCAATCGCCATCGCCAGCCAAGAAGAGACTAGAAACCTCGCTTCTGGCCAAGATATGGTGGCTTATGCATTTCAAAGTGGTAAGAAGGTATACCTGGGGACTTTTCTTGAAGCAAATAGTCCCGATAAAGAAAAGTGGAAGAAAGCCATGGATGAAGAAATACAAATTCTCGTGGAAGAATCACACTTCGAAGCTAACTGCACTACCAAAGCGGAAAGAAGAAATTGCCGCAAATGGGTTTATGCTCGTGTTAAGGATTTCCATGCAAGAATGACGTTCGCTACAAGGCAAGACTTGTAGCTAAAGGCTATGCTCAGAAGGAGGGAATTGACTACAATGAGGTATTTTCTCCTCTTGTGAAACATTCCTCCGCATTTTGTTAGCCTTGCAGTACGTTTAATGGAACTAGTCTCAATGGACGTGAAGACAAAGATTCTTACATGGTGATTGAGGAGGAAATCTATATAACTCACCCGCATGGTTTCAAAGTTGCCGGAAAAGAAAATTGGGTTTGTAAATTGAACAAATCATATATGGCTCAAGCAATCGCCAAGACAAAGGGTATAAGCGATTTGATCGGGCCTCATGATAGGCCGTAACTACACCGTAGCGCTGATCACCGTGTGTATTTCCGTTAGTGTTACAAGATGGATCTTTCATATACCTTCTCGTATGTTGATGACATGTCGATAGCATCAAGGAATCAAGGGGAGATATGCGTATCAAGGCTCAACCGAGCAAGGAGTTCGAAAATGAAAGATCCGGGGTGAAGCCAGAAGATTCTCATGGAAATGTAGAGACAGCATGCAGGGGCACACTTTGTTTAACTCCTAAGGAAGATTTGAAGAAGGTACTACAACGCTTGGTATGTCCGTACACCAAACCCGGGGGTACCCCACTCGCTTCCTCATTTCAAGCTTAAGTGCTTCACGTTGTCCAAAGACGTAAGAGGAACTGAATATATGTCAAAGGTTCCTTATTCAAATGCGCGGTAGCTCTGATGTATGCTATGATGTGCGCTGAAGGGCCCGACATTTCACATGCGCTTGGGATTGTGAGCAAAAGCATGCATAACTCGAAAAGAACATCGCAAGCAAAGTGAAATGATTTTAAGGTACATCTTAAAACCTTATGTTGGTTTAATATTTAAGCACATAATATGGCTTCGTCAAGATGTAGTCGATAACGCGATTCGTGATTATGCCGGTGATTCGACAACGTAGATCAACTAATGGGTTATGTGTTTACTTCGCAAGAGCACTAGCTTAGTCGGAAGTCTACTTTACAGTTGACAGTGGCTTTGTCTGACGGGGCGAGTATATGGCGTCAGGCCGGAGTTAAGGAAAGCGATATGATTCTGAGGTTGCTTGATGATTTGGGTGTTGGTCATAAGCAGTTCTGATGTTTTTTAGTGTGGGCTTATTTATTCATTTAGCGAATAACCAAGTTTATCGTACGCAGACGAGCATATTGATGTGAGGTATCATTTTGTCTGGGAAATCGTTGAAGAAGGTGGACTCTTAGTTCGAGGAAGATCAAGGCCCGATGATAATCCACGCGGATATGTTGACTAAGGTGGTGACGGTGATCAAGTTCAATCATTGTTTAGATTTGATCGACATTGCGAAGATTTGATTGCGTCGTTGGCGCATTTGGAGGCGTTAGTTTTGTTAAAGAAGTTTGAGATGAGATTTGTATATTTGTCGAGGTGGAGATTTGTTAAACTTTGTAGATATGAGATCCACATGGTTTGATGTGGGATTTTACGCCATTTTGTTTCACATATAAGGTCCCCCTCCTTTTCTCTGTCAGCCTCACTTCTACTTAAAATTTGTTGTAGTATTGCCCTGATTGTTTGGGTATTTACTTTGCCTCGATTTAACTGAAATTGATTTGTGATGCTAAGTTTTAATTTTTTTTTCATCAGTGGGAGTTGTTCGCACTGTGCTGGAGTTGTCTCGTTGATCGCCGAGGACGAGGCCATTGATGACAAACCTCGTTAAATTTCTAGTGTTCTTTATTTGTTATTATTTTCTACTTTAGCTGTCAATATTTTGTATCAGTGTTTTGCCGGGTATTTCCGCTGAGAATACTATTTATATGAATAGTAACATTTGTTAATTTGAGGAAAAACTAATCCGGATTTTCCCAACAAAACTATATCCAGATAGTAATTTTTTCCAGGAGGTAAATTTACATTTTTACTGGTACCTTTATTTTTTTAAGTAAACTTGTAATTAAGTTTATATATTTTTCTTTAAGATATTTTATAGATTTGGATGGTAGGTGCTATGTAATATGATTAAGTAATTTGTACAGGCATAGATGAATGATGTTTTGAAGTGCTGGGAGATATTTGACCAGCCACAGGTCATTGACTTCTTCCAGTATTTCTGATACTGTACCAGTGGAGAGCAATTGCATGGGATCTTGGGATTGTGGAAACAGCATTTGTTTAGCTATTTGGCAAAATATTTTTTGTTGTTTCGAGAGAATCAGAATCCTATATTTATAGGCTTTGATTCATAGCTCCTTGTGATCCTAGTATATACATGTATTATTATTAGGAAATATACCTACTACAATATTAAAATTACATTATCCAAGCAAAATATAAATGTTTTTAGTTTTATTTAGTGGCTTCAACTTGATTCAATTCCATTTATGCCTTAAATATCATAAAAGGAACTATTTTTATGGAAATGGTAGATGGGCATTTGTAAAATGTATATGAAAAATTATAAAAAATAAAAATAGACAAAACAAACCATTTGAACTCTCAAATCAAATTGTTTTTTATAAGAATCTAAAAAGCTCAGCCATGTGCTTCATCTGTTTTTTGATATGCCATTTGCTGCCTTTGTTTGTTGACTCATTCACTATGTAATAGTAGTTGGTAACTTGGCAATTGATTGTGAAGCGCGCATAAGTATACAATTTTTTTATTTATTTTTAATCAACCCATAACTGAACTTCTTAATAAAAGCTTTTCTATAAAAATATTTTAGGTTATTTTGAGTATTTTCCATTATTAATTGCCCTCATTTTGTGTTTTGTTTTTTTGGAAAGGAATCTTATTTTTGTTTCTATTTTATTTATTTGAAATCTAATCCTCAATCATTTTGATAAAAGGACTCCTATTATTATCTTCAGAAATTAATATTGCAAAGACAAATTTTATATAAAATGATAAACTTATTTGCACCATTCTTCACAATTTGACATTATTAAATCAAATATCCTTATTATTATTTTAAAAATAACATTTTCTTTTAAAACATGTAAATATATATACACTCGATAAATGACCATTTTTTTTTCCAAAAGAGATTATATAAAATCACAATATTGTGTTTGATTTATGTATACGAATATTTATGTATATATTTTGTTTGTTAGCTATTGCGTATTCATCATGTCTACAGGGATGTGGCATCTTTAGATTTATCTTACTACATCCAACAATATTTACCTAAAACCCTAAAACCCTGAAACCGAAAAATTATAAAACCCTAAGACCCCAAAACCCTATAACCCTAATGCCCTAAAACTTAATACTCAAGATCTCTAAAACCCAAATACTCACGTTTAAACCCTAATGCCCTATAACCCAAAATCCAAAACCCTAAAACCCTAAAACTTTAATACCTCTAAAACCATAAATCGATGACACAATCGAAAAAAACTAAGATAACATGTTTTGTTTTTCGAAAATCCCCGAGAATATAAAAATATTATATTTTAGACATTAAAATTGCATTTTTTATGTATTCAAAAACCGCATTTTTAAATTTAGAGACTGCTATGCAGAAGCCAGGCATTATTAAATTCTTATTAATAATGGTTTGAACAACCGAATTTCCCCTAATTCTAATTTTCTTATTTTTTATTGCATGCATTGTTAAAAAATCCAAATTATTATACTTACAATTTAGAATTATTTTTTATAAAAAAGCGGTACATGTATAAAAATAGAAATCATATATAAAAATAATAACATGTATCAAACAGTCCTGCCAAGAGGCGCCTAATAGTTATCTCGTGATCGACGCCTAGAATAAATACCACAGTAATAGAATTTAAAATCCGAGACGGCCGAGGGAGTCGATGGAACCCAGAAGCCGATGGAGCCATGTAATCGATGGACGGAGTAGGTCGATGACATCGTCAGCATGAGGTCTTAATAGAAGTCTACCCACTGTAAAAGGTCAAGGATGGTGGCCACCCATGGAGGCGTAATGCAGGATGGTAAAGGGTGTGACGTCAATGTGATGACTTCACCTATGGATGGCTGCCTACGACACTCTGACAACAGATAAGTGTAGTGCGGAAGGTGACGTGGTCAACGCGCTGGTACTGCGACGTGGCGTATAGTAGTGGGCACATGTGTCAATGCGTAAAAGTAATGGAAGGCTGTAGGCGTGTGTAAAAGAAGGTGATGTGTCAATGTGTGGGGGTTATGGAAGGTGATGTGTCAATGTATGGGGGTATGGAAGGTGATGTGCAAGTGTGTGGGGGTAGGGAATGTGATATGTCAATGTGTGCGGGTATGGAAGGTGATGTGAAAGTGAGTGGGGGTATAAACATATATGGTGAGGGGTAAGTATGGGAGGGTATCAAAGTAGGCAAACTCGACTAAGTGTAATGATAATCACTATCTACCATGACCTCGCCCCACCATCTTCCAAGACGACTCCTCGGCCATCAACTCTCCCTCCGCTCCCTCTCCCCTCTGGCACTCGAACGGGTCAGATATGTGAAGGAGTCGATGACAATCGGAGGTCTGAACTGATGGTCCATGTGATGGAAGCCCCAGTTTACCCATACATGCGACGGTCTTCCTCCGATCCGTGGAACAACGATCGGGCAATATGGTGTGTGTCGCACAAAGCACCAACGGTAGCAAAACGAGAGCGATCGACTATGTCAACCATGGCGTTGACCGCGTAGTGGAACCAAAGAAATAATTATAATTACATAATTTCATTGATTTAAAATTAGGTAAAATATTTGGAAACACATGAGTCTAACTTAATAAAACATTCATACTACCACTAGAGTATGGAAACCTCGTATCATCCCTATGCAACTCGTGGTGTTTATAAACGCCAATAATGACGATACCACAACATGTAATGATCACTAAGTCCATCATACCCACCATGGGGTGAAGTAATGATCCCCGCCGATCGCATCCCATAGTGCTGGGCGCACGGCATGATACGCCGCCCAATCGCACGTGTCGCCCATCGTGCATCGACTCTATATACCCGATGCTCGTAAGATGTTTCGAGGTATCTCCTGATGCAACCCAAACTGACGCAAGACGCCTCGACGGCGACACTCCAACAAATTCTCGAAACATATAAGGTGACATCGTGCTCGTCAACCAACCTTCTCGAGCGACGACGCTATAAGACCTACACATTAACCATTAACGCCAAAGACTTTTTATGTCAACATGATTGAAATTACTATAGAACCATACTTTTACATATAATTACCTGATCGGAAGTTTGTGCGTCTAGTTGATCTCGATATAGGAGGAGGACACCGGATGGGTTAAGCACCCATGTCAAAGGTACTCTCCACCTACACCCAACGAAAGAGCTGGCTCTGGCTCTACCTCTACCTGTGGCTCGGGCTGAACGCCATGCTCAACTGGTAATCCATCGTCTAGACCCTCAGCTACGACGCCATCGACATTGTCATCATGTAAGGCATGCGGCAATGGTGGTGTTGGATATGGCGTTGATCGCCCAAAATCGGGTCAGCCCACGTGAAGCCTCTCCCAAGACCATAGTTGAATATAAAATAAACATAAATTAAGCACCCAATTACGAGGCTTCGGGAAGTGTATGAAATACAAAAATAAATATACATACCTGTATCAATGTAATACAACCACTAATACCGCAGATCCGCATCTGCCACGACATAACCCCTCGATATGTATTGCGCACGCACCACCCCAACTATAAGTCGATGTCTGTGTCAAATCCCGGAGTAGTGAAAGAAAGCACAGGTGAACATGGACCCCCTTCTTGTCCAGAAACAAGAAGGATCCCATCAGCGCTAATATGAACCCACGTGCACTCCGCTCCAAATCGACTTCATCAGCATCAAGTCCCGTTGATAAAATCACATAACCAATTTGATGGAGATAGTCAATCCTCCAGAGCATCAGCGGGTGGTGACTCCAGCAACACCGCATAACTCTGCCAGCATCGAGCACACATGTCCTCGTTACGCGGGTCCGCCGACACGGCGTCAAGGATGATAGCAACATCCTATAAACGTGATCATCATCTTCTCCGACCGACATGGAACGTGTGTGTCTCGGTCGCCATCTCGACTAGACAGCAATAAGCGGCCAATCTATGATGATGTGGCCTAAGCGTATATATTGTGGTGAACTCGCGCGGATCACGTATGGACGAATGTGTGGATCCATCCTCCACCGCCGAGAAAAAGGCCTTTGATCCGTCGCCGGTATGAGAACTTCCTCAGAACTACAATTAACGAAATAACCATGTTTATAATTGAATATATATAGATTAGAGAGTAAAACTGAACAGCACCATGAATAATAAATACAAACCAGCCTGTCAACAAGTAATTGTGGTCTGCCTTGTAAATAGCAAGACATGGATCCAATGGATCACACATGAAGCCCCTCTGAACGCCATATATATAACCTGGATGTCTGAAAGACACTATACATATTAGTAAAACACATTGGAGAAAGTGTATCACAATAATTAAAGGGACTAAGGTTTTAGGGTTTTACAGTAAAAGCAAACTTTAGTGGAGAATTACCTAATTTGTATTCTTCTATTCTATTCAAGTACACACATGTCAACAATTATTTGCATGTGGGGAGATAATATACATCAATGAATTATCATAGGTTATCTAGAGTTAGAGTTTTAGATTGTAAAAACTCTGAAAATGAGTTTTAGATGCATAATCAGGTGTTCGTGTCAATTTATATATCTCGATTAATCCTGATGGGATTATGGAGTTGACTCCCGATTAAACCTATGGTGACAACTCTAAGGGAGCTCGAATTGATGATCATTAGGGAACAAACCTAAGATCGGACCAACCGAACTATCATTCAAGTTTAATGTATACATTATCAAATAGAGCATTTCGTCTCATGAGTTGTAGAGATACCCGCCAGTGTTAGATAAAACACTCTTGAAAGGAGGATAGTAGCTAACATAATAGTCTCTAATGACTGAATTATGGACCTATTTCACATAGTCAGTCTATGATGAATTTAGTAAAGGTTACCACACTTCTCTATTATTATAAGTAAAGAAAATTAATCAATAACTCCTTTTGGATATTATCTGACTTTTATAAAAGGAAGCTTCATAATTCACCGAGATTGTTTCTTATTCATCTAGATTATTTCCCTTTATCATGTTCTCACCCTACTCCACCCCTAATAGATCGGTCAGAACTTGACTATGGTTTATGAAGTTTTTAATGGGTTCTAGAATATTTTTAAAACCCGGGATGTCTATGGGATGGGGGTTGGGTAATTGATTCGTGCCACAGTAGGGTGATCCGGAATCAACAAAATTTGTTTCCTATATTCTCCTACCGTCGAAATAAGCTACCGCAGATAGCCATCTGTGGTCGAACACGGATGAGTTTTCATCCCACAAATGATTGTATCATGATTTAAAAATAGTGAGACTTTCATTTGGATTTTCTCGGATTCAGATTAAAAGTGGAGTCGTGTCACCGGCTAACTAAATAGCTTTAAAAGGAGTGAATGGTGACTGAAGAATTGGGTCACTAGCTCGGGTAAAATTTGTGGTTATTAAGGTGTCATCGGGTTATTTCCTCGTGATTAGCAAATGATGATAACAAGACCAAACCATCTTTGTTTAGCTTTAAAATCCAACCCTTAAACACTTATTCGAGTCCAAACATATACTCCGAGCATTCAATATTCCAACGCTTGAAAACATAGCATTTAACCTCATTTCAATGGTTCAGAATGACATCTAAAGAATGTCAGTGCATCTACCATTAAGAATGCACTGAACCCTAAAGCATGACAAGTATTGACCAAAGGAAAGACATTAAATAGTATTAAACCCTAGTTTGGAAAGTTTGGAACCATAAATGCAGTACTTGTTTCATTTAAGACTTGAGGACACTGCCAAACCACCAATAACCAAGCTAGCAACCCTCTTCTTCAAGGCTTTGAGGCTTAGCCAAGCATCCCTTGAGTCACATCCTCATGTGTGGTTACAACAAGAAAATGAGAGAAAGGAGAGAGAGAAGAGAAAAGTCAGAACCTAAAAAACAAAGTCAAGGGGTCAAAGCTTGAATATCCAAAGTTAGGGTTACAAAAGCTATAAGGTGGCTTATATAATCATTCCAAATGTGTGAAATACCAAAAATACCTAAAATACATGATTACAATAAGGATAAAATGGGAATTATACAAAACGAGGTCGTTTGGAACCAAAAACACAGGGGATGATTTTCAAGATGTAGTTGAATTTCGTTATCATGGCTTAAAATACAAGGCATAGCGAAAACTAAATTTTCGCTATGCACAAGAATCTCATGATAGCGAAATTCGCTTAGCTTAGAGAAAACAGGTATACAAATTTTCAGAATGATAAATTAAAAATCATGCTTGCCTTGTCTCCTGATCCATTTCCAACCTCCAACTCATCAATTCCTCTTAACATTTCAACCCGCCGATGAAATCGCCGAGAATTCTCTACATTCACCACCAATACGGCTGCTTACAATCAAGTTCCAAAAACCTTTCGCAAATCATTAAAACAACTTTAAACCAAATCGCAAAGACTTAATAGTCCCGCACATGCCAATTGGTTTAATTCATATGATTAGTGCGCAAAAAAGCACTCAAACCTATCTTAAATAGGACTCAAATAGCGCTTTTGGGTACTAATCAAGACCATCGAGCCCGGGACATCCGATACACTCATCTCCTCTTTACTACCGAACTGTGCCCTTGCGCGATTTCCATATCCATCTAGAATATTTTATTTCAAAATGATGATTTGTTTCCAAAAAAATAAAGTTATGGTCTAATTTTCTACTTAAAGAGTTATTTCATAACACGCTAACCATAGATATGTTATTTACAATGAATGATTAAGGAAATTTAGTGTTAAGAGGCAATGAGTTTGATCTCCCCGTCGTGGCAAATGATTTTTATAAGAGCAAAAAATATAGGAGCAATATTATTTCTTTTCGATAATATTTTTTTTTTCACATTTATTCACTTTTGCATTACATGATAATATTCTGTTTCGTTTCTCATAAATATGTTCCCGAACTCGAATCCTGGACCCCTCTCCTCTCCATGCCCATACCAACCTAAAAACCCTAGATCCCTATTCTCCCAATGCCCATGCTAACCACTTGAGGTATAAGTCTTATTAGTATATAGGATAATATTTAGTTTAAAAAAAAAAAAGAAAAACACAGAAAAATAAGAAAGTAGTTCAAATTAACTAAAAAAAAGTTGAATATTTTCAAAATATTTAATCTAGATAGGAAATATGATAATTGAAATAAGTAGGCAAAAGCAAGTGTAAAAAGTAGTTTATTAACTTAATTTTCTTTTTTTCATTCTCGCTTATTTTTCTTTTCTTGTTTTTCTTTCTATTTTTATTTTAAGATAAGATAATAATTCTCTAAAAACGATCAAATTTTGTTTAACTTGAAACGTAATCCTTCAATGCATAAGATGAATATATATATATATATATATATATATATATATATATATATATATATATATATATATATATATATAAGATAAAACAAAAAATAAAAATGATTGTATTACTTGTTTTAAAAATAGAAAATGTATACACACTAACAATTATTTTTTCTCCCTCCAAAATAAAATATTGTGGAACCTGTGTTTTATGCTATATTTTTTTTCGGTTCTAAAAATCAGAAATTAAAAAAAAGTATAAGCTATAAGACCCAAGAAATTCCAATTTCTGAAAAAATGGCAAAATCGTAATTTAGGTTACAAAATTGTAATTTAGGTTAAAAATACAGAATTTATTCTCTAGATCTCGGATGACAAAACGGATTTCACCGTTGGAATCGCCTCGCCAATTTAGCTAGCACGCAAATGCCGACTCGAGACGTTTAATTTACACGCCGAGGCATCGCCTGCCGTGCCGTAGTAACTTAATTCGATGCGACGAAAGTCACATATAACATGTACCGCGTGCCATAAGTGGCATGAGTAGAAAGTATGAAAATGGACGGCCGAAGATAGTGTCAACGTCAAACTGGAAAAGAATGGATATAATGGTCATTTCGGGAATTTGTCTTAAATGATACACAAAGCACAAAACTAATAGCCGACCTTTCCATTCAAAAGGAGAAAAAGAAATCGCAGGAAGATGCAGGAAGCCATTTCCAAAACTTTTTGTAGAGAGAGGGTCTTCTTTCCTAAGTTTCGTGCGATCCGACCGGGCCGACGCCTCTATACAATAAAAGCTACTTTACGAGGGCTTCACGTGCACTGATTTAGGAGTTTCCTCAACTCCGGTATAGAGGTTTCTCCCTACTTGGGTTTTATTTATTCTTTAAGTATTTTGTTGATGTTTGAGCTGAATGAGGCCGTGAGGGGCCGTTTGATCGGTCCCAAATCTTGGGACCGAATTGTTATAGATTTTTGAAACCCAAATGGAGCAGCCGTGACTGCCACGACTGATTTGGGTTGTTAAATTTTGCAATTATGTATTAAATCATGTATTGGTTTGGAAAAGGCCGGGAAGGGCCTTGAAACCCAGGTTCACTAAGTGAACCGATGATTTGTGATTTTCTTCGAGAATAGTAAACTTATGGTTTCACTATTCCTCAAAATGTTGTTCTCAAAATAATTTTTGTGAATTAATATGTTTGGTCGAGTAACTGCTAGACTGCTGTCAATACAATTACGCAGCCTAATTTGATGCGATGAAATGCGAATTACATAACATGATTGTGTGATTGAATTTTATGAATATATGCATGTTTATATATTTACATGACATAGACTGTAATGGATCGCATCATGCATTCCATATACCAGGAGCACCCTAGCGATGATTGGAATGGAGTGCGGGAGGTGAGTCTGGGAGAATTTATTTCGGAGGGTCATTTCAAAACTAAAATGATCTGAGGGTAGTCCATACTAAAAAATATCAATCAGTCAGAGATCTAATCTAACTGACATACATCGGAGGGTAGTCCATAACATATTAATCGTCTGGGAGACGGGGCCCAATTGATATATATATATACACTCCGAGGGCTGTCCACAAACAAATAAACATAATAATTCTCATAATGAGGCTTGCATGAAAGGAGTGGAGTCGCGAGTACTCTACGAGATGATCGGTTAGACATTCAAGTAGGATCATGCATTTGCTTGATGTGTGTTTATTTTAGAGCATTGCATTGCACTTAGGTGGAGAGTAGCCCACTTAGGGTGATTCCACTACTGAGCATTAGCTCACCCTGTCGAGGGATATTATTTTACAGGTACAGGGAGCGTGCGAGGGACGCTCCCTGTGAGACGAGGTTTGTAAAGGTGTCGGATCGTGGCTTGGGTTACTATGATGTATTACATGTATTAGAATTGTTTAATTTTAATATATGTTGTATAAGAGTAAAATTTGAACTCTTGAACTATGGTTGGATAGTTGGATATATACATTGTTATGAGTATTGATTTATGAGCCCAAGTGGCCGTTTTAATCATAGACTGTTATATTGGACTGTTTGGGACAGGTTTTATGTAGGTTTTGTATTTGGGTAGAGCTCTATGTACAAAGGAGACTCGCCCGATTCCGAAATGTCGGGTCACCCGAAGACCACTGGTATTCATGGGTTGGACGGCAGAGTCAACGGACCCTGGTTTTGTGGCGTCACACAAATAATCGCATAAAATTTAAAAAGTAGCAAAACACCCATCATTCCAAATTAAAGTAGACTCCATTCGGTCATTGTTTCTCACTACCAATTTTCGATCATCAATGTAAAAGATTTAAAGAACTCTCTATGACTAGAAAAGATTCAAGAGGACACA
Organism: Tetrastigma voinierianum; assembly: GCA_016808115.1. Taxonomy (NCBI): domain Eukaryota; kingdom Viridiplantae; phylum Streptophyta; class Magnoliopsida; order Vitales; family Vitaceae; genus Tetrastigma; species Tetrastigma voinierianum. The sequence continues at coordinate 37,247 of JAEQBH010007127.1, read as the reverse complement.
AGTGAAGAGAAACAAACATCAGAAACTCATCAAAATTTTCAAACAGCTCAAAAGCCCTGTAAAATACGCCTACTACTCCCTGTAAAGAAAAATAGTCCCAAACAGTAAAAGCACAAATGACATTCTAATGGATGATAGCCGAAAGTTCATAAACACAAAAAACTGATCCTCTAGCCATTGTTAATGGTTTCGCACTCGAATTAAACATCAGAACACTAGAAACGATATTAACGAAATGATAACAAAAATATACCAAATCAAACAACATTAAACATATCCAATCTTCGTGAGATAATTTAAGAACACATATTATACAAACAAATCGTCTCATATCATTAATTCCGCATGATTGGGCAAGAGAGGCGTTACTGAAGAGCGAAAAACCGCGAGCAGATGGAAGAGAAGACGACCTAAACGGGACGACGAGCAACAGCACTGGTGGGGAGGGAGGAGGGAGGAAGAGGAAATGGGAAAAAGCCCCACACAAGAATTTAATTCAACAATGTCGCTATTGTGGACGATGTCATTTGAATTAATTAAAATGTCACCGTTGTGGAAGACAACATTTGATTAATTCAAATGTCGTCGTTGTGGTCGACGGTAATTAATTTAATTCAAATACCGCCGTCCTCGTCGCCGGCTTCAGTATGAATCAAATACCGACGTTCTCATTGTCGGCATTACACCCTATTTTGGTTAATACTTTCTCCTGCAAACTGATTTTATTTTTTTTATTTTCAAACACCCTCTCTCCGTACAAAACTCCTCAAAAGGCACAAAATCAATAATATTTATGATTTATCTATTTAGCCTGATAACCTAAAATCCTATGGCAAATCATAACTGATATGATAACGAAATGGTCATCATAGATGGGGAGTACCAAGAACCTCTCTAACTTAGCAGGTAGGTGGCAGAGGTGTGATAAGGATCATCATCATGCAGGTCATTCCTAACATCATCATCGACTTCTCCAAACAAAGGGGACACTTTAGGCTTTTATCACAGGGTCCATTTATAACAAATGAATAAAACCACCAGATTATATTAGCACCAAACGTCTCTCACTCAGCTTCTTGTTTTGAACTCACTAGTCAGTAGTCACCACTCAAAGGAATATGTCCAGTGCTTTAAGCAGGATGCTAGGACTAGGAGAGAGCTTATTCGGTCTCCAACAATAATAACTATAACAGCTCTAGGCCTCTAATAAATAAATAAAACCCAAAACCAGTGTGGGACACAGTATCATGGGATGCTTGTCACTTGTCACACCTCAACTATAGGGAGGGAGCCCCAAATTCATGGCCCTTTGGGCCTAAAATGAATTATTTGTTTGTTAGGTGGTCCCACGACCTAAAATCTTATGGGACAAAATCCCCAAATTGGATAAAGACAAAGTTTATAATAATACTATATAATCATAAGCTTCTCTTCTCTTAATTATTGTACATGTGTTATAAAGTTGCTTGAACTTGTTGGGGGCCAAATTGAACAATATCTGATTGATTAGCTATGTCATCATTTATGTTATCTTTATCATATCAATTTTGTAGAATCTTAATTATATTAAAACATTAGTCAATTAAAATCTTATTTTATTATAGCTATTATAAAAGATGATACTATTTTCCATATTTTATATGTCAATCTCATGCCATAAAAAAAAAGGAAATTTGACTTATGATGTCTTTTTCCAAAACAAATTTATTCTTGTTATAAATATTGTATAAATATTGGATTTTGAATTACCATAATGACACACTGATTACAATGTCATTCATTTATATAAAGGTTTTTGGCCTTCTCACTATTAATGTATCATTTATGTAAAAGCTTTTGGCCTTCACTATAAGCCCATAAATAGGCTCAATCGCATGAAATAGAAATCATCGTAATTTCCTCCTCGAATTCTCTCTTGTCTCTTCCTTATCTCCTACCTTTTGATTTGACAAATTAATGCTATCAAGACAAAAGCTCGCATTAAAAAGTGTAAAACCAGAAAAGGTATATTTCTCTTAATTTTATTTCTTATTTATTTATTTATTTATTTATTTTGGATCAATCTTCCATAGCCTAAGCTACTAGATGAAACCACTCACTGTATACTTAATCCACTGCCTTAGATTAATACGTGCCTTATAGTCCGGGCACAGACCAATCTTCCATGAAGCTATCCAATATTCCTTCAGAGTCTGAATCCACTTTCAAGCCCTCGTTTGAAGATAAAAAAAAACTAAGTCAGCCCTCGTCGAAACTGAGAAGAAGAAGGCTATTGCAAACAAATACTCAAGCCCGTTTGAAGATAAATAAAAAAAAATTTATATATATATTCAAGCCTAAGCCCAAGACAAATAAACCACAGCCCTAATGGCTTTAAATAATAATACACATTATGATATTTTATTTGAATATATATATATACATAATAATAATATTATTATTATTTTTATAACTTCAGAATGATAGTTATATACAATCCGTTTATCTTTTGAAATAAAATAATAATCAAATTTTAGAGATTCAACCTTTGATCTAAAATTTTGATCTCAAAATGCTACCACTTGAGCTCAATTTACTTTATTAATAAATTTTAACTTGTAATTCTCTTATATTCTTTTACTTTATTAATATATTAATTATTTTAGAAATGTTCAACATTGCCAAGTTTTGAATTTGTTGCCCTTGGGACATTCTCGGCAAAAAATATTTATCTCTGGATTCTCGATGCCAAATCCACTTGGATGCTATGAATCGGGAAATACTATCAAAGAAGGGAAATACCGCATCCCCTCGCAGGATCGCGCTAGTTTTACTATTCTTCACTATATTGATGGAGGCTTGAAAGTGAATATCTAACTGTCAAGGATCCATTGATCTCCGACGAGTTTGAAAGAACAATACCCAACAACCGTAAGTTGAAACTGCTCGTAAAATTATCCGAAAGGCACTGTGCCATAACAAGCAAGCATATGAAATCGAATGCTATGGATAGGAATGAAGGGTCACTGGTCTCGTACCTGTCGTACAACCAAGCATTTGGTTGACCTTTATCAGGCCTCCATAAAAGGAAAAGACAAGCAAATTGAAACAAATTTTATTGACGGAAAAGACACTATGGATCCTGATGATCCTTTCTTTGATGATGATGGTGCAAAGCATCTTTAAACATTTTGATGTTTATGATTTCTTTGAGGATCCAAGAAAATCTGCATCATTTGATCATGCGGCAATGTTTAAGGTGATTGGATCTATAAGACTATTATATTACTTTTCTTATGTTATTTATCTAATGCAAACTTTGATTTTATATCTACATTTTGCTTTTTTCTCAAGATATAATACTTCTCTTCCAACTTGATCAATTATATATCATCTGCTGGAGATGAATGTCTTGTTGACTGTGCCACAACCCACACAATCCTACGGAATAAGAAATATTTTTCAAACTTAACATTAATTTCATCTAATGTCCAAACTATCTCAGTCCCGCTGACTCCAATTAAAGGTCTCTAAGAGCTACAATCGTCTCATTTCTAATGGTACCAAGTTCCAAATTAATAATGCCCTTTATTCTAATAAATCTAATAGAAATTTACTTAGTTTCAAGGATATTCGCATAAATGGATATCACATTGAAACTATGCATCGTGATGGAAATGAGTATTTACTCATTACTTCTATTATTTTGGGCAAAAACAAATCTTGGAACAAATGGCTTCCTTTATCATGTGGGTTATATCAAACAACTATAAGGCCTATCGAATCCCATGCTATAATAAACCGTGGTTCAATGACTCTAAAGCATTTATATTATGGCATGAACGGGCTTGGACATCCGATTCTCCATGACGCGTATAGTTACAAATTTACTGGTATTCATTAACAAGGTACAAATTTTAACATCTCATGATTTTAATTGTGCCGTTTGTTCTCAAGGTAAATTGATTGTTAGACCATCTTTACTAAAGCTGTCTCACTCCCCCTCTCGCTTCTAACGATGCAGGGGATATTTAGGGCCTATTCACCCACCCAGTGGACCCTTTCGCTATTTTATGGTCTTAATTGATGCGTCCACTCGATGGTCTCATGTATGCCTTCTTTCTACCAGAATGTCAAGGCTTGCTAGATTACTAGCTCAAATAATTCGACTTATGGGTCTAATTTCCTGATCACCCTATCAAGACAATCTGCCTTGATAATGTCAGAATTCATCTCAAGTCTTCCTAATTATTGCATGTCAATTGAATAGATGTTCAATAATCTAAATTGCTCATGTTCATACTCAAATGGTTATTAACTTTATTAAACGTCCAAGTAGCTAATTGCTAGACCTTTTACTTTGAAAACCAAATTGCATTTATCGGTACTGGGGCATGCTATTATCTCATGCGGCGGCACTTCGCCACGACCTACAAAGAAATCGTGGATTTATCACCATTCCAACTTGTTTTAGGTTACCAACCTAATATTTCACATCTACGTGTTTTTATTGTGCGCTGTTTATGTTCCTATTGTTCCCACACACGACCCAAACTAGGTCCTCAACGCCGCCTTGGTATTTATGTTGGTTTTCAATCCTCATCTATTATCACCTATGTTGAGCCTCTCACAGGTGAGGTTTTTACTGCTCGATTTGCATATTGTCATTTTAATGAAAATGTTTTCCCGCCATTAGGGGGAGGAAAGCCAATTCCAGAAGAATGACGAAAAATTACATGGAATGAATCATCTTTATCTCATTTGACCTCCGTAAAGCAATCCGAATCAGAGGTTCAAAAGATAATTCCATTTACAAGATCTGCAAATCGACAATTGGCGCATCTATTGATTCAACAAAGTTACAAAATCTGACATATACCAAATTCGCAAATATCCCAGCACGAATTGAAATTCAATGGAAAATTGAAATATAGCATGGCTAATGAGCCTAAGTTAAACGCATGCACTCTTGGTTCAAAAGACACAATTCTGTGAAAAATAAAAGTGTTAAATTTAATACTCCTGAAGAGGACGCTCCTGAAGAGCATACAAATGAAAAAGGATTGACAAATATAAATAATGAACTAATAGCCCCTGCAGAGGCATCAATTGATCGCTTATCCTGGGCTGAGTTTGTACCTGCATATAACAATGAAGAAATTTATCAATTATATACATAAGGGTAAAACTGGAATCTAAATACTACCCTTATAGATGATGCTTTTTCTTTCCAAGGCAAACATCATAAATAATGATGAAGCATCAAGAGCCAAAATATAGATGAATGTCGCACGCCGAATGATTGGTTAAATGGAAAGAAGCAATTCAAACAGAGTTAAAGTCCCCGATAAACGAGGAGGTATTTGACCGGGTGATCCAAACACCTAAAGACATAAACCCATCGGATATGGGATGTCTTTGTTCAAAGCGAAATGAGCAAAATAAAATAGTGCGATATAAAGCACGCCTTGTGGCCCAAGGTTTCTCACAAAGACCTGGAATTGATTATGAGGATACATATTCTCACGTAATGGATGCAACTACATTTCGCTAGTGGCCCAAGGTTTCTCACAAAGACCTGGAATTGATTATGAGGAGACATATTCTCCCGTAATGGATGCAACTACATTTCGCTTATTTAATATATTTAGCGCCTCTCGAAGGACTTGATATGCGGCCGATGGATGTAGTCACATTTTCATTTATATGGATCTCTAGATACTAATATATATATGAAAACTCAAGGATTCAAATTGGTTCAAGTAATGAATTCAAAAACCACGGCATATATTCAATCAAGTTATACGATCTTTATATGGATTGAAACAAATTGGTCGAATGTGGTATAATCGCTTATTTTCATTATTTACTCAAAATAAGGATACGTGAATAATCCAATTTGTCCATGCGCTTTTATCAAGAAAGTAGCAAATCGAATTTGCAATTATTGCTGGTATATGTGGATGTGATTTGAATTTAATCGGGACTCCCAAGAGCCTATCAAAACAATGACTACTTAGCATGACTAAACGAAAGACTTTTAAAACAAAATATCGGCTCCTCAGCCCGCAGATCGAGTATTGTTCAAATGGTGGCTAATCCATCAATCAACATATACGTAAAAGTCCCTGCGCTTTTATATGGATAAATCACATCCTTAGTTCTACGTTGTTAGGTCACTATGACTAAAGATCCGTTTCGGCTTAAAGAAGAAAATGAAGAATTACTTGGTCCTCAAGTACCATATCTTAGTGCACTAGTACCTAATGTGAGCCTTGCAAATTATACTGACCAGACATTGCTTTTTCGCCAATTTACTAGCAAGATACAAGCCACCAAAACTAAAAGGCATTGTAATGGAATTTAAACATGTATTAAGATATCTCCGTGGGAACGCGGTGATACGGATTATTTTTATCTCTAAGACATCGAACCACAATTGTTTGGTTACGCAGACGCAGCTATCTTTCTGACCCCACAAAGTTCTGATCACGCATGCGATATATATTTACTTATGGAAATACTGCTATATCCTGGAGATCAGTAAAACAAACTATGGTGGCCACCTCCTCCAATCATTCAAATACTTACATGCATGAAGCTAGCCGAATGTGTTCGCAACAGATCCGTGATAACACACGTGGTAATCATGTGGATTATCTTCTATTAAGAACCAACAATATTATATGAAGATAATGCCGCATGGCTGCGCAAGTCAAAGGAGGACATATTAGCAAGATCGAATCCAAGATATTTCACCAAAATTCTTCTATACTCGCGAATCCTAAAGTAGCGGTGAGATCAATGTGTAGCGATAAGGTCCAATGATAATCTAACAGATTTATTTACAAAAGATCAGCTTACCGCAACGCTCAGCAAACTACAGGCTGACGTATGCGCCAACTCGAGCATCTTCAACGGTGATCATGTCACTATCGTGGGGAGCATCGTTAAAAGAGTATTAGTATACTCAGACTCTTTCTTCATTCCTAAGCTTTATCCCATTGGAGTTTTACTGCAAGGTTTTAATGAGGTAGTACTAATAATCTTACATGGTCATTCAAGGTGTTATAAATATTGTATAAATATCGATTTTGAAATTTGATCATAATGACACACCGATTACAAATGTCATTCATTTATATAGCCAATTTTTCTCACTACATCAGATTACTTATGTGTTTCTAATTTCTACCACAAAGTCATAAATTATTCAACGCATGAAAATAGAAATCATCGACTTCCTCCGACCCTCTATTCGCTCTTCCTTATCTCTCTAATTTTCGACATAAATATCTTAAAATTTGATGTAATTTTTAAATTAAAAGCTTAAGAACATATGTTTTTAAAGTTAGAAGATTATTGTCTATTTGAAGTTTTTGATTTTATGTATAAGACAAACATGTAAAAAAATTTTATTTAAATTTATCTTGAATAAATTGAAAAATTACCATCCAACACACAAGATGGGATTGGTGTATTCTGCAGTTTCAAAATCAATCTCAGAATGTAAACGCTTCATGATAAAGTTTTATCGTATTTATAATACTTTTAAACCCGTATAAAAATTAGTATAAGTCTGATAAAAGTTAGATAAGTACTTTGTGTATGGAGGATCACCAAACAAAAAAATAATTTTTGGGAAATTATAAAAGACAAAAATCAAAACGTTAAAACACCTCTCTCTTCCCTCGCTTCACTTTAAAGCCCATTCCATTTCCTGTGGGGTCGGCCGTATCGCCTCTCTATCACTCAGATTTTCCATCATTTCTGAAATTTGTGGGCAATGAACCTATTTTCTGAATATTGGGTGTAATTTCTCTGCATTATCATTTTCTAACTTATAGGGTTTATTTTTCTATTCCTTACGCGGTTTCTTCCGTTTTTGTTGATTGCTCGCTGCAATTGTCTCTGACATTTTTTAGGGTTTTTTTCTTTTTATTTTTTGCGACTTCATTATAGAAATACCGTGGCTATGAAGCATTTGGTGGCTTTGGTGACTTAAGGTTTTGGTTTTGTTTTTTGTTTTTTGTAATTTTTTCTTTTGGTTTCTTAGCTTTCTGTTTGGTGGTTGGAACAGTTGGGAAAAAGGAAAAAGAAAAGAAAGAGAAGTAATGCACCATTCTTTTGGTTTGTTTTAAGGAGTAATGGTCAACTTCCGGGAACATGTCATGCTCTGTTAACAAACTGAAGTAGGAAGCAAAACCCTTTTGATTCACATAAATATTGATCACAAATTTTTTTTTAAAGTACGTAATTTTTGGAAGTGATTTCGTAACTAGGTCTTTTTTAAATGTGTTAAATGATCAATTCTCCTAAAAGCTCATAGGATTTGAGTTTAATTTGAATATCATGACTTTAACACCCTTCCTCACACCCAACCCCATACCCGCACGTGGAGAGCCAAACAAACCAAATAGAGTATTCCATGGACTTTCAAATCAACAAATGAGAAATAAATTGTAGATATGTGACTCGAACTCAGAACCTCCAGTCAAACTAGGCTTTTATACCATGTTAAATGACCAACTCTCCTAAAAGCTCAAACTTGTAGGATTTAGGTTTAATATGAATATCATGCCTTTAACAAAATGTACTATCACTTTTTGTTATGTTTTCTCTCTCTTATTTTCTCTCCGTGAAGTCAAACGGGGCCTTTTTCTTTTGATAAGTCAAACACAACCTTAATTTCCGCCTATGTTTCTTGGAGATTTGTGTCAACTATGTATTTATGTTGTCTTGGTGATTTCTTTAGTTTAAACTCTTAAAATGTTCAAATCCATTCCTCTTGTTGTTGATTTGTTAGATATGTAAGTCGAGGTGATTAATGTTCGAAGTAAAGCCACATGTAACTTGTACTCTGTTTTTTCCTGCCTGCCATATGCTTGCGATGACAAAGTTAATGTGAAGAGGATAGTAATGAATTTTTTGCTTACCACAAATAATATGCAAACTTTTATGCCAAAAGGATATGTATTTTGTCATCTATCTGTGCCACTGTTAAGCAATGAAACCAATCGGTGTGCCAATCCTTTCTCAAAGTGAGAACTTATTTAAAGAAACCCTCACTAATATAATTGATACCATGATGGAAACATAAAAATAGTAACTACTATGATTCTTAAAAAGGCACAGAGATGCCTTGCCATGGTGAATGGAGACATCCTCATTCTTTTTCACATGCTTGGAATCTTGTGTACTTAGGTTCCATGTATTAGAATTTTGGACCATATTTGGTGACATCTGTTGAAAGGAAAACTTTGCATGTCAAAATTTTTTATATTTTGTGTTACACATGTGCCTCCGGAGTTGCAACTTACCTTTCTGGAGTGCTGCTTGAGTTCCAACTCGTGCCTAGGCCTCATAAATTTTTGCAGGGGTTCTGGAGGTCTTAACCTCTTAAATGCACCTTGTACCTTTGGAAAACTACAGTAATTACATATAACTTCTAATAATATGACTTGTTACATCCTTTTTTTTTGTTTTTATTTTTTATTTTTTTATATATGTAAATTTATGCTGACATTTGATGTACTTCATGCACGAGTGTGTGTCCAAGCAAGCTTGAAAAACTGTCGGTCATTTAAAAATTATTTAACTTGGATCAATGGGGGAGGTGTAACTTATCATTGATAGAGTGGTTGTGTTATTAAAACATTAGGTCATGAATAAGAAAATCTGATCAATTCTGGTGATTGGTTTTTCATTTAGTATGGTTCATCCTTGTGACTTAATCATTGCATTCTCAGAAATGGAGAGGTAAATAAATACCGTGAATTGTTGAAGGCATTTGATGTGGGACAACCCTAGAATGGTTGCTTACTCTCAAAGTAGGTGGGCTAGGGTTTTATTTTTTTAGGGTTTAAGGAGAGGAACAAAGATTAAAGTTAATGATAAGGAAGAATAAGTAACAACATAGGGAAGAATGAGGTAATAAGAAAATAGATGGAAACCTCATAATCTCATTAAGGCATTCTAGGAGTCTCACCTAGAAGAAAATCTATGGAGTTTCACCATTGAGAATTGCAAAGAAGATGAAATATTACTATCATTATTTTGATAGGTAAATGTTTTTCTTTTTTTTGTCCCCACTAGGACTTGAACCTGGTACCCTCCCTAAGCCCACCCCAACCCATAACCAAGAAGACGGAATATTACTACTTAATCAGAATCTCTTTCTTTGATTTATATCACTGATCTATTTATATGTTTCAAGAACTATTATGACGTTAATCGTAATTTGATTCAAACTACTCTAATCCTAGTTTGATTCTAACTACTAATATTAATTTAACTCTAATTTGACTCTAATTGCAATAAACATCAATTCTCTTTTTGGCGTGTCTTAGAAATTCATCTTCATCGGCATTCCCTCTTTTGGGCAGTGGCGTTGCAAGTTTTTTTGTTTTTTTTAGAAATCTTATTTCATGCTGTGGTTGGTTTATGTACAGTAGTTGGTTTTATATGGCTGGGGAGAATGTCGATGAGCTCGATGAAGTTGGGAAATGCCATCCTCCAGAAAAACAAGGACTCAACAATGCTTCAGGAGGGGGAGAAAAGTGGCCTGGATGGCCTGGGATATGTTTCAGGATGTTGACCTGCACAAAAGGTTGGCTATATAATTATCAAGGGTGAACATATAAAAAAATCCTAGTGGAGACAAAGGCTCGAATAAAGATTCTGATGGTCCTCCTGAACACTAAGAGCTGTGTGAGTTTCGTTAAACTTTTAGAGGTTATATGCATTTCTTACAGAAAGGGATAACCTGATAATATGTGCCTTGTTGATGGTGTTATGGTTGTTAGTCAATTGCTGTGCTACTATATATGAAAACTCTAATGATATCTAGTCTTCCTTAGTTTTTTATCTTTTGTGTGTTTGTTTTGTATTTTTTTCCTTTTTTGGTTTTGTTATAATTTCTTTAAAACTATCTCTTGCACACTATGAAATTGTTATTGGATTTGATTCATCCATTTATTCTGTTTGATGGCAGTACAGAATTTATCAAATTTAAATCATTTTCAATTTTCTCTGATTTATTCAGAAATAGCATAAAATTATGTTCCGAAATTTTGTATCATGCCAGGTATTATTATGAGTTAATTGGAAAAAAAAAAGAACAAAACAAAAAGACTAAAGATTATTAGATGTATAAGTATAACTCATGTTTTTAACAAACTTATTTCTTCATTTATTTGAGTTATTTTTCTGTTATACTTTAGAAATGTAAGGACACATAGCATAGGAAACTCTTGTCACCATTTTATGGAAAGCAACAATCGGAGTAAAAACTACCATTTTATTGAAACAACTATTTTGATTAAAAGAAAAGCCATATTGTAACTAGAACTTTGTAAATGAATGGTAAAAGGTGAAGAGTATGTTTACCCCTGAAGTAAATGAAGTTGTCAAAAAGTGAACTAAAAGAAAAGAAAAGAAATCAGAAAAATATCAGCTTAACTAAAGGTTAAATATAAAGAACGTCTTTGTCACAATGACGACATGAGTGTGTGCAGGTTCTACAATCACCTAAGGCAACAAATCAATGACCAAAGTGGCTTCATTTTAGAAGAACCAAAGATCCAGATTGCAGGGATCAGCAATGAGTATTACAAGTTCTTCTGATTTAACAATCAGAAATACCTTTTGCGGACATCGGTACCAAGAAGTTTTGCACTGTATCTGGTAATTTCAGAACTTGGTCAAATGGGGTCTTGCCTCACCTTGTTAAACTCTTTATAAGAAAACTATCATAATTCATGCTAATATGATGCAGTATGACTAAATAGCTTCTGAAGTTTTCCCCACAGATGAAACTGTGGTAGTGGAGCTTTTGTAAAAGGATTTGGCAGTATAGACTAGCTGGTATCGAATAGCAATGCTAAAGGCTTATTTTTAGTCAGATCCTGTTACGGTTCTTGAATTTGTAGATAGCTCACCTACCTACCCAAGCTGATGTGAATCCTAAGGCTCTTGTAAGGTTGCTTTGTTTGGGAGGCAACATGGGTAAACACACTGCATAATGTCATGAGACGGTGGAAACTAGTCAAATGTGTTGTCTACAGAAACATGATTATGAGTCTCCGCATCATGCTCTTGTGCACTGTGAATAGGTTTCTAAGCCATGGCTTGTGGTTTTGTCTCTAGTGGGAGCATCTTAGGCTGTCCTGCATTCAATGACAAAGGTGCTGCTTAGCTGGTATGGAGATTTTGTGGGTACGAAGCATAATATGGTTTGGATTTCCATTATGCCTAGTCTGGGCTATCTGGAAAGAGCGCAAAAATGGGATTTTGAAGGGCTAGAATATTCTAATTTGGAAGTAAAAATGGTCTATAAGGACCTTTTTTTTTTTGTGGTTCCTGGAAGTTAAAATTATTCCCTTGTTGAAATTTGTTGACATAATACTTATCAGAAAATTTGTTGATATAATGGGGTTATTGCCTTTTATCCAGGCCCAAATTTGTATACAGCATGGTATATAACATCTTGCATCCCTTTTGGAGGGTGCCACTCTTAGAATGCTTATTTTCCTCACCCCATTACAGATAAATCAATCTATAAACAATACAATAATTAGCAATAATCATAATAGTAAATGTAATAATAACAACAACAACAATAATAATAATAATTGTAATAGTAATAATAGTAGTTGTAGTAGTAGTAGTAATAATAATTATAATAATAAGTACACACAATAACAACAAACAATGATAATAATAATAATAAATAAACAATATCATTTTGGAGATCTGTTCATGTGATATTTTGGGTGACAATGACTATAGAAGTGCTTAATGAATAGTTTAAGAAAATTCATTTTTCACTCATTTTGGAAAGGCAGCATATTTTCAACCTTCATTTTTGTTATGTCTAGGTCATGTGCTCATATTATTGCTTAATATGATAGATATACATGAGTATGTTGTTATATGTTTTATCTGAATGATTTTGCTGTGTGTTCATTCTTTTGTCTTTGGGTTGTCCTTTTTATTTGGTATTATTTTTTCCCTTATGGAATGAGTGCTGAATAGGCTGATAGCTGGATGTTGATACTAACTTCATTCGTGTGTGCATCTCGCTTTACCCATCAAAAAAAAAAAAAAAAAATACAGTTCTATTATATCAATCTCCAGATTTTTTTTCATTCTCGGGGAGCTTTCTAGATTGTATTCTGCATCTTATTGTGGTTAACTTGATTGGACTTCCACCAGATGTTGATGATAACTTTACTGTTCATGCACTTGTAAAGAGTGATCTCCAGATTTTTTTTGGCTATTTTCTAGGAGCTTTCTATTTTTCTGATTGTTTTTTACCTCCAACCAAATCTTCTAGGTTTGGTTTGGATGGGATTGCTTCCATATGTTCAACATACTGAGTCTTCAACCTAGTTTTATTAAATTGATTAATATGTTATGTCCTTTGAAAAGTGTGTGTGTGTGTATGTAAGTATATGTGTGTGTATATATATATATATATATATACAACCTATGTGTGCGGCAAAGTATGATGCTGGGTATTCATTTTACATTTTCTCTTGCAATATGATAATATTGCTGCCAATTAGAGCTGGAGTCTGACCCATTTAAAGAAGAGAATTATTCTTATAATGAAACCATCTTATTTTCTGACGATTGGTTGAACTTGCAACAGATGGGTCTTTTCATGAATTTTGTTACATGCAACTAGATTATTGAGTTTTGATGTAAGTGCTAAAGTTGTCCAATATCAATACCTCGGTACTAGTGACCAACTTAATAATCAAATTTCCATTCTCAATCTATATCCCAGGTCAAACTGAACCATATTACTCAGATCAATGCCTATTGTGAGTCTAAAGTTACTTGTGATGAACTAGTTTCTTTGTTTTCTTTGTTGGAAACTTCTGTTGGGTGCATATGTTATCAATGTTGCCCCAACATGAATGAACAATGATATTCTTGTGTTCTTTTTGATAGCTTAAAAATGTTGCAATAGATAACAATATATTATGTTTGTTTACTCTGCATTTTAGGAAGACAGCTGCTTGCTGTGGTTATTAATCTAAGTATGAGAAATGGCTTCATATTGTTCCTGAACAGACTTTTTTGTGTTTTGCTCTTTGAAGGTAATGGTTTCAAGAAGAGCCTGATGTTCAACTGTTCTTAAGCATGATGGTTTGCTAAGGGTTCAAATGGCTATGGATGTGGAGAGTGATGTTCCATTTGCTACAGGGGCTATGGTTTCCACCAGGCTTCTAGTGGTGGCTGCACAAGCAGGAAGTTTGATTGGAAAGCAGGGTGCCACCATAAAATCTATTCAAGAAGCTTCTAATTGCATTGTTCGAGTTCTTGGAGGTGCTGTTCTTTTGAAACACTACTTTCCATGAAATTGTGTTTGAATGTTGGTTGCACAAAGAGAGAGGATTTCTTTCCATTTGGAATTGTTTTTCCTTTTTGTTTGTGTGTGTGTGTGTATATATATATTATAAATGAGTAAGATATATCAAGAAGGCGCCTAAAAGTTAAGGGCCAAGGCACAAGATAGAGGATCATCCTCTACAAAAAAAAAAAAACAGCTAAAATAAAACAAACACCCCACTCAACTCATTTAGAACCCAACCAATCAACAAACCGCACAATGGTCGGAGGATCACCCGCAAAAAAAAACTTGGTCTTTGTTCAAAAAAGATATACAAAAAAATACTTTAACCTTTGTATAGACAAAACCTCACCCCTAAATACAATGTCATTCCTAGCATTCCAAACCGTCTAGAAAATATACAAGGGACCCACTATTTAAACTCTTCGCTTGTCATTGGTCAGAAAAATCCTCTTCACCCCATGAGGAGAGCCCAAACTGAAGCGAGCATAACCTAAGAGACACCAATGAGAGAAAAAGGCAATTCCCAAAGCTCCTTTGTTTTTAGGAAATGAAGGAGGAGATGGTCCGCCATCTCTTTGCTCTCTTGGCATAAGGGACAATATTTTGCAAGGTTCAATCCTCTTTTTTGCAACTGATCAAGAGTTAAATCTTTCCCTAAGTAGCCTCTGAAGCGACAAAACTCAGCTTTGGCTGCACATAAATCTTATTGTTATAACATATATCTACTTTACATGTACAGTTGTAACCTATTAGGAAATTTGTCATATAGAGTTGTAAATTCATTAGGAAGGTTAGATTGCTTTGTATATATATATATATATATATATATATTCACAATGAATCAATAAAATCATCAAGGAGTTCTTTGCTCCAATTCTTTCTTCTTGATTTCTACATGGTATCAGAGTCCTAGGGCTCGGATTGAGAAGAGTCTTATATAGTTTCTGATAACACTATAGTGCCGTGGAGGGGTGTTTTTGAAACACCCATTTGGCATGTAGCGACACTGGCCGACACGTGAAGGAGCGCCAACGCTGGACGAAGTCGTGCCACTAAGTCCTGGTGGTCGGAACCCTGAGCGGGTGACGCCACGCTCCCATCTTCGTGTTTCTCGCACTATGTTGCACTTCGTCGCGGAGGCACGCCTGAGAGTCCGATCCGCTGAATACACGGTTGGTGCATCTCTCCGTTAGGAGTTGATTTGCATCAAAAGGATTCCAAGTATTTTGGGGATTTCTGAGACTTTTTGTTGCGGGATCTAGGGTTTTTCACAAGAATTATGTCCAATTTGGTTTATGAAGGTGTCCTTATGCCCTAATCTCTTATTTTTGACCTCATAATGAGTAGTCTGATTTTTCGTAAGATGCAGCATGTTTCAACGCCCTCAAGTGGTCCCAAGATGTCTAAAATCACAAGACAACTAATCGGTCCCACCAATTTGATTGGAGTAAAACAACTGGGCCTACTTACTTATCTCAGATGACCAATCATCTTGATAAGGACCTCCTACGATGATTTGAAAGATCAATGGTCGGAGGATGATGCCTGCCTCTTCCTGTACACAAATTTGTAATCTATCGACAATAAAGTACTTCACCCTCATTAATCATCAGGAGTATGTTAAGGAACCAATGGAGTATTCGAATTTGTGTAATCAAAAGTGAACATTCGTCGCATATTCGATGTATGTAGAGCCTTTTATTGCATTGAGAAACAAGACTTGGCCCCTACTCGAACTCTTCATGTACTATAAGAAGACATATGAGGAACTAAATACACTACTACCATTTAGTCCAGATGTTAAAGTTTAGCAAGCTCAACGGGAAAAGATGGTAGTGATGGCTTTCTCACGCACTCCCTTCGAGTATGACTCGTTAAGGCAGACTACAGCTCGAGATCTCGTCCTTCCAAGAAACATTTAGTAGGATACTCCGCACAGAGACCTCCTCATGTACTCCTCCTTCTAACTAGATGAGGCAAAGGCCTGTCGGGTCGAACAAAGGTGAGTCGAAACGCAACAATACAAAAATAAAGGGTTTCAGCGGTAACCTGTAGGACAAACTCCTCGAGGGGTTGTTTGTTACTACCGCCATAAGCCAAGACATGTGGGATACAAGACCGTAGCGGCAAAGTCGGGAATCAAAGACTTAAATCGCTTCATGAAGCCCACTAATGCGCACGATCAGGCCGGCCCGCTTCACAAATGTAAGAATTAGCTAGGTTCCACTATACTCAGAATCATTGAAGTCTCCATCTACTCCACCATCGCTTATCGCTGAAATGTGTAACCCGATTAAATGTCTTGTCTCCTCTTCATCCTCCGAATGGGTCATTGATTCTAGAGCCACAGATCACATGACAGGTAATTATAGTCTATTCTCTACCTTTTAGTCACATCCTTCAACTTCCTCTATCACTCTGGCAGATGGGTCACAGCCATGTGTTCTTGGTTCAAGCACAATTTTTCCCACTCCATCTCTTCCTCTATCATCCGTCTTGAATTTACCTAATTTCTTTAACTGACCGTGATGTTAACTCGAGCACTTAAATGTTATATCTCATTCTTCCCTGGTTTTTGTCTTTTTCAGGATCTTATGACGAAGCAGATTATCGGTAGAGGACGTGAGTCTGGGGGTCTCTACATTCTTGATCATACAGTACCGAGACTCACGCTTGTTCTGGAGTTACTACACCATTTGAGAAGCATTATCGATTGGGTCATCCCTCTCTTCCTCGTGGAAAAAGTCAGGTCCACAATTTTCTAAAGTCTGGCTATCATTAGATTGTGAGTCTTACACTCATGTAAGCATCATCGCCTCATTCTAAATTTAGAGTTAATAAACGAGCTAGTGCTCAATCATTCAATTACCCATTCGCATGTATCCGTCCGGGGCCAGGTTCCCAACTCCGGGTTTCAATACTTAGTTAATTTTTTTGATGATTATTCACAAACCACTTGGCTATATCTAATGAAAAACCGTTATGTCTCGTAACAGTCATTCATGTTTCAAAATGACATCCTTCATCAGACTTCATGTGTCGATACTCTTCTCAAAATGGCATGGCCGAGGAAGAAATGACACTCTTGAAACTCCGCGTAGCTCTATTTCAAATGCAAGTGCCCAAGCATTTTTGGGCTAATGCTGTTTCCACCACTTGTTTTTTGATTAACCGAATGCCTTCCTTAGTCTTGAATTAGGACACTCCGCATCACATCCTTTTTCTAAATAAACCCCTGTTTCCCATTGAGCCTCAGGTATTTGGGTGTACTTGTTTTGTTTGGGATGTTCATCCGCATGTGTCTAAAATCGATCCTAAGTCATTGAAGTGTATCTTCCTTGGTTACTCTCGAGTTCAGAAGGGATATAGGTGTTATCAGCCCTAGTCTTCGCAAGTACTGGGTTTTGTCGATGTCACATATCTCTGAGAATAATTCTTCTCAAGACCCCATCCACACTACCGTGGGGAGGATGATGATTCGCTTCGTTTATACTCTTTGCCTCACCAGCTTCGGGTCAGTAAAACCTCCCATCACTCAGTCTACACTTGATGCCACCCCCGCCCCTGCCTCTCCACCGCCTACTCGACATTAGATCCGCCTGATGACCTTCCGACATATCTATAAAGGTAAACGCTATCAGGCTCATCCACTTCCTTGTTTTGCTCTTATGACCGTCATCACAAATTTTGTTCTTTTATCGCGATCTTAGATTCTATTCGGGTCAGTTTTTAACAAGGTTTCTGAAGCCCTTGCTCACTGTGGTTGGCTTAGTGCTATGATAGAGATGGATGCCTGACCACAATGATACTGACCTAGTCTGCTTAATTCCGCTAGGAAGAAAGCCACTGTTGTCATGAGGTTTACAAAGTGGAAGGTTAACCCCGATGGATCACTGCTGGTCGAAGTCCGTCTTGTTGCTAAAGGGTATGCCTGTACCTGCATGCGTGGACTATTCTAACACCTTTCCTCTCGCAGACGACATATGTTCAACTTTTACTTCCCTAGCTTGCCACTTATGCACTGCTGGATCTCCACTGTGCCTAATATTAAAAATGTCTTTCACGGCGACCTTCGTGAGGAGGTATATGGAGCAACCAGGTTTGCTTGCTCAGAGGAGATAGGAGGGTTCTTGGCTCGCCTTCTAAGTCTGTGACGGCTTGTGCACCGTAGTTCACGTGCATGGTTTGTAAATCTACCTAAGTCGTTGAGGGACCTGCATGCAAATGAATAACCACCTCCGTCTTCAGCCGTGAACCCAACTGTATCATTTGTCGGTATGCTTGTAATGAGCATATTATCATCGATGACTCTAAAGGTATCTCATCTCTTAAGTCCTTCTTCGTGAGCCAATTTCATACAAAGGACTTGTGTGGATTCTAAGATACTTCGGCATTGGAAATTATGCAAATCAAACATGAAATCTTTCTATCTTTAAGGAAATATGTGTTGGATCTATTTGTTTAAACCTGAGTCTGTGTAAACCATGCAGCTTCTCCTATGGTTTCAGCGCATAATCTTTACTAAAGAAGGCGAAACATTCAGATCTCGAGAGATATAGAAGACTAATTGGGAAGTTGAATTACCTACAAACTATCAAGTCCCGAGCATGTCTAATTCGCTGTTGTATGCCGCACATGTCTTCTCCAGCACTATCAAGAAACAGAGAACAAATTCTATGTTACTTAAAAGGAGTCCTAGGACGTGGTATTGTATACAAAGAATCACGGGGTATAATAGACTCGAGTGTTCACTTGATGTTGATCAAGGTGATCTAAGAAGGACAGGAGGTCCACTTCAAGATACTGTGTGTTTGTTGGAGGGAATCTAGTCTTATGGAAAGCAAAGAAACAGAGTGTTGTCTCCCGATCTAGTGCAGAGCCTGAATATAGATCGATGACACAGTTTGTATGTGAGATCATGTGGCTTCATCAACTCTTGATGGAAGTCAGTATTGATACACTAGTCCTAGCAAAACTCTGGTGTAACAACTAGGTTGCCCTTCATATTGCTTCTAATTCGATATTTCATGAACAGACTAAGCATATTGAAATAGATTGTCATTTCGTTCGTGAGAAAATACAACTCGTCTTGGTTTCTATAGGATATGTGAAGACTGAAGAACAATTAGGTGATATCTTCACAAAGGCCCTAAGTGGGGACTGCCATTTATCTACGTAAATAAGTCGGGTCAGCGATTAATATCTATACTCTAACTTAAGGGGGAGTGTTATAGCATATATTTACTTTACATATACAATTGTAACCTATTAGGAAACTTGTCATATAGAGTTGTAATCTATTAGCAAGGTTTTCAAAGGCAAGCCAGCGCCACATGCACGCCTCGTATGGCCAGAGAAAACGCCTCGAAGGTTCGAAAAAGCCAAACATACGATAGGCGTACGTTTTTTCAGTCAAGCGTGTTCGAGGCGCGCTTTGATCGCGCCTTTCACGCCTTGAAGAGGGATGCATACGCTTGGGGAGCTTATGGGGCCTTCAAAAAAGGAAAAACAAAAACCTAATTGCTTGATCACTTTCTCCTACCGAAGGAAAAAAAAGAAAAAGCAAACTGTTTTGGGGAGAAAACTGGAAGAATAAACCCTACCTCAAGCGGCGACTGCTCGATCATCTCGGCTTCATCTCTAGGTATGTCACGCTTTCTCCTCTTCTTCATCTCTTCATCACATCTCTCTTCAATCTCTCCCTCTCTTCATCTCTCCATCTCTCCCGAGCCCTTTCTTTCCCTTTCCCATCTCTCTTCATCTCTCCACCCGAAACAACCCCTGCTCCTCTTTGCTATTTTTTTTTAGTCAAAGGGGAGAATCCCTTCTCTCTTCATCTCTCCACCCGAAAACAACTCTGCTCCTCTTTGCTTTTTAATTATTTTTTTTTATTTAAGTCAAATGGGAGAAGCTTGGACTTGGAGCTCATTTTTACCGATAAAATGGGTTTCATCAATTTTTGTTACTAATTAAATCAATTTGATCATCCAATATCCAAAGAGCTTCGTGCTACTGCTTTCTCGCATCAAATTTTTTTTTTAAAATCAAACGGCCACACTTTGAAACTTATTTCGACCAATTAAGCCACCAAAATTCGAATTTCTTTTTAAATTCTTCTAAAAATATTGGTTTTTAAAATTTAAACCAATTAAATTCTGAATTTCATTCTAATTTCTTAAAAACAGTCTTTAAATTTAAACCAATTAAATTGAATTTCATTCTTAATTTCTTAAAAAATATTGGCTTTTTTAAATTTAAAACCAATTAAATTCTGAATTTCATTTTTAAATTCTCCTTAAAAAAAAATTACTTTTTAAAATTTAAACCAATTAAATTCGAATTTCATTTTTAATTTTCAATTATGTCTTGTTATTATTTTTAGTCAATTATATTGTTATAGAAATGAATATTATTATTGGTGTTTTTTTTTTAGAATGAGTCTCCTCCATTCAAAAAATTCAGAAAAGATTTTCAGGTGGAAATATGTTTATTGAAGTTTCCGACAATATTTGAGATGTAAATTTTGCAATCAAAGATGCTGGAGGTGAATAGACTCAAGCATCACTTAAATTTAACTCATCATGGCGGTATGAAATCATGCCCCAAAGTTAGTGAAGATGTTAGACTGAAATTCCAAAGATGCATCAATTCAATTTTAAGGATCAAAAACGAAAAGAAATGAATTGCTCCAAGAAACGGGTATGGGTCCAACTTCAATGCATGAGAGAGTGCCTCATTCCAAAACAATTGGTGCCTTAGAGTGGGATGAGTGGGGAACCTATTCCTGTGACCTACTGATAAATTTACTTACTTCACAACCTCATCAAAGTACTTTGAATTCAAGGTAGAAGCAAGAAGAAAGAAAGGGAAGTGTGTAGAAAATCAGGTTTATGTATTCAAAAGGCCCCCATTCAACACCGTGAATGATCCTTACTGATTCCTAAGTGACGGATGTCGTTGCAAATTTTAGCCCTGGTTTAAGCCTCCATCTATGCAATTTAATCGAGGACATGGATTCTAAAGAAGAGGTGAATGACCTAAGTAACATTATGGAAGATCACAAAAGAGCTTGGAAATAATATGGATGTTCAATTATGTCGATGGTTGACAGATGGAAGAGTAGGGTGGGTTCCGGACAATTTGGTGAATACCATTGGCACTTGGTTTATGAAATCAATTGATGCTTCTGATTCAATAAAAAATGGGGAATTGATGTACAAATATCTTGATGAGGTGGTTGAAGAAATTGGTGAGGAGAATGTTGTGCAAGTCATCATTGATAAGGCGTCTAATTATGTGAATGTTGGGATAAGGCTTATGGAAAAAAGGAGAAGATTGTGGTGGACTCCTTTATGCCGCACATTGTGTATTGGATTTGATGGTCGAGGATATTGGAAAGGTAAATGTTCATGATACTACACTTGTCGAGCTAGCAAGTAGTGAAGTCTATATATTGCAAGATACTGTGGCTCTTAAATACGGGTAACATTTACAAAAAATAATGAACTTCTTCGCCCAACAATTACACAAACTTTGCTACTTCATTTCTTACTTCCAAAGCCTTATAAGCAAAAGTGAAGCTCTATAGCACACTCTCAAAAATGGTGTTCAAGCAAAATGGGCTAAAAGGTAGAAGGTGTGAAAGCTCAAGTACTGGTCGTTGATCCAAATTTTTGCCTCATGTTGCTTTTTTTGCACAAAGACCACTATTCAAAGAAGTTGTCTAAGAGAGGTTGATCTATAAAGACCAAATTACTTTTGGTTATATTACGAGTCAATACTCTTCATAAGGAGAAGCATTGTACGAATCAGGGGGCGGGAGAGAAAATATGGCCCGATTTGGAGAAAATTGATGCAAGATGGACTCGCACTTCATCGACCTTTACATGCAAAGAAAGTTATCTTAATCCTCAATCATGTACGGGATAAGTTCTAATGTTGATGAGGTGAGGAAGGGATTATTTGAATGCATGGATAAGATGTCGGATTATCAAGAGCATTTAAAGTCGATATCCGGCCAATTCCATTTGACCAAGCAATGGGTGAATCTGGGAGTCAGACACATTGATTCCCAGAATATTAAGAAGTCCTACAAGTTATAGATGCGCTGGGGTTCAACACCGTAGTTGTAAAGTTCGCTATTCGAGTCCTTAGCTTTACTTGTAGTGTACTGGATGTGAAAGAAATTGAGCACATTTGAATCTTAATATTTCTATTTTGTAAATTTTTATACATATTTCTATTTCAATGTTAGAGAACTTTATTTCATTTTAACACATAAATTTCTTTATTTTATTATTTGTAGATACATACAAAAAAAGGAAATAGACTCTGAACATCAGTTGTTACATGCTCTAGTGTATGTTGTGGGTACAACACTAGATTGAGAGAACGGTCTACAAAGGAAACAAAATGTTTGATCCGATTTGGTAGGAGATTGATTTGATGATGAGTGGATCATGCGGAGAAAGAAGATTCTCCTCCCCTTGATCTTTGTCGGGCTTCAGGATGATGAGTTATTCAATGTTGATGCTATTAGAGTTATGTCATCCGACTCCCAACAGACTCAAGCATCATCGGATCACATGATTTCTTCACATTCCTACAAAAGGAAACATAATGAAGCACCGTAAGTACTAAAATTGAAGTCATAAATTTGATTGAATTTAATAAAAACTTATAATATTTACACCTTAATTAATAATTTATAATAGGTACAAGTGGAGGCAAAGGCAAAGAGAAGGAGTTCAATTTGACACCAATTGATGAAGATGAAGATTTACATGAAATGGGGATACATGATAGTGGACATTTTCCTACTTTTGATACATCGACGAGGACGATGGATGCCCTCGAGAGGAGTAATTTAAATTGAAACAATTTACTCTAGTTCTTATTTCATGACTTGGTTATGACTTTTGTTAAAGTTTGAAACTACAGTATAATTTGAATCTATTTTCTATTTTATGACTTTGTTATGGTTTTTGTGAAAGTAGTGAACTAGTATTGTTTTTTTTTTAATAATTCTAATGAATTGTTTTCATGTTTTTATTTATGCTATTTTATTTTATATATTTTAAAATATTAATTAATTATATATTGTGAGGCTCAAAAAGCTTACGCCTCAAAGCCTCGAGGCTTACGCCTCGCCTCACGAACACAAAAACGCTCGCCTTACACTTTCGCCTTTTAAAACTTTGTCTATTAGGAAGATTAGATTGACTTGTGATAGTATATATATATATATATATATATATATATATATATATATATATTCACAATGAATCAATAAAATCACCAAGGAATTCTTTCCTCCAATTCTTTCTTCTTGATTTCTACACTTCTAGGGAAAAGAGCTGAAAGGTCTTTGCTCAAAAGCCTTGTACATAGCCTTTATAGAAAGCGTGCCATTTTTAGTCCCGGTCCACGTAACTGTATCCTCCATGCCCTCAAACACCCTCTTGTTCCCAAGCTGCATCAACTGTTTCTCTACATCCTCCATTTCCCAATCGTTAAAAGATCTAATAAAAGTAGGGTTCCAACAACCCCCTCCAAGCTTCATGCTTCGCTATACATACATACATATATATATATATATTACAAATTTTAGTTAGAATTGCTATCTTTTCTTTCACTATCTATTATTTGAGTTGGCAACATGTTCCCACTTGAGCATTGACATTATTTTGTTACTATCTGATGCATTTAAAGGGGCTTAGCTTTGAGCCCTAGCTCAAGTGGCAAGAGATTGGGGTGCTGGGAGGTTATAGGGTCAGTCGCCAACGTGGTGAAAAAATATTACTTATCTTTTGTTTATTTATTTATGTTTACAGAAATCAGTCGTTGAAATGTTTGTTACCTGGGCTGAAAATTGTATGACTCAAGCACTATTCTACTTTTCTAGATCTCTTGTGGCTATCATATCTAAAATGATGTATGAACTGCTCTTCTCATTTCATTAAAAACTTTATGCAGAAAACCTGCCTCTTTTTGCTCTAGAGAACGATACTGTTGTTGAGATACAAGGGGAGCCTGCAAGTGTGCACAAAGCAGTTGAACTAATTGCATCTAATCTACGGAAATTTTTAGTTGATCGCAGTGTTATTAAAGTATTTGAAATAGAAGTAAGTTTGATGCTTTTCATTCGACTTTTTGGAGTTTTGATTTTTAAAAAGAGTGGTAGTCTTATGGACATAAAGCCTGTGAAAGGATGATATCCGCCTAACCCAAATTGGGCATGGTAAAGCTCAATTGAATTTTTTGATGAATTTGGTCCCTAGCCTAGTTGACTAACCTACTTTCTTCCCTAGGTCTATACATACACCCAATCTTAATTCCAATTGAAAATCTCAAGCGCACTTTAGGCCACTAGGCTTTCAGTCATCCAAACCCATTAACCCATTTTTCTTCCTGCAAATTTTTAGTACTGTTAACAAAAGAAAAATGGCACAGGACTTGGATTTAAGAATCCTTGCATCAGTTGAATATCGTGCTAATACTCTTTTGGAAAATCACTATCATTTAAAAAATAAAAAATAAATGTGAGAAAATTTTTCTTGAGAAGGATTCAACGTTGCCTTTTCTAGATTTCTGTTGTATGAGATTTTACACCTTTATGAATTGTAGTTAGATTTTACCTTTTGAACCAGTATACACTCATGCACCTTTTTTATACTATGCATAGAAGATTGTGTACTTGGAAAGATTTGCCATCCTTTTTTGTACTGAATACTTCAATGCCATAAAGTCGAATGTTTCTGATTGAAAGATTAAAATGAGAAGATGACGGTTACCTATTGGTTGGGAAGGTGCTTTACAACCTCATCTAGTCTGGTTCCTAAACTGGAAATCATATTGGTCGGGTTTGAATTTATTCATGTGTTTGAAGTTGTTATCCCTATGTGGGATTTAGCCACTTTGATCACCAGAAGTGATCCCTAATATATATCTACATATACAATGTGCATCAATTATTATGTGCTTATATTTTTAAATATTTTTGGTCATCAGATGCAAAAGTCAAATACTCAAGGGAATGAGAACATGCCCCCTCAACAATATTGGGACCCTTCTCAAGGCTTTCCAATAAATACTGGCGTTGAACCTGGTTTAAATTTACCTAATCTTCAATATTTGCAACACTCCGTATCAACAGCAGTTTATCATCCACCACCTGCCCAACCTCCATTGGACCAGCATCATCATAATCAGGGTCTTCCTTATGGAAGAGAAATGGCTGCAGGAGTGAGTTCTCCTAGTTTGCAACCACAACAATCAATTGTCAACAAGGTGGTATTTCCTTGCTCTGTTTTTCCTTACAAGCAGAAAGGAATAGGCACTAACAAGCAAGTAAATAATGAGAAAACTAAAAGCAAGCTCCTCAACATGCTTGTAGCTAAACTTGTCATTGAAGCTAACACTTAAGTTTAAAATAAGATAATGATAATTAACTGTGTGCACTTTGACCCATTCTGAAAGTTATTTATGAAATTGAATTTGATTGCTTTGTCTGATTGCTTAATGTCATCAAGATATATTTCTTTCCTTCCCTAGATTCCAAACAAGTACAAACATTGCCCATGATGCCTTTTCTTTTTGTTCCTACAAAAGATCCATGCTGACTGAGAAGGATTCCTCTTACTACAGAATGCAGTGAGAAAAAAATCAACTTCCAAAGAATGCTTGTTTTAGGGCAACAGGAGCAACCGATCAGTCAATTCTTCATCATCTTTGTGCAGTAAACATCTATTTGGCAATTTCCATACCCTCTTTTTAAGCTGATCAAGCATCAAGATCTTTCCCCATGTCACTTTCAAGCAAAGAAACCTACCTTTGTAGTATCCTGGGGATTACAAACCGTTCCTATGAAAAGGCCTCCCTTATAGCCAGGCTAGGAAGTGTAAAAAATTAAACAGAGAACTTGCCAACTTAGGGATGTTTTCTAACTCATCCTATCCTCACCCCTTATTGAAAAAGTTTGACGTTCTTTCAAATTTCCTATCAGGGAGCTACCCTAAGAAGCGGGAACTCCACTAACCTCACTTTATTTAAACTCAAAATGGAAATAGAACACCAGGTAAGAATTAGGGGAAAATGGTTGAAATATCCTTTTACCCCTGTGGTTTAAGCTGGTTTAATTGAAGAGTGAGAATTTCAGAACATATTTCTGGGCTACAAACTGGACCTGGTTTCCTTCCATGCACCCACATGTTAAAGTTTGCGGGCCAGAGGCTTTAATTATGTAAAGTTATCAATTCTCTAGTAGTTTCTTTTGGGCAGCAATTGCCCTACATTAGCATGCATGCTGTTTCATATGTTCTTTGCTTAGTAACCTGCTGTTGTATTACTCTTGTGAAATTGAACAATTTGATTTATCAGTTACAAGTCTGGCTTGATATCAAATTTCATGGAAGTCAGTGTTGATAGAGTTACATTTAACCACCCTAGATTTCATGATTATTTGAGGCTTGCAATGTGTTTACCAGTATTTTTTAGAACTGGATCAATCATTGAATTGGAAAAGTTTTTTGTCATGTGGTCCACTGATTCATTCATTGGACTAATGGTGCAACTGCAACAAACCATGATATCATAAATATATAATTTACATATTTTGAAAATTAAAAATAATTATAAGAAGTTAATGCAAAAGGAAAAAAAATGAGGTTTCAAGCCGCACAAGGGAAAAGATAGAAAGAGGTGTCCAGTTTTCCAGCTAAACTGATAACCAGAGGCGGATCCTTTGGGGGGCATGTGGGAAGAGTTGCCTCCCCCAAGAAGGTATCAAGTACAAGAGGGTGCATATATTGTGTTGCCAAAATGAAAAAAAAAAAAGAAGAATATGAGAGCTAAAAATAAATAAGATAAACTAGGCCAGGACCAAATAAAAACAGAATGCGCAGCCAAAACTGAAATAGTCAAGCCAATTCCAAACATAAAACTTCAATAAAAAGGCCCAATGAAAACTTTCTAACCAGTCCGAAAAAGGGGGGGAAAAAGCCTAGTTACATGTATTGATATTGGTCGAAATTCAGAATTGCAAAAAGCATCAACAAATTCAGAGTTATAATAAGAGTATTGGTAAAGAGGAAGAGTATAAATTTATATACGGATAGATTAATTCGTTTGGTGCTAAGCTTTTACCGATATCAACTACAACAGGCGAGCAGTATTCTGCGCGCTATGAAAATTATCAAACGGCACGCATAGGCAAGTGGAGGTTGAATTTTTTGCTAATTCTTTGATTACTTAAATTTAAAAAGACATTGCTAAGCTATTTGATGATGATTAAATCATAAATGCTTTTGATTTGAAGAAAGAGCGAAGGGTGTAGCTTAGAATGCCTAGTTTTAGTAGATCATAGATAATGATTGACCACACTTTTGCATTTTGAATTGAGGTTGTAATGAAAATGAATGAAAGTTGGATTGAAATGTGGTATATTTTTGTAACTATAGATAATATATATATATATATATATATATATATATGAAAGCTTACATATTTTAATTTTTGATTTCAAAAATTTAAATTTTTTCATACCTAATATATATATTTTTAATTTCGCCCCCTCAATATATTTGGTTGTAATCCTCCCCTGCTGATAACACAATGATGGGTGGTCCAACTGGCCTGTCCAGCCTGGTTTCAGAAACCATAGTGTTTATATTGGAATTTTTGGGAAGGGAAAAAAAATGTAAAAGCCTACAGTGGTGATGGAACTCAGCTAGTATCTTTATAGACAATTAGTAGATCCCGTCATCAATTTTCCCTTTTATGGCTTTTACCAAGAATACAAGTTAAACTTTTTGACAAATGTATTAAATTATTTTGGAAAATTAGTATATGGTAATTATTAAATTGAGCATGATTAAGAACCATTTAGATTTTCTGAACAAAGAAGTAGCAAACGGTTTCTATTATTTTCAAAACATTAATTACAATTGTTTGATGCATCTGATTTTAACTTTATGTTTGATGTTGATGTGTTGGTTGTTCTGTAGATCACACAGTACATGCAAGTTCCTCTATCATATGCAGATGCTGTAATAGGGGCATCTGGTGTAAATATAAGCTATGTACGCCGTACCAGTGGTGCAACTATAGCGATTCAAGAAACAAATGGATTACCTGGGGAGATGACTGTTGAGATAAATGGATCTGTTTCACAAGTACAAACTGCTCAACAATTGATACAGGTATCCTGTGATTCCTTTGGCATTTAGTGTATAATTTTGCCTTGAGATTGTTGGGTCAAGCTTTTCTGTGTGGTTATGGCTTTTGGCTGTCTGCTATCGTTTCTGTTGGTATTTTCCATGCACTTACAATGTAGTGTACAGATGGCTATGGTATAGTCATGCATGGTTGAGTTTCATCCGAATCAGAGAGATGCTAACCCAGACATGAATCTTTAGTGAGGGGTCACAATCCAAGAACACATGAAAATATAATACCTTTTATCTCTGGTTCTGGTGCTTTCTGAATCCACAGTATCCACTTATGAATTGCATCACAGACGTGTTTTCAAGTTGAGGTTATTATGTGCATGCTTGGTGTTACTTGTGTCTGGTAAAATATTAAAGATGTGTCTGGTCCCCGGAAAGTACTTAAGAAAGAAAAATATTGTTAAGAAAAGTAATTTTCTCGTGTTTGGTTTTCATATTATAAATTTCAAAGAAGATAAAATATAATTAAAATTAGTTGGAAACCCATCATTTTAAAATTATTCAGTCTTCATATTGATGAGATGAGATAAACAAAACGACTTTAAATCCTTTTTTTTTTTCCTTTACTTTTTCTTTCCTTTTATTTTACCTCTTTTTTCCCCTAAATGCTCTGGGAACAAACATAGCCTGAATGAACATGAATAGGCTTGTGTTGCACAATAAGTGGGAACATGCTCATCGTCATCGGTTTTATTGGGTGCCCAATATCTCGATGTTGTATATTTGGTGAAGTGGCACCTTAGTGCTAAGTATCATGGTCTGATGAAATACGTTTCTTATGCTACTCATCTATAATCAAGCATCTGATTATGTGTATGGATGATGTGCATAATCAGTTTGATTAAAAATCATGTTTTCCTTTGGTGCAGAGCTTCTTGGCTGAAGCTGGCAGTTCAACACTAAATCTTACTGGTGGAGGAGCAATCAGCCAAGGATATAATAATCCTTTTCCAACTAATGGCTGTGTCTCTGTGTCTCAACCATCCAATGTCGTCATCATCGAACATTTAGACCCTTCAGCTGGTGGAAGTTATGGTTCAGCAGCTTATGGCTCCCATTCTGGCTATTGAGAAGATAACGTTTACCATCCTAATCTTTTTTTTCTTTCTTTTTTTATTCAGGGGCAGTTTTTAAGTGAACAATATGTTAGCACCAAAGCTGTTGTAGAACATACTGGGTAGTTGAAGTTCAATGCATGATGGATTTAGTAATGTCACTGACACCCAGCCAGAAAGTTTTAATTAGAGGGATTACCAATTGTTTTCATTTCTCTTGCAACTAATATTCAGGTTGGACTTGGACCTTTCTAATGCGGTTTTATTGATGCTCTCTCTCTCTTTCTCTCTCTCTCAGCTTTGGCTGCTTTCTATTCCCATTTGTAAGTAGTCAGTCACCTGCCTGCCCCCCTTTTACATTTCTGTGCAGCTATTTTCCCTCCATGTGACCCCACCCCCACCCCCTATATATGTAGTACATAGGAAAGGCTAGGATTAAGGTGGTGGTTGTTGTGGCATTGGTGATCATTGTTCCTAATAAGGTAGGATCCAGTTTTCTTTGGTTAGTTGTGGATAGATCAACCACACCCCTCCTTACGGTTTTATATTATGATCTGCTGCAGTCGGCAGTTGACATTCTGCATGCCCAGAGTTCCTGCAGTGTACAAATCTTTGCTTCCTAGCTATTTTAATAATAACTAGTGTGTAGTGTAGTGTGAATGAATATGGGATCTTTGGTTGGGGTTGATAAATGCCCAAAACCCAACACAAGCACATCCATCAGGGTCCCTAAACATTTAGGGAATTTATCTTGAAAATGGTTACAATGGATTGATAAAATAAAATTGTCTTTTTCAGGCGGTTTTTTTTTTTTTTTTTTTTGATGAAAATGAAGTTGAAACGTTTTATTGAGAACTAGGAGGATTAATCACAGTAGTTTACGTCTTTATTATTTTAAATTTTAGTTTTGTTTGATCTCAATCTCATTCTTTTATGCATGGCTGTCATTTAATCCATCTATCTAAATTTTATCATTAAGTCAGATCCGATGAAATCACGTCCATCATTCCCTCCCTCGTACGTTTGGATATGGGAAAAGTAGGCTTTCAAATTATCAATTTGAAAATTATCATACATAGGTCATAAAGAAGAATTGGGAATTGGATTTGGATGTTTTAGTTACCTGATTAATGTATTCTTATCTTCGTAAATGTATTCTGCATGTAATGAATGTCTTGTATATTCACATGTTATGATAGATATAATACATTAGATTGTTATGATAATACATTCATCAAAGCAGAAATTATTTTTTTCCTCATAACCTAAACCTTGTAAACCCAATTCTTTCTTTATGATCTATTTGCCTACTTTTCCCTTTGGATATTTGCACAATGATTTTCAAATTATTACTTGAAACCTGCTTTTCCCTTTGGATAATCACACAATAATTTCCAATTTGATAACTTAAAAGCCTACTTTTCTCTTTGGATATTTGCTGGAAGTGTAGGAAACCCAGGAATCTAGGCCATCTGATCTTCCTCTAGGATCAGCTACAGCCTAGTGCCGAATGAGAAGTAAACTGGTTTTAAACCCAACCCTAACAATGAATTCAAACTTTCCATTGCATCCCCCCCTATTTTCACGTGAATACTTTTTTTAAAGTACATGAACATAAAAAATAAAAATAAAAATAAAAACAAATCTAAACTGCAACAACTGGAAGGTAGGGTCCTGACGACATACTAAAGAAAACCTAAAATTTTTCTTTACAGGGTGAAAAAAAAGAATTATACCAATATACTGGGTTGTGATCATCTAAATAGGTGCTGCACAGGTTGTTCTAGGAAAATCTCACGTCTGATTGCAGCGGCTGCAATGAACAACCCTCTTCCTCGACCCGATCTTGTTGAACTTCGCCTTTTCCGAGGCCGGCCTTGTGGCCGCAGGGACTTTGGCGGGTTTATGATGATCTCAACAGCATTGTCACCACCACCACCACCACCACCACCATCATCAGTCATCTCCTTCCAAAGGGTCTTATCTGGAATTGGGTGTATGGTTTGGGAGTATGCCTTCCGGTAGGTTGCCACTGTGAAACAACTTTCAGTATACCGATGGACGTTCTGTCTGCATGAGAGGAGAGCTGCCACGGCATGAGCACATGGCAGCCCGTGCAGTTGCCATCCCCGGCACAGGCAGCAGCGGTTCCTGATATCAACTATGTTCGTTCCTTCATGGGATATCACCTCGAATTCAGCTTCGTTGGCTCGCAGAACCTGGTAAGCGCGCGCTCTTTCAAGAGCCTCT
The DNA here is from genome assembly GCA_016808115.1 of Tetrastigma voinierianum. Classification (NCBI taxonomy): domain Eukaryota; kingdom Viridiplantae; phylum Streptophyta; class Magnoliopsida; order Vitales; family Vitaceae; genus Tetrastigma; species Tetrastigma voinierianum. Next base: position 5,373 of record JAEQBH010007127.1, on the reverse strand, counting down.
GAGACGCGCCTTTCGGATGAGGGAACGAGTATGCTCGTCCATTGCATGCTGGTTTCACGTCGCTCGTTGAACCATGTCATCAGTTGCCGTCGAATACACTCCATCATCTGAATTATGAGGAGCGGATGCTTCCAGTATCCAACATATTCAGTGATTCAACCACATTTGCTGTGTAGATGGCGAGAAAGCGGTTTCCCTCGGAAATAGAGGTTGCCCACAACCGAGGCGGGATCGTCGAATCCGATGGCTACTTCTTGGGATATCTCCTCAATCTCAAAAACTTTTGCTTCAAATTCGATGACTGTGAGGACCTGGGCAGCATCCCAAAGGAGGCTAACGAGATGAGCGTTGTTGAACTCTTTCCGGAAACTGTCGCTGAGATGTCGCATGCAGAATCCATGAAAAGCAGTAGGGAAATTAGCTTCAACTCCTTCTACGATAACCTTCTGTCTATCAGACAAGATTGTAAGCCTTGGCATGTTCTCTGTATTGATTTCGAGAAGATTATGCAGCTCAGACCCAGGAACACATCTGGTGCTCCGTCGTTTTCTCAGAAATCCACAACAACCCCAAATGCCAAAGGAAACAGAGCACCATCTCCATTCGAAACCAGTGGCAAGAGCAATGTCCCCAGGTACTTGCTTTTCCCAGGAGAGTTCTGTCCAAGCCGATTAGGGGCCTGCATACATTCAAAAATCCATGATCAAGCTTGAAATGGGGAAACAAAGGCGGTGGAAAGAACTGTCCATAGGATTTGCATAAACCAATGCAATACTTCCAGGATTGGTCCGTCTGATTTGGTCACAATACTGTGGAAGAAGACGATATCCTTCCTCAAATGACCCACGGACGGTAGCCATGACCCGCTCCTTACCTCTCCATGCTTGCTTGTATGATAGGGTAATCCCATGGACTCTGTGAATCTCTTCCAGTATCTCCTTTGGTTTATAATGTGGGTTTTCTTTCAGGCTTTGCTCCACTGAATTTGCAACCCACTGTACTGAAGCTTGTTGATGACCGAGATGCGTGATTCCACCACAGGTATGTGATTCATGGATAGTCCTGATTGTGAAGGTAGGAACGCCCGGAAGCTTTGCACAATGAATTCTCCAAGGGCATCCATCAGTTGCACATTTGGCAGTGAACCGAGTCTTGTCAGACTTAACTGTCTGTATCTCAAAACGAAGAGCAATGGCTGCGTCTCTCAATGCCCTCCGACAGCTCTGGACTTCGGGAAATTCCTGGCCAACAACCAGTTCATGGTCAGGAGCTGGAACTATGGCCCTTGACTGAAGGACTGGAGAAGAAACCATGAGATGAGAGTGCTGAGCCGTCATACCCTGAGCATCCACAATACTGATTTCCCCATTCTGGCTCACTGCTAGCTCTATGTTCTCATCAAGATCATGGTTCTCCACGAGCGCCAACTCATGATTCTCGGACAAACTCAATGCTTGATTTTGAACAGTGAGACCCAACTCATTATTATCATGATCATCATCAACATCGTCATGGTGTTGATCAACATCAGGATCATGATTCTGAGGCATATCTAATCCATTTTCATGAGCATGGCCGTACCCATTCTCGTGATCGTGGTGACCATGAGAGCGCTGGAGAGACATTTCATGTCCAGGGTTCTGGCCAAGGGCTAGTTCATCATCATTGGCATGTCCCAAAACTAATTCATGACTGAGAACCATATTGTGATTATGTCTGAATCCCAGAGGTTGGTTGTGGCCAAGCGATAAATCTTGATTATTCCCAAGCAGCAAATCATTGTTCGCCATGGCTAATTCACAAACCAATCAATCTGAATCAATAATTCGATTTATAGATCGTGAAACTTACTTGATGAGGTTTTTTTCCAAGAAACCCTGTTCATAAAAAATGAAAAAAAAGAAAACGTGAATCCCTTGAACACTGATGAATGTAGTACTAGAAAGAAACAAAACATCAAACCATGTGCAAATATAACAGAAAAATACCTTAATAGATTGTAGATTCTATTTAATTAATAACAAAAAAAAAAAAGGAAATATATCCACAAAAGGCAGTAATATGGATTACACTGAAGCATCAATTTCAATTAAATCTGATCTGACAAAACAATGGAGGAAAAAACTGAAAATCACGAGAAAATAGATCAAGTAGAAAACTGAACTTTTAAGGGGAAAAAAAGCAAATAAATCAGCATCTAGGGTTTCTGGGGTTTATGTAACAGAAACAACAGGGAGATTTAATTTTGTTCTCTATCCCTGAGTTTTCACCTTAATCAAACAGAAGTCAACACCCTCAATTGGACCCGCTAAAGGAAACTCGTGAAGTCGAGATTTTTCGTCATATGGGAAAAAGAAAAAAAAAAAAGAAAAGAAAAGGAAAACAAACAAAACTTCCACACAACAGCACCGCTCGGCTGTGTCGAGTTCGGTTTTCATCTTTTTTTTTTTTGTTTAAAAGAAGGAAAAAAGAGAGAGAAACCACAAGACTCTCAAATTTATTGTTCTTTCTTTTCTTTTCAGAGAAACCAGACACGAGGAGTGCAGAGAAAATACAGGAAAAACAACTCACATGAGGGAGAAGCAACAACCAACCCAGAAAGAAGAAACTCAACCAGAACCTGCAAAAATTGAGACAACGAAAGATCAATCGACCACTCCATGAAAATAATAACCATAGTAATAAATTGTAACTGGTGGGATTCGTAAATAATAGAGAATGAAACATAATATTCATGGAAGAAAAAGGAGGGAAAAGAGAGAGAGAGGATTTGATTTTGGCGGGTGGGTAAGATGGGAAAAACCTGGAAGAGAGAAGGGCAGAGAATTGCAGGGGCAAAGGGCAATGGAAGATGGCGCAATACCTAGGGCTTCTCCCCCCTTCAATAGAGGGCATTAAAGTCATCCCCATCCCCACCTTTTTTTTTTTTCTTTTAAATAATATTATATATAATATATTTCCTTCTAAAAACACAACGATTTTTTTTTTTACATCTAAATATAATAATACGATTTAAAAAGTTTTACAAAACATAAAAATAAAAAAATAAAAAAAATGATAGAACTTTAAGAAACACTTCCTGAAAAGTAAAAATTAACCAAACAAAATTGGAACATTTATAACTAGCAATTTTAAAAAAAAAATCAACGTTGCTTTAAGTTTTCTCCGTAAATCTATTTCTCAAAATAAATAAATAAATAAATAAATAATATATGTTTTTATGCGGAAAATTAATGGATTTGACTACTACAATGAATTAAGGGTAATTCTGTACTTTTGCTTAGATTTTTTTCTCCTTTTTCATCAAAACCAAGATTATTTTCTCAATGTTGTGTTGCATTAGACGGCTTTGTCTTTGCTCTTAGCCTTTTTCTTCTTCTTTTTTTTTTTTTTTTTTATAAAAGCCTTATTAACTCTATCTTGTCTAATCTTATGAATTTATATATTTTTGATAGGTGTACCTTTGGGTATATGGTGACTCAAACCAGGATCCCTCGCTATGCATCGCATTTGTTCGGCGTTAAGTTTTTATCACGGCAGGCCCAGGCGTGATAGATCTTATTTATACTTCTATCTAATTTAAATTGTATTGCATATTAATATCTCTATGTGTGCTTCATTAAGACAAAAACATTATTCTATTTCTTTTTATAATTTTTCATGGGAAAGAAATTCAATGATTTGCATAAATACATATGTTTTTATTCATCATTCAGGTTAATAAACTAATAGAAATAGATACATAGTAAAATAAAACAATTTATGGATTCTTTAAAAAATGTGAGTCTAATTTCTTAAGTACAAGAGTTACAAAGAAAGAAATATAAGCTGATGAGGTTTGAAAAATAGGCGCGCGAACTACTCCAGGCTGAAAAGGAGGCGGTACCGTAAAGCACGAAACTGCTGGCGTCGGCGAAAGGAAGGCCGGTCAGCTCGGCGAGGCGAGTTATGGATAATTGGGGAAAGCTATATCCTGCTCTGAGCTCGGATTGAATTTACTTGATAGGGAAAGTAGAATAATCCCCTATAGTATTATCTGTGAATCTAAACAAATCTTTAATTAAATGCCGTTAAGGAAAACGGGATAATTCTCGATAATATATTATCATAAATCCAGTGATCTCCCTTTACCCAAAGGAAGGAGGAGATTACCGATAAGCTATTCCTTGACTATCTTTACAAATCCGTTCGAAATGATAAATGTCATCAGGTGGGAAAGAATCGCTAACTATCAAATTGAGACCAATATACTGTGCTATCATGCGGGCGTGGCGGTGAAAGGAATGTTCGTTCGGGATCTCAAATCACCCAGTCTACAGCGTTCTCTCTTTTCTCGAGGGAAGAATGCGAGCTTTGGCATCGGATGACTCTGTGAGAGAAAAAACCCTCGTAAATACACTTGTTTTCCTCGGTTTTTGCGAGAAATCCCGTACCGGGGCACAGTAGATCAGCGGTGCGGCGATCACCTCGGCCGGACGATCCAGGCGCATCCCGGCCCAGCGAAGCGATCGGGTCGATGAAGCCGACCTGCAGCGACCGTAGGTTCCGGTTGAAAGCGTCATCGGTTGGGCGCGTGCGTAGAGCGACAGTTCACGGAAAAATATAAGCTGATTTCTGATTCTTGATGGTATCGGCGAGAACGCGGCGGGAAGCGGCCTTGATCCGCCCGAGATGCGGGACCCGACTAAGAAAACCGGCATGACGACTACCACGGCACATTAGAAGCGAGGCCATTAACCACGAGCGAGGGTGAAGGCGCTCGCCTCATGACCAGGCGATAGAAGAATTAGAACAACTTACGGAGCGGATCTGGCGTACGGGGGAAACCGCGACGAGTTCGGGAAGATCTGGCACCTCCTGCGTGAAGAAACGACACAACTCCTACGATGTAGGAGTCGATGCATGAGCGAAATCTTCGGTGGATCCGGCGAGAGCGATCAAACCCCGAGGCTTCATCTGCCTTGATTTGATTCACGCGCGGAAGGCGGCGAGAATATCGGCGTAAACTCCCGCCATGATAGGCGCCCGTATAAGAAGGCGGAGCACTTTCGGAAATTAATATGGCAGCGAAATTCTGCGATCGGCGTTAAAGGCGGCGTTTCGCACCTTTCGAGTCGAGTCGAATGGCCACATCACGGCGGCTCCGGCTCACTTTGACGAGCTCTACTCCCACACGGGCGCGTTTGCCTCGGGTCGGACCCATTTCGAGGCTACATTGCCGCTCGGCCACGGCGCCGGAGCCCTTGTTTGCTCACTTTGGCGAAGCTCATACGCCGCCTGAAAACCCGCAGCGCACCGAGTGGGGCGACTCATTCACGTAATCACTTCGGCGCCAGTGGGCGCGGCGCTCGCGGCTCACCTACTCCGCCACGA